>OX411543.1:84935016-85535016 GCA_948146395.1 Fragum whitleyi | reverse complement strand
TTATGTGACGTCCAAAATTGAGACTTATCTAATGTTTAAAAACGTGTTTGGATAATTTTCACGTGGCATAATTATACTGATCCTTAATATCCATGTATCATCTTTAAGGTGTACTTTGAGATAAAGGTCAAAATTATCAAAGTTGGAAAATACGGGAAATAAAAACCATTTGTTTCCAGATGCAATATGAAAACATAACCATACACATCGAATACGCAGAAATTTCATTTAGTTTAAAGATGATCATAAACTAAAAAGGTAATCTAGATAAGATAAGTTAAGAAAACATACAGTACTAAATTTTAATATTCTGAGAAATTACATTTGAAGCGATTTCTCTTAATTTGACTAACAACCCGGGACTAAATTTGTTCGCAAAAAAAAAAAGTTTTCTGTTGGGGAAAAGAAATACTCCAGGACTTAAATACATGCATATACGATCTTAAAATGCGATTTCGTAAATGATAAGACACACCCCGGAACTGAATCAAGCATGGACTCTGTATAGTCAGGCTCTGTGATTCAAGTGCACAGAAGAAAATTCCTCGTGTAAAAATAAACCGGGACTGATACTAAATGCATGAACGAGCTTTAAACACGTTTTCTTATAGGATAACAACCTACAGGACAATAATTTAAGTGCACAGAACACTAGCATAACGAAGCTATAGACTAGTTTCATTTTATGAAAATTGTAATAAATCGTAGCACAAGAAGAGCATTCTACAAGACTATTTGGTCAGAAATGGTAATATTCGGATAAATTCACAATCCAAGTATTCATTTTCTTACAGTATTAGAGTATTTTCTATCAAATATATATGTATCACATTCAATATCAGGGGAACTTTCTGAAAAAATGACGAAAACTAGCAAAGACGTAACAATGAGAAAATATGAGAATAAAACTCAAATCGCTTTTGGTAAATTTTATCTTAAAAACGCTTTTGTAATTTTCGTAGAGATAAATCGTTTAAAAAAAAAAACTACACTTGGGCCGTTTTGACCGAATACAATTCAGAAATAGGTCCTTCTTACAGTTTGCAGAAACAGCTAATGGCCCTTTTAAACCAAATTACGGACCGTTTTTTACGTAATGACGGCCCGTTTAACTAGAGACCAAAAGGAATTGTAGATCGGTAAGTAAAATAGAATTAAAACAACAGAAAACCTTATAGAAACAGACGGGTATTAAAGTTGCATTTTTTGTGCCCGAGGCATATATAATGGAAGAGAACAGACGATGGATTTAAAAAAAAAGGTTAATATTTTCTTTTCAACGCATTCAGCCCAAATTTAAATATTCTTTTTTCCTTTAATTGTGTTACTTTTACCTAATTTTGTGTGATACATAATGACTGTGTAGACTTTATTTTTAATACATATTTCGGTTGAAATAATTCCAATCAGTGGTTCCACCATTTCCACGTGCTGTTTTTGTTTACTTAATTGGAATGTTCGGCATTGTTCGACAGCGGAAAACATTATTTAGAGTGTTACTGAGTTTCAATAGGGATTAATTAATGATCTGGTAAGTTCACTTCTCATAAGTTATTGCATGCGACGCATATTTCATTGTTCCTTGTATATATATATAGTTTGCTTGGCATTTCATTCTTAAAGCATGTGTATTTTGTGTCCAAACAGCGAACCGTTTCTTCATCGGGATTTGCACAAGGACGCAAATAGAAAACTGATAAGACCCGACATACACGATAAAAGTCAAAATGTAAAATAACGTATGTCGGGTCTTATAAATAGGACTATAGTCTATAATACATAATACACAATGTAGTACATACGTTCTCTTAAACATGGCGACTGCACTACTTTGTGTATTATTTATTATATGATATATGAAAGTTCTTATAAAATCCTTAATCCAAATGCCTGTCGTCAAACTCGGGTCAAACAAACCAAGGTATACGTATGAAGTGCCTTTGGAATTGCCAAAAATCAACAGCTCCTCCGGGGCTCCAAAAATAGATGTGAAACACGAACGAGAGTAGACTAGCGTACTCACAATAATCTAGCTGAACTGTTTTGGGGATGAAGAATAAAATAAGTATAAGTATCGCATAAATCGTCCCCGCCATGTCTGTCAACTTGTTGGTGTGTTCACCCCCCTGTGTCAGAGACTGGTCTTTGTCCACGTGTTCCTCGCTTTTAAATACGGGGAACAATTCACGGGATGCACGTGCAGTATAATCAAACTGCATTAACGTATACTCTAGCACAATTAACCTGGGACGGAGATATGGTATTTAGAAACTGTGTAACGTTTGGTCAAAATGCATAGTTGGTTATAAATAACCGGGGCATTTGCGTATGCAAATGCTCAACTTAAAGAGATCCCCCTTTATTCACAGTCGATCAAGTAATTTTGTTATTCACGTGGAGCGCTGTAATTATTTCTCGAATTCCAATAATGATTCTAAGGTTGTTCTTTTTTTTCCAATTCATTAGCGGAAGTTATAATAACTGCTGAAACAATGGAGTAAACAACTTTCGAAAACGATACGGAAATCCTTATAATGGTAATAATAACGTCTTAATTTAAAGATGCTGAAGTTACACAACAATGCATGCAGAATGAACATTTACAGACAGAGCAAAATATACACAAGAACGAGACAATAAGCAATAGAAGAAATACAACAGAAAAGTTTATATTTTTTGAAAAAAAAAAACCAAAAACAAAACTACTTAAAGTATACATTAAGCAATACTAGTGAAAGCTTGCTGATAAAAACAATTGAGCCAGTGTTGGACATTTTCAAATATTTCACTTGTGCATGAATGCCAGACATTTAGTCAATAGACATCTACAGTGTGAATTTAAAAGACTCTGATCAGACTGTGCCAGTCTGAGGACTGAGTCAGCAATTTCAATACTTTTAATTTATCTAATAACTATACAAATATCCGTGTGATAAAATCCCATATGATATTTTTCATGATATCGCACGGATTATTTTAGAACAATGACATAAAGCGGTTAATTTTAGAAACTTGCATTTCTGTTGGAAACATCAGTCGACGATCTCGAAAATTCGAATATCTCGAGACTTACTCAATATACCGACATAAAATTTTGCATGACAAAACTTAAAACTATTGCCCATCGATACTTTGAGAAATATGGCACACGGAACTCATTGACCTCAGGCTAGTAAAGACTCTTTGATTTTGAGTGATTTGCTTTTGTATCCCACAGTCGATAACTATTTTGGAATCGCATTCAGTTCAATTTCAATTTCTGTGCCCTACCTTGTAATAAATTCACATCTAAATGACAACTTGACACTATAAAATAACGTAGGTTGAAGTACAAATTTCGTGGGTGGGCGAAAATTAACCCCGTGCGAAGAAAACTGTCCATAGAAATAAAATAGCACTCATACTCCAGTAGAAATCGCATGTTCGCCTGAGCTTCCTCTGTTACGTATCAACTAATATTGAATAACGCTTTTCGCCGTTTTATCTGACGTTATTGACCAATCAACGTAGCGATTTCCAACGTTTGTGTAAGCGTGACGTCTGTACGTAAACTCAAACTTCTATTTAGAAATGGAAGGGAGTCCCTGATCAAACTAGGAAATACCATATAAGCCATTTCTCTTTACAAGAAAAGAAATTCTAGGAGGGCCAATCTCAACACCATATGTGCTGAAAAAGTGCCCACAGTATACCTTACTTTTTCGAAATCATTTCATGCCTCGTTTCTAAAGGGTCATATCTAAAACATGCAACATATTTTACAAACAAGAGTTCCTCCAACTTTGCAAAGTAAAGTTTTATAAAGTAGCCAAAATAATCAAAATTCCAAAACTGGTGATGGTAAACCGTGATGAATAATTATATGTTTTGTGATGTGATGTCCGTCGCTCTCCTTCTTTTTCGTGTGACGTTGCATATTGTACATTAAAAATGTAACTTGGTTTTATAATTCATCGTCTTTTTCAATGTAGTACAGATGAATCACAGAATTAATATCATTTAGTAGTGGAACTAATTCGAAAACGCCACAGAATCATTCAAATCGAAAAAAATGGAAACATACCATAATCTGGTATTATTTGGAAGCGTCAGAAAAGGACCACAAAGCTGTTCAGAGATAAGTGTATAGATTCTTTTAAAGGTATGTAATAGAATATTGCTAAGGTTGCCCAAATTGATCGAAATAAGCGATCCATCTAATTTGACTCCCTGAATTTCATTCAAAACTCATTTATCTCACTTATTCAATTTCAAACCGTAACCATTCTCCTTGTCAATTACACGATGAGGTTAAATGAAGACTTTATTTATCAACTTACATACTAGGAATGTAAGCCAAGCCTAATCCTAATCGGTAGTTGTTGCCTCAAAGTAATTTCAGGCAAAAGAAAGACTCGTCTAATAGCATTTAGACCAAAAAGGGGAGTAGATTACGCATTAAAGAGGGCGATTGATCCTTAATCGCCCACCTATTTCATTATGTTCAATCATCTAATTGCAAATGTCAAACATAACCCGTACGAAAAATTGTAGCGGATTCCGCTTGGAAAATAGGCGTAAATGAGACGGAAATGAAGCGGAAATGGTCATTTACGCTTGTAACTCAGGCGTAAGATTAATTTACGTCTCTGCTACATCATAAAGCACTGGCGGAATACATCAGAAATTTCGGGCGTAAAATGAATTCAAAGCAGAATTTCATTTCTATTCAGATTTACAGGCGTACTTCAACACTTTAACTTTTTCTAGAGACGGAATTTACAGACTTAGCAATTTTATGGAAGCGGAAAGACACTTTCAGCAAGCGTAAAATAACTTAAACTTTTGTTAGAGGCGTATTTTTCTAACTTAAACATTTCACGTGAAAGAAATCATTACTTTGAGGAAAATTCATGCCGTGATATAACTGAAAAAATGTTGAAAGAGGCGTAAAACTCCTTTCAATCAATCTTTCACTTACCCTTGAAATGTTATGTCCAATGTTCAAATTTTATGCTGAAAATCAGTGAACTCCAAAACATGACCTTGACCTTGGCAAATTACCTTGACTTTACTATCCACAAAAAGGCTTTGTCACAAGCAATTCATATGTAAAATACCAATGCTATATCACGGATCTATAGTTAAGAATTGAGATATTATTGTAGAATCCAACCAATTATACATTCACTTTTAACTAAAATTCTGTCTCATTTATGTTTGGTTTCCGCCTGGTTCCTTACCAGCTCACTAGCGGAAAATGAGACATAATCCGCTAGTCAATTCCGCCAGTTTTTTCAACTACAAGCATTTACGCCTGTAGAAATATTACGCTTAACATAATTCGCCTTAAATTACGCCTTATTGCTATTACTAGCGGAAAGCTAGACGGAGTCCAGTTAATAATTCCGCCTGGTTTTTCCGCTAGCAAGTGATTACGCCTGTAAAAAATTTACGCTTAATTAACATAATTCGCCTAAAATTCCGTCTATTTTACGCTTGGTTTCCGCCTCATTGCTATAATAAGGTTCAACCAGCTTCCTAGCGTAAAATGAGAAGGAATCCCCTTGATAATTACGTCTATTTTACGCCTCTTTTACGGTCGGAATTTTTCGTACAGGAAATGTTGTTGGAGCCCTCACCCTTTTGCTCTGCACTTCATAACTTTAATCAGAAGAAGAGGAATTGTAAAGATTTCATAAAACAAGATGTGTTTGTGAAACACAAATGCCCCTGTAACAGCATTTTTTTTTCAAAATGATGACCTTGACAGATGACATTTACCTTTTAGCATGACATTGACCTTGATACCTACAGATGTACATCACTGAGATCTTTTATCATGCCAGTTATGAGACAGGTTATCAATAATATGCTTGAATAAACTGAACAAAGAAAGTTTTTGGGTTCACTTTGAAAGAAGTTTGACCTTGACAGATGACCTTGATTTTGGTAACAGCAGATGCAGCTCACTGAGATCTATCATCATGCCAAATATGAGCCTTGTATCTTGAATAGGCGTGAAGATATTGGCAATGTTAATTTTTTTGGTTAAGTTTTTTCAGTTATTTGACCTTGAAAGATGACCTTGACCTTGACTTTGGTAACAGCAGATGCAGATCATGGAGATCTATCATCATGCCAAATAAGAGCCTTGTATCTTGAATAGACTTGAAGATATTGGCAATGTTAAGGTTTTTGGTTAACTTTTGCAAACAGATTGACAGAAGGACGGACAGATGGACAACAGGAAATCAATATGCCCCAATCTTTTGATACAAGATTATAACAAGAGTTGTCCGCGGACAACGTAGCTCGCCCAAACAGCTGCTTGTCACAAACAGCGCTTGACCGAAGACCGAAGTTCAAAGTGGTTTCTTTCAATGTTAAAGTCCATGATCTATTATATATCTGTTTGAGTAGTAATTAAGAAATATAAAAACTTTTTTGTTTTTAATGCATGTAAAAGGTTAGGGTAAAGTGAAAGCCTACAAGCAGATGAGGTTACCAATGGAATTTCTTTGTATCAAACACGAAGTTTTTCTTTAAAATATTTCTAAGTCCACAAAAGGTCAAGATCAAGGGCCTATCACCTAGTGAGTATGTGTATGAAGTAATAATGTCCCTGAGTAAAGCATTTAGAAAATATAAGCAAGGTTAAAGTTTTTGGTTAAAGTTTTACAGTTTAAGTTTTTCCAAGGTCAAGGTCAAATTGTCAAGGCCCTTGGTTTCTGGTAAAAGCCTTTCATCTGGTGACTATGTATATGAAGTAATGATGTCCCTAGGTTAAAGCATTCAGAAAATATAAGCAAGGTTAAGGTTTTTGGTAAAAGAATTTCGGGTAAAGTATTTCTAAGTTCATTAAAGGTCAAGGTCAATTATCAAGGACCTTGATCGCTCACAAAAGCCTATCATCTAATGAGTATGTATATGAAGTAATGATGTCCCTAGGTTAAAGCATTCAGAAAATATATGCAAGGTTAAAGTTTTTGGTAAAAGAAAATAGGTTAAAGTATTTCTAAGTTCATAAAAGGTCAAGGTCAAATTATCAAGGACCTTGATCGCTCACAAAAGCCTATCACCTAATGAGTATGTATATGAAGTAATGATATCCCTAGGTTAAAGCATTAAAAAAATATATGCAAGGTTAAAGTTTTTGGTTAAAGTTTTTTGGTTAAAGTTTTCCACAAAGGGTCAAGGTCAAGGTCAAATTGTCAAGGACCTTTGTCTATGGTGAAAGCCTATCACCTGGTGAGTATATATATGAAGTAATGATGTCTCTAGTTTGAAGCTTACAGAAAATATAAGCAAGGTTAAAGTTTTTTTGGTTAAAGTTTTTGGTTAAAGTTTTTGGTTAAAGTTTTTTTGAAAGGGTCAAGGTCACAGTCTAAAGGTCATTTCGACATGGATGTTGGTCTCTAATGAAAGCCTATGCCCTAATGAGTGTTTCTGTAAAAAATAAAGCCTCTAGGATAAATATTGATAGAAATAAAAAACTTTAACCTAATGCGGACGCCGACACCAACGCTGACGCTGACGCCGACGCCGACATCCGAGGGTATGACAATAGCTCTTCCGAGACTTTCGTCCCGGGTGAGCTAAAAATCTTTTTTTGTTGCCATTACAACCATAGTTTTAAACCGATTTCAATTCTTTTAGCTTTTTTGAAAGAGGACCATTACGAAATATTTCTGGAAAATCTGGTATAAATTGGTCTGATAGTTTAGGATGAGATGTCATTCAAAGAAAGTGAAGACAGACATTGGACAACAGATGGACTACAGGTGGTCACAATAGTTCTCATGAGCACTTTGTGCTGAGGTGAGCTAAAAAACCCAACAACAAACAAATAACCTTAAAATCAACTTTACTTTAATTTTGTAATGATATATAACAAATTTCTAATATCACATTAGTTATGATAAGTTGAGCATGATATAATGAATTTCTCTAGATGAATATTCTACATACTTAAAATCATTCTGTATTTACTCTTTATTGCACATACTTAATTCATATTGCACACTTAGTGAGTAATATACTCACTCAATAAATACTGCATACAAATATACTGCACATCAATAACAACTTGAATGCCGTACATTACAACAGCTTGATAAAACAAGAGCACCACAAGAGGTGCCTAAGCTCTGTTGTTGATTGCTGGATGGTAGAAAAAAGTCAAATTGAAAAAGAGGTGTAATTTGCACAAAATACATCCGGAGTTATCCCTCTTGATAGAAGAGGTTGCTCTTTTGACGGTGAACATGTGTGCCAAGTTTCAAGTGAATTAATCAATACAACCAGAGATTCACAAAATGTCAAAGTTTTTGCACAATGACAATGACGACATCAATGACGCTGACCATAAGGTTGAAACCAAGGCTATAGCAATACCTAAGGTTTTCTCCAAATACAGCCTAGCTAAAAATGTGAGTATATGCAAACAAATGGACACTCACTGCAGTATCTCACAAACACCTTAACCTTTATCATACTGAAATAAATCTATGGTAAAATAGTAATAAAAAAAAGCTGAAAGCTTTGGGTGCAGTATTACAAGTCAGTAAATATTTTTCACACTTTTTCTGTAAAGACTCTTGTTTTTCCCAAATATGTACAATTTGTTAATCCAGTGCTTTCAGTACCATGAAATCAAAACAAATTTCCAAAATTTGTGTTCAGCTTAACAAGGAAAAATAAAAATAAACAGTTTGTCAATTATACCCTGCTTTGCACACAAGTGCATGTGCAAAGCTGGGTATATTTGGCAAACTGTTTGTAATATTTTGTCATCCTGAATACAGGGATAAATTCTTAAGGAGATGGATATTGACTGCATGCCTGTCTTGTTCCCTGAAATGTTCCCTATCAGGTGGAGATGTGTAGGACAGAACTATTGCTTTCATGATTGCAGTGCAATATGTAAGGGAAGTCATAGAGTATATTAAATGAGTGGTCATGGAATACTGAATATATTAAACAAGTCATCTATAAACAGATAATAACGAGGCTGTGCCAATTTTTTATCTGTTTTAGATGACGAGTTTAATAAATTCTGTGTTTTATGAGCACAAATTTTATATTCTATTTATAATATGACCAAAATTTTTACGAAAAATCGTCAAAATTCTTGAAATTAAACATTTCAATTTTCCGCGAAACTTAAAACGCCACTTGAAACTGACGTCACAATATACACATTATGACGTCATTTTTAGGTTAGAAAATAGCATTGCTATTCGCTCTAGGCTCATTTGCATAGTTATTCCACTAGTGTAATAACACTCATGTAATATCAAAAATATTCAATAGGGTTATTTCACTCCCGCAACGTAGGTCATATTATAAAGATGCTTATTCCTCAGAAGCAAGAAAATAATCTAGCATGAAAAGCAAATACCTACTGATGAGCTCAAACACTTGAACCAAACTAGTCCAAAGGTCATATCAGCTTTCAGCTTGTCTCCTTGAATCCCATTGTCAATTTCTTTTCTCATAAATTCTTAAGTAGCCCCATACATCTTCAATGTTATTGACAATATGTGTCTTTTGAATCAATATTTTGTCTATTGTATCAATATATTGACCAACCATTAATATATTCCACACACAAGCAAACATGTTGTAAATTTCCATGACCCATTAATCGTGTTTTAGAAATATTGAGGAATTTTTCAATATCATTGTCAATAATCTCTATTGTGTTTGGTATACTTCGAACTAAAAATATAAAATTACTCATATAATGTATAATATATGAGTTAGAAATTGATACAAACTCTACATGCACTCAAAAGTTCTGATAATACATATTTACAAATTCATTTCTATAACTTTAATGAAATTCCATGGAAATCTTTTAATCTTACACCAAGTTTAAATGACAACTAAGTATTTACTTTTTTAAAGAACAAAAAAAGAAGAAAATGGTTATAAACATATGTACTTTATAGAAAAGCATTAAAAGTTTACATGCATAGATAGTTATATAAAAATTTTAAAAAGAGTGCTTTACAAACTGAGAAGTATGTGACCTGTCACACAAACAGGGACCATCAGGGAACTTGGTAAAATGAATATTTAAAAAAATGACTGGTTCCAGTATAGTTCAACTAGGGGTTGAAATTAAAAATTCCTTCACAGGTAGGTAGATTGATCATTCTGGGTTCTGAAAGTGTGAACAGTTTCTATCCTAGTCAGTCTTCGCACTCCGGGCAGTCTGACTAGGGTCGATACTTTACACACTACCCAGATGGCCCCTTTTGTGTGATGTTCCACATATAAAAATGAGTCAGTTTTTATCCATATCTCATCATTTTATCTATTCTATTTTTTTTCTTTTTTACAATTTTTGAATTGAAGGAGGTTGCAGGCAAACATAAAAAGGGGTGTAATTTGAAAAAGAGCAAATGCATGTGGTGGAAACTATTAAGTGAAAAGGAAAAATCCTTTTCACTCAATATTTGTCAAAGTATAAAATATCAGATGCATTATATCCATAGGTAATATACGATAGGATAATAGAAATACAGTCAACCTTGCTCAAGCGACCATGTACATTAAGCAACCATTTTTATTAAGCGACCGTTTTCCAAATCCCCTTCTTTTAATTGAAATATCTTAAAAGTAAATATCACTGGTATAAAAACTCTTATATATGAATCTAATCCTATGTTGTTAAAACTCTCCGGAATCGTCTCAATGAGACAATTCTATTGAGTTTTAAGAACATAGGATTATTGAGAATTTTGCAATTTAAAATACATTTTCAATCAAAATTATGATTCTTATTTGCATTCAGTGAATATTTTCTTAATAGACCTCTTTTTGGTGGTCCCATTCGTGGTTGCTTATTACAAGTTTTACTTTATAGCTGTTCCTTTAAGTCAAGGAATCTGATACAGACATACACACAGACAGAGTCGATACAGTTTTGTTTTTACCAACTCTTTTGGGCAAAATGGTAACAACTTTTATGATGCCTGAATTTGCATGAAAAAATTTATGACTTGCTCAAATATTCAGAAAGATCCCAATACAAAATCTACATGCCATCTTCTATCACTGCCTAAAGCTTGTATATGAAGTCAGTTTTATAAAATAAAACATCTACACATATATGATGAATGTAAGAGTGATATCACTGTACAAAATGAGCATTCTATCAGATTGTGTCTCTAGAGTCAAAACACATTATGCATCTTCTTCCCTGGACATATTCATATAATTTGGATTGTCCCAACCAGATGGTGTGGTGGTTGTCGTTGATTTTATATCATTCAATGCAATAGGTCCTGAACCGCTTTCACTCAACAATTGTCTGGAATTTAGAAATACAAAAATGATTAATTTTGCAAAGCACCATTAGAGTGGTACTTTCAACATGTCTACCAATTGGCTTTTACTATTTGTATCCTTACACTCAAATGACTGCTTCAATACATCGAGGGATCAGAGCAACACTATTGTAAGTGCCTATGAATATATAGGCACTTACAATAGTGTTGCATTGATCCCTCAACATGTTCTAACCCATTCTACTATTTATACAGTGGATATATAGTGTACAACTCCCCCTCTCTCTCACTTTATTTCAGTGCATTTTTCTCCTCTGTCTGTCTTTGATTTATCTCCATGTACTTATTATGAAAACTTTCTGAAACTACTTTTTAAAAAGTAATCAATACTTTTTTATACTTCAACATCAAAAGAACTGAGGTGTATTTTTCTGTGTATTGAAATGTTATACTATATTTAGTGCTTATTATTGGCACGTAGATGTCCTCATTACCCACAAGTTTATAAGGCATATATTGATGAACATTTTACCACACAGTTTTCTTCATTTGGGGCATGTATGGATTTGCTAGGATTCTAACAACAACTTGTGTTGTAGTGGGTTTTTTCAAAATTATATATGTGACCTGTCATGCAAAAAGGGACCATCTGAGTAGTGTGTAAAGTGTTGGTCCTAGTCAGACTGCGCGGAGTGCCCAGACTGACTTGGGTCGAAACTTTCTGCGCCATGCTTATTTTCTGAATCTAGAATGATCAATCTACTTTCCAGTGAAAGAATTTTTGAAATGCAACTTCTGGTTGACCTATGCTGGATCAAATCTCTTTTTCAATAATTCATTTTACAGAATTCCCGGATGGTCCATTTTCATGTGACTGGTCACATATCTATCTATATAGTATCCTTGATCAACAAAAAACTTTTTATCACAATTAAAGTTCTTACAGCACTTTGGATTGTTGACATACTTAACCATCCTTAGCCTACACAAATATTCATTGAAATAAGCCCAACTAATATTTACCAAATATTCATCTTACAAAATATTCACTTCAACAACTAACTACATAGAAAGCTGGCAGTATAGACTAAGATCAGACTGCACATCTGTGCAGGTTGATCTTAGTCTATACTGCCTGCAAGGGCTTTATGCAAAGTGGGAATATGCCATGAACAGCATGCTATGAGTTAAACTTAAGCTTATACAATAATAATTTTTGTACTTACAATCGTTTCAGGTACACAAATATTCCACCAATAATGAGAACAATGACGATGACACCGACAACCACACCCGCCACCACAGGTACTGTTGACGATGACGGCGACGATGACTGGTTCTGTTGTTGTTGTTGACTGGTTTGACCTGCTGTAAAAGTATCAAGTATGTGATTTTAAGATTCTTTCCAAAGATAACACTATTCCTTTCAGTCTAGGAATTTTAAGGACTTTGCATATTTTTTTAGGCTTTTAACAGACTTTGTTTTGATATTTCAAGGTTTTTAAAAGAAAAGCATCGATTTCAAGCTCAGGAGCTTTCATTAGAGAAGCATTGAATTCAATTATTGAATTCAATGTTTCTAAAGAGATACGCATCAAATTCAAGTTAGGGTTTCAATAAAACAAGAATCCAATTCAAAGGTCTTTATAAGACAAGCACCTTATTTATTGGCTTCTGATAACACTTGTGCACACCTTGTGCAAGAACTCTTGTATAATATCAAAATTTATCAGATTGATTAATTCACATTGTGACAGTTCAAATTTTAAAATAGAATCTGCCATGGCATTTCATTAGAGAGAAGCTAATCTCAAAGGAGTTTAAAGCTTTCATTAAATTGTAAGCCCTAGAATTCGTTGCATAATAAATAGAAAAACATTTTTAAAAGTGTCTAAAATATCAATTTATCTTGTTTTGGCTATAATAAATTCTTCAAACCTCAACCATATATCAACATTGATATTTGAAGACCCTAACATATTATTCTCTATTATAGATTAACATACCTGTGTTTTGGTTTGTACAAGTTATAGCCTGTCCCGACCAGGTACCATCTATTCTACATGTTCTTATACTGGTTCCCTGTGTTCTTGTATAACCTGTATCACATTGTTGTTGACAAATACTGTTATATTGAAACGGTGACTGACATCCGGTCACAGACCCATGTTGGGGTGGAGTCAAGGCTGGACAAACTACAGCTGAAATGGAAAGATAGTTAACTCAGTTTATGGATAATAACACTTAAAACAATATTACAAAGCTACTTTTAGGTAATTTGTAATCACTGATGATAAGGATAATTGCATATAATGTGTTTTGTATGACTACCAAACTATCATTAAATCTATATTTTTCTATGGGTGATTAATGCTTGTTTATTTCACATAAGAAAATTATCTTCATCTCTTAAATGTTTTATTTATTCATCTTACACCTTAAACAAATACATGTTTTTCCTATTATTCTTTTACGCTTATCCTTCTGAATTTAGATTTTGTATCAAACAAATTGCAAACTTGGGGGGGGGGGGGCATTTTAACTGGTTTGGTTCAAAGTTTTTCCATTCTAAAAAAGAAGAGACCTGGCAGTGTAGCCTAAGATTAGACTGCACATCAGAATGCCAAAGCATTATGTACAGCAGGAAAATGGCCATAGTCATAAGGCAGTTGGTAGAGCGTGATTATTAATTTAGAGGTCCGGGGTTTGATCCCTGATTGCGGCACTCATCCATACATCATTGAGGTATCAACCATATTTTGACCCTTTGAAATTTCAATCCTTGGAAGATATTTCTAAGGGTCAAATTCAGATACATTCAGATTTATGGGGGTCAAAACCCTTGTTTAAGGATCAAACACGAGCCCTGCAAAATACACAAGCAGTGAACATTTGGAAGAAAAAATTGTGTAGCAAGTCATTTCATATGTGATTCACATGGCTACATTATGAACAAAGTTTCTCTGTTCTTGAATCTGTTCACTGTTTTTTCTGAAAATAACAAGTGATAATCCAGGGGGAAATATTGTTACCCATGAAATAGTATTGAAGAGGATGTCTTGTCATAACTACATTTCAACAGAGGTGCATTTTTTAAATAAAGATTCTCAAGAATCTCATTAAGATTTTTAAGATGTAGCGTTTTTTAGATTAAGATTTTCAAGCGGCTTAATAAGAATCTTCAGATATCTTAATGAGGAAACAAAGATGCTTTTGCATAAGACTAAAATGAGTAGCCTTGACGACATCAAATGTTTTCACTAAAAATATTGAAATTCATTTCTTATGTTTTAATAAACTTATTTAGCAGGATTTTCATCTTGCTCTAAAAAACGCACCTCTGTACTTCAAAACGAAAGGTAATGTGTAATGGGTATATCATTTGAGCCAGTGTGTGACATTTCCAACAATTTCAAATGTGGGCAAAGCAAAGACTCTAGTAAGTCTGTGCATCTTCGCAGTCTGACCAGAGTCTTAACTTTGTGTTTTGTTGATAAATAAGGTCTCAAAGCATCTATAGATAGTAAGAAAATCTTCTAATTACACTATGTTGCTGTCTAGGGAGTAAAATGTTTTCATCTCACACATGTTAAATTGTTAGAAATGTCACACACAGGCTCATTTAAAGATTCCTCACCTTGACAAGACAGTGTAGCTCCAGACCAGCTAGGAGCACCTGCGCCAGCCACATCACATGTTATCTGTCCATTACCAGCGGGGCTAAGCTGGTAGCCTGTATTACAGCCAAGTGTACAGGTTGCTCCATAGTTTGTGGGACAAATACCAGAGGCAATATACCCATTCTGTGGGGCCATTCTTGCACTACATCTTAGGACTATGATATAATAAGAGAAGTAATTGTGGATATTTATATATTAAATATTGGATTTCTTAACTAACATCAACATCACAAACATAAATAGTAATACAATGTATATATCAAAGTCATCAAAGGGGCATAGTTATTACAATTATAATGTTACTTATCCCTCTTGATAATGAAAAAACCCACATCAGAACTACAGGTATAAATAGTCAAGAGATTTGATAAAGGAAAAGCCTACATCATCTGCTGAGTAAGAATATTAGGTATAATGGCCAAAGGTGTAAGCACTCAGAAAATATAAGCAAGGTTAAAGTTTTTTTGTTAAAGTTTTTATAAGTACAAAAAAAATCAAGGTCAATTTGTCAAGGACCCTGGTTACTGGCAAAAACCTATTGCCTGGTGAGTTTGTGTGAGAGGTTATGATGTCCCTAGGTGAAAGTACTCAGAAAATATAAGCAAGGTTAAAGTTTTTTGTTAAAGTTTTTCTAAGTCCAAAAAAGTCAAGCTCAAGGTGGAAAATGTCAAGGTTTAAGTCTTTTAGGTTAAAGAATTTGGTTTGAGTTTTTCTAAGTCCATAAAAGGTCAAGGTCAAAATGTCAAGGTACTTGGTCTCTGATGTGAGCATATCATGTGGTGAGTGCATATATGAAAGAATGATGTCCCTAGGTGAACACATTCAGAAAATATGAGCAAGGTTCAATTTTTTTGGTTAAGGTCTATAGTTAAAGTTTTTCTAAGTCCATAAAAGGTCAAGGTCAAAACTTCAAGGTGATTGGTCTCTGATAAAAGCCTATCACCTGGTGAGTGTATATATGAAAGAATGATGTCCCTAGGTAAAGCATTCAGAAAATAAAGGCAAAGTTAAAGTTTTTTGGTTTAAGTTTTTTTAAAGGGTCAAGGTCACTGTCTCAAGGTCATTTTGACATGGAAGCTTGTCTTTAATAAAAGCCTGTATCCTAATGAGTGTTTATGTAAAATATTAAGCCCCTAGCATTAATATTGACAAAAATAAATATCATTAACCTAATGCGGATGTGGACGCCGACATCTAAGCTGACATCTGAGGGTATGACAATAGCTCTTCAAAGACTTTCGTCCCAGGCGAGCTCAAAACATATTCAATAATACAGTCATATGAAATCTCAATCATTTGCTTTTATGCTTGAAAGTTTAAAATAGAAAACAGATAAGGATGAACAGTTAAATTATTTGCTATCTCTACAAATAAGTAAACAACTACCTGTAACAGTGACAGCAAAACTGCAGGAGGAAGGAAGACCTGCAGCATCTGTTGCTATTACATTGACACCGTATGTTCCTTCTCGTAGACTCGTACCACTCTGCATGCTCTGGAACACGGTTGGCATGAGACCTGAGTTATCTGTGACCTGTATGTCAGGCCAGGTGGCTATGGCTGTCTGCTGACCTTTAGCTGCTGTAATGGCTACATTCCCTGGACATTGTATCACAGGTGGGGTGACATCTGAAATAAATAAATTTTTTTTTTCATTATATTTGTTTTTATTGGGTTTACCACAACTTTCAACATCAATACATTAATATCACAGCCTCTGGTGTACCTAACCATAGTTTCTCATCCTTTCTCACACAAATATAACCACAACATTTCATTTGAGCCACAGCTATTCATCCTACCTACATGAACAGTAAAACATGTATTAAGAGACCTCTTATGGGACCACAAAACACAACTGTTTCAGAGAATGGTTGCTCAGTACACGTTTTGTTTACCAATTAGAAACATAATTTTGATTGAATATGTATGTTATTTTGAATTTCTCAATAATTCTAAGTTGTCAAATTTCAATAGAATTCTAAAGATATTTTGATTTAAAGAAGGAGATTTAGAAGTCACAGTCACTTGATAAAAATGGTTGCTTAATAGATGTGGTAGCTCAAGCAAGATGGACTGTAAAACTCATCATACTTCCATTGGTGGCAGATAAATAATTTTATCAAATCGTAGATAAAAGTTGGTCGAGTCAAGGTTTCCATTATTTCCTTTGTAAGATAGAGTTTTCTTACAATAAGTGAACAACAAATCCACATTTGCACAAGTAACTCTGACATAGCAACAAGTGATAACATAGCTTTTGTTGTTCACAAAAAGAAAGATTTTCAGACCTCTCTTGAAGCAATTAGACAAGTTTTAATGGAATCAAGAGGCAAATTGTGTAATCATAACATGAAATGTATAAGGCACATGTTTAAAGCTCTGTATAATTCCTTTATTCATGATATAGCCATGTAAGTCTAGATGGAGGAACCGTAATAGCTTCGCAACATTTTGGACCATGTGTTCTTTCACAATGTTAACCAAGGTTTCCTAATGAAAATCATTAGGAATCCTCATTTAACATTGTTAAAGTTCATTACTTCCGAGAGGTTGCGGAACTATTAGGGTCCACTACCTTAAGCAAACCGTTTCATAGGGGTATCTTTACATGTTACTGACATTTCTAGGTTACTAGATTTCTTTAACTCACATATAACATGAGATCATACCAGGTCAAAAGTAGGTCACTTAGTCAAATCATCCTAGAAAATTCTATTTTAAGCCCTACGTCTTCATGTAATTGGAGCTTACTCCTTAATCCATTATTCAGAGATTTTATGTTTAGATTCCTTTAACCTTGGAATCCTTTGTTACATGCTATAGAACATATATATGTATATATATATGTATATAGAACATGTATATTGGAGCCCCTATAACATGTAAAGGTAGGTTTACATGTCATATAAACCTGCCTCTTCATGATTTAGGTGCTCCCATATAACTCCATTGTCCGTTATTTTAATATGTTAATTTAGGACTCCCAAAGTGCTGCTATCCATTATCACATGGTATAGAGCATACATATTAACCTACCTTTACATATAATAGGTGCTCTCATATAACTCCATTGTCCGTTATTTTAATATGTTAATTTAGGACTCCCAAAGTGCTGCTATCCATTATCACATGGTATAGAGCATACATATAAACCTACCTTTACATATAATAGGTGCTCTCATATTACTCCATTGTCCATTATTCAGAAATGTAAGTTTAGGACTGCCATTATCCGGATATCCCCCATTACATGTTACAGTACATGTTTACCCACCTTTACATGTAATAGGTGCTCCCATATTACTCCATTGTCCATTATTCATACATGTTAATTTAGAACTCCCATAATATTGATATCCACTCTTACATGTTATAGTACACACATACCCACCTTTACATGTAATAGGAGCACCCATATTACTCCATTGTCCATTATTCATACATGTTAGTTTAGGACTGCCATAGTATTGATATCCACTGTTACATGTTATAGTACACACAGTGCCTGCTGCAGACTGTCCGCTAGTACAGCTGGATGGACTGATGGTTCCAGTGGTCATTTTCTGTAGGGCTGGACATGGACTCACTGTAAATATTCAGACTCCTTATTTCTCATATCTTAAAACCAATGCCATAATATGAAACAGTTATAACTGTCCATTATAATATAGGCAATTTCATTTTTTTACAATGAGCCATTGAACTGTTATTCATTAAAACAAGATATGTTTATGCAACGAAAAATCCTTTAAACAGTATATGTTTCACAAGTTTAATTCAAATATTGGTCTTTTTGACTTTAAAGCCTGTTAAGTCATGAAATGAATAAAAATTGATCATAATGGAAGAACAAATTACTACTCTTTTTCTTTTATGCTAAAAAGCCACATACTGTGATAAATTAACTGGTTTGGTGATGAGTTTATCATGTGATAATTTACTCTTTTTTTTCTCAACAAACCACCAAAATTATAAAAGAATAACGTCATATACCAAAAATTGGCTCCTAAAATTCCGATACTTAACAGGATACAGATTTAGGAATGAGTTTGATTTTGATTTGTTTGAATGGGTTTAACGCCGCTTTCAACAACCTCACAGTTATATCGCAGCGGCCGGAGCACCTAACAATGGATTCCTGGTATTTCTTTCCCCTGTACTACCATTACACCCTTTCCTAGCCTCCGAGGAATGAGGCAATGTCTCAGGTTTATATAGAAAATTTTTTGTAGTTCACTATTTAGTATAATTAGGAAATGAAGAGAGTATATATTGATTTCATTGATGTTTGAAACTTAAAAACTAATCACACTGTATGAATACGCAAAGGTTGGGAGAATTTATCATGACTCAGCAAAGCCTTCTCATGATAAATTCTCCTAGCCCAGATTAGAGAATATGGATATTTTAAGACATTAAAATGATATTGTATTTATCATATAATCATTTTTCAGTGCTAAGTTTTACAAAACCTTTTAAAATCAAAGAAATAAAGGTGAAGTGATTCCGGTAAAGATCATGAATATGCCAATTGTTTCTAACAATAGACTGCCTGATAGCATTTTGTATACAGGTCAATACAGGTTTTATCACATGATAGATACAGAAATCCTACCTTTCCCACAGTTGATCCCATCTGGTAACAGGCTTAATCCTGTTGGACACAAACACTTTCTGTCTCCATTAAATGGAATACAAATATGGCTACAACCTCCTTTACCATTAGTGCAGGCATTTGTACCTGGAACATATAAACAAGGGTACTGTAATTATCCTTATAAATGTTAGATATTCAAAATATACAAAAAGAGCATTTATTTTCTACTAATTTTCTAAAGCAACACATCTTTTAAATGTTTTTTGCTCCCCCTCCTCTAATTTGGAATTACTCTCAAAAGAATTTAATCATTGTTAAGAGGGAAAAAACTCATATTAGAGAAAAGATGTCACAAAATTCTTAAACAAGAGCTTCGCATGGGGCTTGTCAGTAAGCTTGGCTTGTCAGTAATGTGAGCTTGGATGATAGCTAAAAATATTTCAAACAGACAGACAGACAGACAGACAACTGGTGCCATTACATAGTATGGCCTTTTGAGTGTAAATTGAAAATGATTTTATGCACAACTATATGCCAAACAGTTATTTTGCAAGTTTCAGTTCATTCCAATTCAAAGTGTGACGAGTTGCTCACAAAAGAAATATAGTGAATTTCAATCAATTCAAGGGCAGATAATACAAGAAAGACCCAAGCTTTTTGAATTTCTGAAGTCTTATGCATAACCAAATATCAGGGTTACATTATGGCAAGATTCATTTCAATCCAATTAAATTTGGTGGAGTTGTGCACACACACACACACAAAAAATCTGTAAATTTAAACTATTTTGTGAAGTAAAGGGCAGATTAATCAGGAACTACTTTAAATATGAAAATATATTTAGTCCTAAGCACAAAAAGACAACCTACAGAGTCATTATGGCAAGTTTCCTTTCATTCCCATCCAAAATGTAGGAGAAAATGAGCTGACAAGAAATTTTGTTTTTCATCAACTCAAGGGCAGATATTCTAAGATAACTCAAGAATGACTGGAGCATTTTGAATTGAAAAGTCTTATGCAAAACTAGACATCATAGAGAGTAATGGTGTCTAGGTTCAGCTCATTTCAATTGATAGTTAAGGAGGAGTTGCACACGAAATAGTGATTTTTGTTTTATTCAAGGACAGATAATTCAAGATTTCTCAGGAATGACTGGAGCGATTTGAATTTCAAAGGTCTTGTGCACAACTAGACATCATAGACAGAAATTGTGTGTAGTAACAGCTCATTCCCATTGATAGTTAAGGAGGAGTTGCATACACAAAAATAGTGATTTTCTTTAAATTCAAGGGCAGATAATTCCAGATTTCTTAGGAATGACTGGAGCGATTTGAATTTCAAAGGTCTTATGCACAACTAGACATCATAGAGAGTAATTGTGTGTAGTTTCAGCTCATTCCAATTGATAGTTTAGGAGGAGTTGCGCACACAAAAAACAGTGATTTTGGTTATATTCAAGGGCAGATAATTCAAGATTTCTCAGGAATTACTGGAGCGATTTGAATTTCAAAGGTCTTATGCACAACTAGACATCATAGGGAGTAATTGTGCCAAGTTTCAGCTCATTCCCATTGATAGTTGAGGAGGAGTTGTGCACACAAAAAAAATTGCTAACGGCAGACAGACAGACAGACGGACAGACAGACGGACGGACAGACAGACGGACAACCAAGGCCATAACATAATACAACCCTTCGGGCGTATAAAAAGGATTTATTTTTAATCAATTGAAGTGAGCTTTTTTGTATATAGTCAAGTGGGAGAGATACAATTAAGGAGGGAAATCTTATTAGATGAAATCCGTTCATTCTGTAAAATAACACACAACTGGCCAGTGGTCGCATCAACCAGTCATATCCACTGACCACCATGTCCACTAGTTACACTTATCAAACACCCGCAAAACCCACTGCCAATACCATCTGACCTTTCCTTCATACCACACCACCTGCCTACACTTCCTTAAAGGGCTGGGACAAGTAAAAATTTAGATTGAGAATTTCTGTAAAGAGGGTTACTTACGACTTTCCACATAATAAGCATGGCACATAAATGGCCAAGTGCAAAACTGCATATATGTTTATAGGCAGTTATAACCCTTTTCAACTGAGTCATCGACATGTAAAATACTATACCATTCTAACCACCAAACAGAGTATAACAATAAATCAATGTTACCTGAAGGTGCAAAGCTGTAATGTATGTGAAGATCATTTAATCTACCAAAACCTGGAGGGCCAAAAGCTGTGTTGTTCTGTCCATTCGTTAGAATCTGCATTACTGTGCTGTAAAATATATACATGATTTTTTATTTATCCTTTCACTGAAATCATTGGAAGCATCAACTAGAAAGCCATAAATGGCTTCTGTCACACCACAGGCTTGAATTTCTTGTAATAGCAAATTGGAAAATTTGTATTTCAAATTAGAGTTTTATGAATAAATAATACTTACCTGGTATGACGATGAGGATTCTCTTTTCTCAATCCGCTTTAGACCGTACCCAACCGGAAGTGAACTTTTTTACCCTAGCACCGTTAAGTTTACTTCCGTGTTTACCTCGTGTCAACTTCAGTTTCTTTTCTGGCGAAAGTGTTCGCCCAAAGAACTATGAATGACAAGAGGGGAAGGAGGGAGGGTAGCAGTCATACCAGGTAAGTATTATTTATTCATAAAACTCTAATTTGAAATACAAATTTTCCAATTTTATTTCATAAATAAACTTACCTGGTATGACGATGAGGATTACTGTAGATTCCACAGCATTACTTGAGGAGGTGGGTGTCTTTCATCCCAATCTGTCCTCAGTGTCTACCTCAATCAGTTTATATACACAATATGACTAAACTGTACAATACCCAAACTCTATTGGGAACACAGTATATTACAATACATTTGTTGTCTTTACACTTCTGTGAAACATAATACTGTACACATATACCATGATAACATGTATAAAAATCCTTATTTCTATGAAAAATGGTTTTCCCTCCAAAAAATCCGCAAGAAGAGAGTAACCCCCTGTACACTGGTGTTTCCTACACCTTCATAAAATCTACATTGATGGGTTTGAGATAGTGTTTTGTGAAAGTGGTCTCCCTTGACCAATCTGCTGATTCCATGATCTGTTGCAAAGAGGCACCTTTGAACAAGGCCCATGAAGGACCGATACTGCGTGTTGAATGTCCTTTAACTTTACCAACACTTTTCTTCTTTTTCTTATAACAGAACTTTACTGTTTCAACTAACCATCTAGATATAGTCTGTGCAGTAACTGGAAGATTAGGTTTTTTGTAAGACAAAAATAATTTGCAGACATCATGACCGCTTTTTGTGTGTCTCAAAGATTCTGTACTTCTAAGATAATATGTTAATGCTCTTTTAGGATCAAGCTTTTTATTTTCTGATAATGCTGGGATAAAAATGTTCTTGTCAATGTGATTGGGTCTATCCTGTTTGGACAATCCAGTTCTAATAAAAGTGACTCCCTTTTTCTGGACATTAACCAAACTTTCGCCCAGCTGTAAAGACTGTAAATCACTGCACCTTCTGAAAGTAGTGATGGCTATCAGGAAACAAGTCTTCCATGTTAGGTGTTTCAAAGATGCTCTCTGCAACGGTTCGAATGGATCTTCTTTAAGGCATTCTAAAACAAGAAGGAGATTCCATTCAGGAATAAGTTTCTTAACAGGAGGGCGCTCATTGAAAACGGCCCTCAATAAACGTATAACTAGAGGATGTTGACCTACAGCACAATTATCTACTGGTGCCAAAACTGAGGATAGCATTGATCTGTATCCATTTAGAGTCCTGTATTTCAGGCCTTTATGAAACATACATGTCAGAAAATCTGCACAATCTTTCAAAGAGGCAAGATAGGGATCAATTTCCCTTTCAGTACACCAGCTATGGAATTTTCTGAATTTTGCATTATAATCTCTCTGGGTGCCACGCCTCCAGGATTTTGACATGAGCTCTCTAGTTGGCTCAGAAAAGCCTTTTGCAGAGATTCGTCTGTCGATAGCAGCCATGCAGTCAGATGAAGGGACTCGGGATGTGGATGGGATATCCTCCCGTTGCACTGAGTGAGAACATTCTGGCTGCATGGGATGCTCATTGGTAATGCTATCAACAGTTTTAGAAGAAGTGGGTAATAATGCTGCCGGGGCCATTGTGGTGCAATTAGTATCATTTTGCAATGAAAATTTTGCATGTGGTTGAGGACTCTTGGAATGAGTTGAATTGGTGGAAACGCATACACAAACATGTTCTGCCATGCTATTGACAGAGCATCTAGAGCATAGGCTTGTGGATGCGGAGTCCATGAACAGAACAGGTGTGTTTTTTTGTTGTTGTAAGCTGCAAAAAGATCCAAAATAGGTTGACCCCAATTCAAGAAGATTTTCTGAACCACTGTATTGCTCAGTGACCATTCTGTTGGTTGAACTTGCTTGCGACTCAAGGTATCTGCAAGAAGATTCATTTTCCCCATGATAAAGGCTGCTTTCAAATTTATCTGATTCGTTATAGCTAATTCCCACAGTTCTATTGTTAGTTCGCATAGCTGTCTGGACCTTGTACCCCCTTGGCGATTTATGTACTGACAAACAGTCGTATTGTCTGACCTTACCATGACATTTTTGCCCTTTAATTGAGACAGGAAATGCCGTAAACTCAGCGTTACTGCCATCATTTCCAGGCAATTGATGTGTAACATTTTTTGAAGATTGGTCCATTTGCCTTGACAAGTCAGATTGTACAAATGACCCCCCCAGCCCCAAGTGCTGCTTGCATCTGTGGTCAGAGTGATTAAAAATGACTGCTTTTTCAAAGATCTGCCCTTGGCTACATTTTGATCCAGTAACCACCACTGCAGATGGGATTTTAGCTCTGCTGTAACAGTAATTGCTGAGGACATTGGCATCCTTGCTGGACTCCAATTTTGAAGTAGATGGAGCTGAATGGGTCTCATGTACAATCTGGCATTGGGAATAAGTTCTAGACAAGACGCAATTAATCCCAATAGAATCATGAAATGGTTTGCTGTGCATTGGCCTTTGCATATGACTTTTGTTGCCCTTTTTATCTTTTCTATCCTCTCTGATGTGGGAAAGACCAGACCCTTGCTCAAGTCGAAAAGACTGCCCAGATAAATTAGCTTTTGAACCGGAATCAGTTGAGACTTTGACTTGTTTACAATAAAACCTAGTCGAAAAAGGAGACTGAGAACTGTTATACGATCTTTTAGCAACAAATTTTTTGTACTGTTCACAGTTAGCCAGTCGTCTAGGTAACTTGCCAGACGAATATTGAACTTTCGAAGATAAGCAACTACAACCGAGACTACTTTTACAAATACTCTCGGGGCACTTGTGGGGCCAAAACAAAGCACCCGGAACTGATAAACCGTTCCCTGAAACTGGAACCTGAGAAACTGCCTGTGTTCTCGAAAAATCTTTATGTGGAAATAAGCATCTTTCAAATCGATGGTTATTCCCCAATCTCCTTTTCCAACAAGGTTTATTACTTTTGACAATGTATCCATTTTGAAATGTTGTTTGCGGAGATATCTGTTGAGGGGTTTCAGATTTATAACTGGCCTCAAGTCCCCAGTCTTTTTTGGAACAAGAAAAAGTGTGCTGTAAAAACCTGCATGAATTTGAGAAGGGGGTACAATTTCTATAGCATTCTTCTCCAGAAGACTGTTGATCTCCTGTTTTATAACATTTTGATTTTTCAGCGGGACATTTGTTGCTTTCACTCCCAGAAATGGGGGCTTTTCCAGAAATTCGAGTTTGTACCCCGTTCTGACAGTATCTAGAACCCATTTGTCCGAGGTTATTTTTTCCCATTCCCGATAAAAGTGGGACAATCTCCCCCCAACAGGTATCTCCGGAAATTTTGCTATGATACTTACATAGTCATTTGTCATCTGATTTTGCCAGCCTTCCTCTGCTTGAGGTTGCTGAAGCAGATTTTCTGTATGAGTTACTGTAACCTCTTCTGTACCTAGAATTGTACGAGTTAGACCTACTTTCATTTCTATTGTCCTTTTGTAGTTTTGGAATCCGAAAATTATTCCAATTGCTATTTGCTGGTTTCTCCGAGCTTAATTCTAAATTAGGTCTTTTATTAAAGTCCTGTTGATGATTTGAAAATTTACGTTTCTGACCTCTTTTCAAATCAGGAAGTAATTCCTCAACATGCTTCATTTTTTCCTTTCGGGATTTCAGTAATGTTTCAAGTTCAGACCCGAAAACGCCTTCACCTGTGAGTGGTAAATTGGAAAATTCAAGACTGTCGTTTTGTTCATACAGAGCTGTGTCTGTCATGGCGACAGCCCTACGAGAAATGTGATGGAAGGCTCCTGACCTGCCAATTTGATCTAAACACTTAGTCGACATGGCAAAAATGTCTTTAACTTGCTGCATAGATTTCTCCTTCTCAAAAGTGTCAGATTGCATAGACTGCATTAAATTTCCAAGACTCTGTTGAATATACATTTGAATTATGAGCCCCAAACGAGCTGCCTGTTGTCCTTTGTAATTAATTTTCTCCACCATTTTAGCTGGTTGAGAGAATAAGCTCTTAGACTTACTTTTGGAAAAAGCAGCTTTGTTACCATATCTCTTTGTGAGACATCCCTCTATTATTGGGTCCAAAGATGGGACTTGTAAAGACTCTTCAAAGGAACTGTCCAAAGGAAAGGCGTCAAAGGTCTCCTCTGAGAAAGATGTGAGAAAATTAGGTTCCTTACATCTATAGCTGGAAGAAATAACCTCCAATTGAGATTTATCCAACATGATACCTTGTACCTTTTTGTCTTTTTTCACAATTGCATCATCTCCAAACATGTTATACAAGTCATTTCTTTGTTCACCGGACAGTTTCTTTTCTCTTTCCACAAGATTGTTATTGATATCTGAGGGTTCTTCACACTCTCCCTCCTCAGGTGAAATTTGTCCACATGCAAACAAGGACACATTGTCATGGTAGTCAGAATCTGTGTCTGACTCAAAATTTCCTCTTTTTGAGCGTTTCCTGTGCGAATTCTGATTTATTGGTGAATGGGTTTGTCCCACACTATCCTGATTACAGGTTTGTCCTGCTCCAGAATTTTTCTCCATGAAGTCTTTGAACATATTTTCCAAAGCCGAAAAACGTTTGTCAAGTTCACTGTACCTGGATGTACGAGACTTCTTCTTCTTCTTTGAGACTGGAGAACGAGCTGTAGAGTCAGACAAGCTCGTCATATTGCCACGTGTTTTGTCCGATAATAATGGCGGAGGCACGTTTGTCGTGTCATCCGAGTCCGATAGTCTTGAAGCTTCAGTCAATTTATTTGACGCCATGTCACAAGCGAGTGTTTTATACACTGCGCCAACAAAAAGTAAAGTCCAAATCAAACTTATAATGTTGAAAAACATCTGAAAATAAAGTCTCTAAAGCGTACGTGCGAACACTTTCGCAAGAAAAGAGAAACTGAAGTTGACACGAGGTAAACACGGAAGTAAACTTAACGGTGCTAGGGTAAAAAAGTTCACTTCCGGTTGGGTACGGTCTAAAGCGGATTGAGAAAAGAGAATCCTCATCGTCATACCAGGTAAGTTTATTTATGAAATAAAATCTAAGTTTTGACTAGATTTTTAGATATTTTGGGTTCTACTGATGTTGAAATGATTTTCAAGATTTCCACTATATAACATATAGAGAAATGACCTCCGCCCATAAAAGACATATTTTTCATCAAATCACAATAATTTTTGGCTGCATGATAATAGATCACCCAAGGATCATACTTCTGAAGTTTGATTGATATCCATCAGTTACATTCTGTGAAAATGTTTTTCAAAGTTTCCACTATATAACATATAGAGAAATGACCTCCGCCCATAAAATACATATTTTTCATCTGATCACAAAAATTTATTAAAGACTGATAAAGGGTCACCATAGGATCATTCATGTAAAATTTGGTTGATATCTATCAGTTAGATTCTGAAAAAATGATTTTCAAAGTTTCCACTATATAACATATAGGGAAATTAGCCACGCTGATCACAATAATTTTTAAAAGACTGATAAAGGGTCACCCAAGGATCATTCATGTAAAATTTAATTGGTATCCATCCATTAGAACCTGAGAAAAGTCACTTTTTACCATATTTGGAAATTAGCCACGCCCATTAAATCTATGTTTTTCATTGGGTCAAAATTTCTTGAACAACTTTGAAAGAGGGTCACCCAAGGATCATTCCTGTGAAGTTGTGTTGAAATCCATCCAGTAGTTCCTGAGAAGATTTTTTAAAGAAAAAGTTTACGACCGGACACACGGACGCACATATGGACGGACGCATGACGGACACAATGCCAAGACAAAGCCCCAGTGGCTTTCAGCCAGTGGAGCTAAAAACAAATCACAGTCAATTTTCAAGTTTAATTAGGGGATACTTGTTCAACACAAATTTTTTACCACAACAAGCAAGTAGTAAGCAGGCAGCATAGCCTAAGAACAGACTGTACATTAGTGAAGGATTTTAGAATATTATTTCTGCCAAAGCTTTGCATACATAAGAAATTGCTGTAAACATGACAGGGGTTAAACATTCTACTCACTGTGTTCTCCAGTTAGTATAGAACAAGTAGTTCTGATACAGTGCCAAACCAAAGAAATGACCTGCTGGGTCTGTAAACAATGTCTGCCTGTTAGATCCGTCAAGAAACGAGACCTCAATCTTGTCTGTACCCCCATCTGCCCAGAATATCTGACCACCTGTAAAAGAGTAACATAATGTGTAAATTGCATGAAACTGTTTGCCCTCTCCTGTTTTTATATGCCACATGAGGTGGTCGTATGTTGGTATTGTCTGTCTGTCCATTCCTGTACCCAATTCTTTTTAACGCAAATCCTCCTTTAAGTATTTTGGCAATAATAATTCAATAAAGTAAAATGATGTAAAAGAAACACTGTTGAACTCATAACAATACATTTTCCAAAACTTTGACCTTGACATATAAGCTTGACCTTGTCATTTGTCAACAAACAATACGCTTGGTACCTGCAGTGGTATATATTTGAGAACTATCAACATGTAAAATATGATGTAGCATGAATAGGCTTGAAGTCATTAGCAATGTTTAGTTATTTGCTTCAGTTTTTCTCAGACAGACAAATGGATGGAAAGATATATGGACAACAATAAAATAAAATGCCCCAAAATCTGATCAAAATGAGGAATTGTTTGCTATTAGCAAACCCCTATAAATAAACAAGATATTCTATTTATCAGAGTTTAAGTTGATATCAACAACATGGGGTCCCAAGGACTAAGTGACTGGGGTTATGCATAAAGCCTAGCATTAAGTGTCAGAGCCCCTAATTTGAATGATGTTTCCAATAATACTGCAATTTTCTATGAAAATATCCAGATATTTTCTGCATAAGGAAAAGTAAAAGATAGACAGATAAATTAATCCATCTCTGCTCTGCTTGTTTGAAAGTCTTCATTTCTTTTCTGAGCTTCAGAGGGTCTTTGGGATTCACATCTGGTTATTTAAAGAGTGCTTGCAACCATTTTGGGAGTCACAGACTCACAAAACCAGTGTCTTAAAACCCTGATTTATCACTGGACTTAAACAAAGTCTAACCTGATATATCTAGTGCTACAGCATTTGGCCACTTAAGTCCTGTATTTATAATATCCCTAACTCCTGTACCATCATAGGCTGCTGTAGAGATTTTAGGTTTAGCACCCCAATCTGTCCAGTACATCTGCCTGAATGTAATTAAAGCATACATGTACCCTTGTTATGATGAACCAAAAATATTCCTAATCCTATTATTTTTCAGGAGGTATTGACAAAGATCACAATGTCTTTTCAACCTGTCTTCCTTTTGAAACCAGAGTAGTTTTTGATTGAAAAAATATCTAATCGAAATAAGTGTATCCTTTGCTTTGAGCATTTTGCTTTAATGCAAGTTTAAATTTGAAGGCAATAAACCTAAAGCTGATGCCACTAGAAAAGCTTTTAAAAAAACCCTTAATTTTTCTAAATAGCTTAAATATGATCAAATTACCCCTGCAGAACATCTAGAGTTATGGCCCTTGGTTCATCCAGTCCAGAGTTTACAAGTATCGCCTGATCAGAGCCATCGATAGTGAGGACAGCTATAAAGTCATATCCAGTATCCGTGTAGAATATCAGACGAGAGATTGGATCAATGGCTATACCATCTGCTATAGAACCTGAATACAAGGAGAAAAGTGTTAACCCTTACCATGCTGAATAAATTTTGGCCAAAAATTTTCATTAAATTCAAAGGGCAAAACGCACTGAAAGAACCAACTGTAGGTCAATTTTTTTTTTATTTGAAAAACTAAATCTATTGACAATTCTAGTTTGAAAGTGAAACAGGTGATGTAGACTAACATCAGACTGCACATATGTGCAGGCTGATGTTGGTCTATTTCTCCTACCTAAGCAGGAATATTCTGGGTACAGCATGACAAGGGTTAACTTTGAAATGGAAGAATTCTTTTTTTATAAATTATGGACGTATGAAACTAACAAGAGCACCATGATCCTCCTAATTTACTTACTTTTTTCCCCTCATGGCTATGAAATTTTCAACTGAAAAATTTAGCATATTATTTGCACAATTGATTAATTAGTCTATACAAAATTTATCTATGAAAGCTATAGTCTTCACTATTTTCATGCTCATTATCATAAATCTTTGGATCCTACATTGTAAGTTTTATTTTTTTCCCCTTTTGCACTGATTTAATGTCCATGACAAAATTACCTTTTCATTTTATAACACAATTATTAAATGATTATCAGCAAATCATTAGGATTTCTTGTTGAATTTTCACTTGTTACACTTAACCAATAGCTAGACTGTCGCAAAGCAGACTCATACCCCCCTACATGTGATTGTCAATAATGAAATGCCATTTTGAATCAGTGCAAGCAAAATATTACTTCCACATCTCTGTCTGTTACTGATCACATCTGTACAGTTTCACTGATATCAGCCCATTAATTAGTTGCTGAGAAAACTTCCAGATAAAAAAAGGCTACCAAGGGAGGGACCCACAGACGGACCGACAATTTACTATTTACTACTTACCCCCCCCCCCCCCCCCCCCCTCCCCTCTCAACATAGTTGGGAGGGGGGGAGGGTATAATAATCAGTATGATACTGTTACCAGTTTAATTGATTTAAGGTAGTCGACCCATAAAAGTTCAGCAATTTTTCAGAAGTCATGAAATTTTAACATATTTACCAAGGTTATCTAATAATTTTATTAGGCTACCTCGTTTAATATTGTGAAAGAACATGAGGTCCGAAATGTTGCCGAGCTATTATCGGTCCACTATCTTAAACCCTCATTCCTTCTCTAAAATTCCTGATAATAAAACTTCTGATGTTTCCTAAAAGAAAGACTTATCAATCTTATAATGAATCAAACTATTATATTTTTCTTTATTAATTCATTCTAATGCTATTCACAACCTTCCATTCCTAAGTAGCAATAAACATTGTATAGGTTGGTGTTTTTTTTACTAAGAAACTTGGGCTTTTTACATGTCCTCAAAGATTATTTTCCTAAAAATGCTATTTCCCTTTCTTCATCTTTTCCATCTGAAGATTATTTTCCTAAAAGTGCTATTTTCCTTTCTCCATCTAACAAACTTATATGTAGAAAAAAGCACTTTTTCTTGCTTAGAATTGGTCATCTATTCTTTTTTAAAGATTATATCAACAGTTTAATTCTAAATTCTGGTAACTACAACTTTAATCAAGCTGTAGTTTCCCGGGATTCTAGAATTCAACTTACGACTTACTTGACTAATGACATGAAGTTTAATTCTGTATACCTTAATTATCCTCTATATGTCAAACTTTAGCCTGGTAGTACATTAGAGGTACATTATTAAAAATATATTCAATAAAGTCTTTTCCAGATTCCCTGTTTTATGTCTTTCTTTGAAGAGAAGTTTACCAATTTTAAGTTCTGAAGGATTCAGTTTGGTTATCTACCTTGTTACAAAAACTTCTAAAAACAGGGCCTGAATCCCAGGCTAGGCTAACTTTAGAAGCTTTCTACCAAATATAAAAAACTTTCCCATACTGATGTATTTTCCCTAAAACTAAGGGCCAGAGACCCCTTCCCCCCACCTTAAAAAAAGTCTTGCAATGTAACCAATTACCATTTCCCAGTAGTCTGATAGTCTTTTCACTGTTTCCATTGATAGATGCTCTTCTAATCTCTTTCAGCCCAACATCAGTCCAGTATATATTACCATCTATCGGATCATATTCTATGGCTATAGGGTTGTCTGCACGACTCACAGGAATGGGGACATAACTCTCTGTATTTATGTCCATTCTGAATAGAGAATGGTTCTTTGTGTCTGTAAATATCAGGAAATTGTCCGGCAGCTGAGCTGAAATGTAAAATACACACATAGTGATCAGAATAGCTAGTATTGGAAGGAATTTTTTAGTGTAGACTGAGGATGAGAAGTCTATATAGACTGGAAGCGAAAAACTTTTTCCAAGTGCCATTATTAATAGAGGCAGCTAATCAAGCTAAATAAAACTTGGTTGAAATCCTTACTGGAGTGTTGCTGTAAGCTGATTGCACACCAACTATGAACTTTGTTACCTGTAAAGGGTCCTTTTATAGTTTTAAACTTGATATCACTAATTTCTTTGGATGGTTTTCAACCCTGTTAAGTTTTAAGTAAGTGACCCTAGAAGTAACAGATACATAACAAATTGTCAGTATATGTATGTCAACAGTGACCATGCCAAATAAAAAGTATTTATGGTACACTTATTCCCACAAAAAGGCATTTTTTCAAAGTCTAGTCTTGATAATTGACCTTGACCCTGCCAAAATACATTGACTTTAACAATCAAAGTTGTGTATAAATGAGAGGAACTTTCATGCCAAATATGAACATTCTAACTTGAATAGTATTTAAGTAACAGGAAAATGTAAAGTTTCAATGTAGGATTTTCGCAGGCAGTCAAGAAACAGTATACAAATAAGCCCTTGATTTATCAATGTGCTGGTATTAAAGCAAATGAAAAGCCATGGCTTCAGAAAAAAGAATAAGTTATTTTGATTTCCTGAAGAAAAATTTCATAATCCATCAATCAAACACTATGTTGTGAGTACTCGCTGGAATAAACTCATCAAGAAGATTCCAGTGAGTTCAAATAGGACTTGATAAAAAATCACAGATTTAGAATATCATCACACTCTCTTATACAACAGCTATTTATCTCAAATCTACCTACATGTCGAGCAGCTGACTCCAGCATCCTCGTTATGTCCACAGTTAGATGTACCCCAGCCAGCATTAGCGCATGCAGCAATGTTCGTCTCACCACCCTGACACGACACATCATCCAACCATATCTGACCGGACCCAGGACCATATGCTGCATTAGGGTAGGGAATAGCTCCATACCTACAATATCATAGAATTTTACCTGACTTTAATATCAGGGTGGAGAGACGAACATTGCTGCAATGTTGGTCTCACCACCCTGACACGAAACATCGTCCAACCATATCTAACCGGACACAGGACCATAGGCTGCATTAGGGTAGGGGATTGCTCCATACCTAAAATATCATGGAATTTAACCAATTTTCATATCAAATTTTATTTAAAATATACATATATAATACATACTTAGTGTTTTGTATGAGAAAAAATATCTAGCGAGGTTGGGATAATTGGTCATTGTAGAGGCTCTGCCGAGACAATTATCAATTCTCACAACCAAGTTAGATATTTTTTTCATACAATACATTAAATATGTATTATATTTATTTTATAACCTCTATTTGTCTTGTTTTTGTCGATGTTTCTAACTGAAATTCAAGTTTCAAAAAATAACCGCATTATATCATTGTTCTAAAAATAACTATGCGATATCATAAAAAATATCATACAGGATGTTATCACACGGATATTTGTATAGTTATAAGATAAAACAGAACATCATCCAACAATATCTGTCCAGACCCAGGACCATAGGCTGCATTAGGGTAGGGAATAGCTCCATACCTACAATACCATAGATTTACCCTTATTATGCAAGGCACAATCATTTCTCACCTTGAATAGCCGAAACATTTGATGGATATTTTTCTATCTAGAAAAACAAAACATATTATAAACACAACAGCATTTTTATCATATAGCATGATTGACAGACAAAATGATTTCTATCATCAATAGCTAACAAACAAAATAATCATGAAAAACAAACCATTTGATAGACAAAAACGAATTTTTTTCACATAATTTCACTCTTTTTCAGATATTACCAGAATTCTTGCAATGGAAAACACAACTTTTGATGTATATTAACCAAAGCATTTCTAATCTTGTATGAATAATTTGATGGATAACACAAGCATTTCTCACCATGAATATCCCAACATTTGAAAGATAACACAAGCATTTCCAACCTTGAATATCCCAACATTTGAGAGATAATACACATATTTTCTACCTTGAATATCCATATATTTGACAGACAACACCAGCATTTTTTACCTTGATTATACTAACATTTGGACGAATAAAACCAGCGTTTTCCTACCTTGAATATTCTAATATATGATAGATAACACCAGCATTTCTTACCTTGAATATCCCAGCATTTGACAGATAACACCAGCACTGAGTATATTCCAGTTATCATCACACACTGTCCCCCACTGACCCTGGTAATACACCTCAACTCGACCCTCATAAGCTGAATGACCTCCGACAAGTCGTACATACACATTAGGATATGAAATTTGGGTAGGAATGGTTGGAATCAAGGTTGGTACTTAAATAGAAAATATACATCAAAGGGTCAGTTGGATGCTGGATGGTGGATAAATGTTAACCAAGCAAGAAAAATGCAAAAGTAATGATGATGGGTATAGATCAAATGGAAATTAAACCATCCCAAAAAACTTCATTCATGAATGACCGATATACTTCAATATTCTTCACAACAATATTAAAGCAATTCATTGCTAAATGTCAATGCTTCAACTGTTTCAAGCTGAGCCATCAAACTGATGTCAGTTTTGAAAAATAATATACAATGGCTTTCATTTATGTGTTAAGAACTGATTAATCAATAATGAAATTTCTTAGTTGATTATCACAATCGGAAGCCCAAACCAACTGATTATGATCGATTATAATCAATTAATCTGCCCATCACCAGTGTAGGGGCAAACAACAGCAACATCCTCTCTTAGCACAATCATTAACACCACATGAAAGCAAACAGAATAGGCCAAGATCAGACTGCACATCTGTGCAGTCTGGTCTTAGCCTAATCTGTCTATCAAAACTTTGTGTTAAACTGGAATATACTGTGAATAATAGCAGAATTTATACATACATATAGTGTAAAGACAATGCACCGCTACATTCTCTGTGTTAGCACAATCATTGACTTCCTAAGAAAGCAGACATGATAAGCCAAGATAAGACTGCACATCTGTGCAGGTTGGTCCTAGCCTTTGATGTCTCTCAAAACTTTGTGTTCAGCTGGAATATGCTGTGAAAAACAAGAGAAACATTAATACATACATGTAGTGTAAGGGCAAGCAACGGCTACGTCTTCTCTATGAGCACAATCATTAACTCCCCATGGATTGTGTAAACAGTCGTCCAGATTCAGCTCTGTTCCTGTACATCGCACCTCATCTAGCCATATCTGAGCTGGGGCTGTACTTGCACTAACAGTACTAGGCAGTGTGATCACTTGAGCACCAATTCTAGAAGTGAAGGAATAGAACTTTTTGAAAAAAATTCTACTTAAAAGAAAGAACAATATCTCATATACTGTTATTGAAACTTGATTTTTTTTTAAAGTCTATGAAATCGGCAACTTTTAAAGAAAACATTTCCATGTTGATTTTGTTAATAAAACAGGAAAACATCTCTTACCTGTCATAGTAATGAAATTGATATTCCATTTTATCTTATAACTATACAAATATCCGTGTGATAACATCCTGTATGATATTTTTTATGATATCATACAGTTATTTTTTTAACAAAGATATAATGCGGTTATTTTTAGAAACTTTCATTTCAGTTGGAAAATCAACAAAAACAAGACAAATAGAGGTTATAAGATAAATATATTACGTACTTAGTGTATTGTATGAAAAAAATATCTAACTTGGTTGTGAGAATTGATAATTGTCTCGGCAGAGCCTCGACAATTATCAATTCTTCCATCCTCATTAGATTTTTTTTTTCATATCATACACTAAGTACGTTTTAAATATTTTGACAAATTACCAATCAGAATCAAGATTACTCACAATAATTTAGTAGAAAGCAGGCAGTGTTGGTTAGCATGTGGGTTTCAAAAGAATGTATTAAAAAGGATTCCATTATATCCTTTTTTCCAGTTGATTGGTTTAAATTTGGTAAGAATAAAGTCTTACAGCCCTTGATATGGTGATTGGCAGGTCAAGGTTACAGAGGTCCTTTTATTTTTCTGTCTTTAATAATTTCCAAAATCTCTGTACCTACCTTGTAAAGTTCATCATTCCACACACAACTTGTGCAGCAGCGTTTGTAAACTTATCATTACAGACTGTACCCCATGTCCCATTATGAAACACCTCTACTCGACCTCGATAATGGTTTGGTCCAGCTGCCAGTCTAATGTTGTTGATTGACACTGAAATATACATAATTTAATCATGGGGACAGAGGTTATAAAACTTGTTTTCGTGTTCAACTGAGAATTTAGAATTCAAATAAATATATAAACAGCAAAGATGATATTAATAAGTTGTTATTTATAACAACTTATTAATACTTTCTTTCATGTTGATACATATATAAAAGTATTACAACAAAATTACGGTTTTTATTCAGTTGAAATTTGAGAAAATTTTGAGTTGAGAATGAGAAACTTTTAATAATCTCAGGTCCCTGAGGAGTGTGGAATAAAGTCTTTTTTATGAGAAAAATTTTTGTGAGAAAATTTTGAGTTGAGAATGAGAAACTTTTAATAATCTCAGGTCCCTGAGGAGTGTGGAATAAAGCCTTTTTTACTCTCCCTTCAAAATATTAATGATAAAAGTTCCTCTTGTCCAGCTTGAAGAATAACTTGACCAAATATTCCCATAGCTAATGTTCGTAACCCTTTCCATGTTAGGAAATTTCAGTTTGCTTCAAATTGAAAGAAGTTGCAGATGATGAAGAAAAGATGATGCAATTTGAAAAGACAAAATCCTTTGTGGTAGAAAATAATGAGATTGAGGAAATTGCTTGTATTTTTCCAAAATATTTTCTCAAATATTTCATGGCCTCCAACTACTTTCCCACTTAGGTTTACAATTGTGACCCTTCATGGGAAAAGGGACCATCTGGGAACTCTATACAATGAATATTTGAAAAAGTGATAGGGTCCAGCATAGATCAACCAGAGGTCGCATTTCAAAAATTATTTCATTGCAAGATAAATTATTCATTCTAGAATCAGAAAATAAGCGAAGTGTGAAAAGTTTTGAAACTAGTCAGTCTGCGCAATCCACGCAATCTGACTAGGGTCGACATTTTATGCACTAGCCAGAAGGTCCCTTTTCACATGACAGGTCACAATTATAAACACATTGGTGTGAGACAAATATCCAAAAGTATATGAGCTGCCACTGTGGATGGAACCCATGACATCTCATGATAGAAGATTGAGAGTCTGATACCCTACCGACTGGGCTTACACGGCAGCCGTGTTTGTGAAACACAAATGCCCCTGGAATAACCTTGGCAGATGACCTAGTCACTTGACCTTGAACTTGATGCTTCCAGCTGTTTATCTATGAGATCTATTACCATCCAAAATAAGAGAATTATGTAATGTACATGCTTAAGGTAGTTGACATGCTTAAGGTAGTTGACAATGTAAAATTTATTGTTAAGTTTTAAGTAAAATGGATTGACTTATCAACCAATGAAACTATATGCCCAAAATCTTATAACTGAGGAGGCATGAAAATATTTCACCAAAGTTCCATATTGTTGGCTTATTTGAAGACCTACCTGACCCACAAATAACCCCAACATCTTCAGAGTGGTCACAGTTATTGGATCCCCAGGGCTTGGCATTACATTCTAGAATATTGGATTCTGTACCCAAACACACAACGTCATCTAAATATATGTTACCAGAACCCTGACCAAAAAATGCATTGCCTTTAGCCACAGCTCCGGTTCTGTAAAAGAGAAGAAATACTAGGTAATGAAAAATGGGTTCCACATGGGCCTAACAAGCACTTCTTGCTTTTTTTAACCTTAGATCTCTGTTAATTTGAAAGCCTTTACCATGTGGAAACCATCAATAAGGTGTAGTTGAAAATTCAACAAGCATAAAACATCAGCTCATGAACATTATCAATTACACATTGTTTAAAAGACATATAGTGTCATGTTATATATAGAAAATTGTGATAAAATTTCATGAGACACCTTTTTTTGTGTTATTGCAAAAATGAATGCATTTAATAGAATCAGTTCACCTAGCTTTGTATTAAAGTTTGAAGAGGGTCCAATAAAAAGTGGGTTGCCTTACCGTGGATATCCAAGCATTGAACACACAACCCCAGCCGCTTTACTGTCAAAACTGTCATCACATACAGTGCCCCAAGTGTTGTTATAGAATATCTCCAAACGACCTTGACTTGCAGGACTCCCACTCTGTGGTACTAATCTGATCTTGGCTGGAGGAACTATAAAAATAAGGTTATATAACTACCAGAGTGGATAAAAAAATCACATGGACTTGAACTACATGTATCATTTTGGATCAAATTGATTTGAAAATAGTACTTAAATGGATGAAGCAGTACAGATATTACGTTGATTGCTGAGAATTTTGAAAAGTGCTGACTTTCAACTGATTTTGTCAATACCATAGCGTCATATTGACATTATTACAGTACCCAGGTACCATATGACAAGAATGGTTGCTACAGGTGACTAACTAGTTGGATTGCATCCAAATTTACATGATCAACAAAAGAATGCCGCAATTTAATAACAGTGTAGTTTCTTTTCAAAATCTGTAAAATCAAAATTTATGTAACATAAGTCTACATAATCTTTTATTCACCCTCCTATGTAATCAATCTTATATGTTTTTTCCAGTGGTATTTCCCATGCAGTCTGTAATAAAAGAAAGTTCTGCCAGTTGAAGAAGTCAATGTGACTCTGTATGAATATATCTTCAGTAATCTGTCAATGCATATCAACACCTTTTTTCTCTATAGTTCAATAAAGATTGGACTAAATTGCTGTTTATCCAATCGCTATCTATCCAAAGCTTTGTGAAATTATTTAAGTTCCCCTTTATACACATCCTCATAATGACAACAGCTATTTTTGCCCCACAGTCTGTGCATGCAGTTATCTATATTGAAATATATCTGAGCACAGCACTCTGCCATCCTCAAAATGACAACAGTTTATATTGCCCAATGATCTGTTGACAGTGATCTGTATTGTACATACCTTAACACAGCACTTTGGCATCCTCATTATGACAACAGAAATTACTACCCCATGTTGTACACTCAGTTATCTATATTGTTTGTACCTCAAGACAGCACATTGGCATCCTTATTAAGATCTTAGTCATGATTTCCTCATGGTCTGTACATACTGTTATATATAGTTTTTACATACCTGAACACAACATACTGGCATCCTCATTTTGACCACAGTTATAATGACCCTATGGTATGTACACAGTCATCTATATTGTAAATACCTGATCACACTACATTAGCATCCTCAGTATGACCAGTCAATTTTGCTCCAAAGTCTGTACACACAGTAACCTATATTTTAAATTCCCCAACAGAATTTGACATCCTCATTATGACCACAGTTATTAATGCCCCATTGTCTGTACACACAGTTTTCTTTATTGTAAAAACCTGAACAAAGGATACAGGCATCTTCATTATGACAACAGTTTTTATTGTCCCATGGTCTTTACATACCTGAATACAGCACACTGGCATCCTCAATATGTCCACAGTTATTATTGCCCCATGGTCTGTATACAGTTATCTATATTGCACATACCTGAACACAGCACACTGGCATCCTCATTATGCCACAGTTATTATTGCCCCATGGTCTGTATACACAGTTATCTATATTGTACATACCTGAACACAGCACACTTGCATCCTCATTATGTCCACAGTTATTATTGCCCCATGGTCTGTATACACAGTTATCTATATTGCACATACCTGAACACAGCACACTTGCATCCTCATTATGCCACAGTTATTATTGCCCCATGGTCTGTATACACAGTTATCTATATTGTACATACCTGAACACAGCACACTTGCATCCTCATTATGTCCACAGTTATTATTGCCCCATGGTCTGTATACACAGTTATCTATATTGTACATACCTGAACACAGCACACTTGCATCCTCATTATGCCACAGTTATTATTGCCCCATGGTCTGTATACACAGTTATCTATATTGCACATACCTGAACACAGCACACTTGCATCCTCATTATGCCCACAGTTATTGTTGCCCCAAGGTCTGTATACACAGTTATCAATGGCAGTCTCATCCCCAGCACATGTTACATCATCTAACCAGATAGGACCTGTACCAGGACCATAGAATGAGTTGGTTCTTACAGCTACACTCGTCCTACAAAAATGCAAGTACATATGAGTCTGTGTGTGACATTTCCAACAGTTTCACATATGTGTGAGGTACAAACGTTGAGTAGCTTTAACAACAACACAATGCAATAATGATATATGCTGACTGCATGAAGGTGGTTTAAGAAATTATCTTTCTTTATGGCGCATAGTAAAGATTCTGGCCTGCCTTTGCAGCCACACAGGCTGGTCAGAAGCTTTGCTTCGCACACATTTGAAATTGTTGGAAATGTCACCCACAGGCTAATATATTTTCAAACACAGTTTAGTTTATGTTTTGAAAACTCATATCAACTGCATCTAGGAGCCTTTTAATGGATATTCATTTATCTATTTCTACCATGCAATGAGGCCTGTATAAATCTGATAACCTGCTGGAAAATATGAAATGTTATAGGCAGTCATTTTGAACCTTACTTACAGCCAAGTTCCTTTAATTTTTAATGTTTTGTGAAATTTAAAACCATGAAAAATCAATTGCATGATAAATAGAATAATATTTTAATAGTCTTAAAATCCTATCAGGCCTAGCTTGGCTAGGAGAAATTATCATGATGTTTATATTATGATGATGGTAAATTACCTCAACCTTGACCATTCATATTTAGAGACACATTAAGGATAATTGTTTGTTTCAGTGTAAGATCGATTTATCTTTCATTGAGTGAACAACATAGCCATATTTTCACAAGTGGCAAAGCCAAGACTTAAAATACAGCCTATTGCGTCCGAATTCAACTTCAAACATTATATAGGAAGAGAAAGTGCTGGTTAAGTGCAGCTATCATCCATATCTGATGAAAAAAGTGGTGCCTTACGTATTTAAATTAAGTTGACGGCACACAACAACAGCAAAGTTATGGTTGACATTATCGTCACAGATTGTACCCCATGTTTTATTGTGATACACCTCCACACGACCTTCACCACTAGTTGTTCCTCCGCGTAGACGGAGTGTACTCTTGACAGCTGGGGCTGAAAAACAAATAATATACTTTTATAATATGAACTTGTTGCGAGAGTGATATAATATTTTTGATAATACATGGGTGTTATTTCACTAGTGGATTAACTATGCAAATGGGCTAAGAAAGTATAGCAACATTATAATTTCACTGTGAAAGTGACGTCATAATGCATTTGCTGATGTCATTTTGCAAACAGTGCTATATTTTTCACGGAAAAATAGAATCTTTCAATTTCTGGAAATTTATCACTTTTTAGCAAAAAATTATGTCATATTCAAAATAGAATATCAAATTTGTGCTCATAAAATACCCAATTTATTAAACTCGTCATCTGACACAGATAAAAACTCAAGGCAGCCATGTTTTTGTCTGATTAGTGTATAGATGACTCGCTAAATGAATTCAGTATTCAATGACCACTCTTTCAATATCATCTATATCACTCAACTCAAAGTATTCCAAATATTCACTGTTTATGTTTTGGATTGTTTGAAAAGCTAAAAAAAAAAATCAAATTTCATTCAAATTACTCCAATCATTTCAAAAAATCATTGGCTGACATAAACGTGGATGCATCTGATTGACACACAGTGTTTCCAGCAGTCATCCTTTTTTATATCCCGTATATGAGTCATCTGTAAACTGAAAAGAAGAAGGCTTTTTTATCTGTTTTAAATGACAAGTTTAATTTATTTACTTTTTATACGAACAAATTTTATATTCATACAAAATTGACAAGTGCCATGTAGGACATGGCCATCCCCCGCCATCAAAGCTTTATAGTAATCTGAAATTATGCAATAAAGAGTTGTAGTCTTTGTGCATTGCACTTCTCCTCCATCAGCTCTTTCAACCTATAAAGTTTCAAGTTGATAGCTTTGATACTTTAGCAGTATGCTCTGGACAAGTCTAGTGATGGAGTGATGGATTGATTGAATGATGGAATGATGGAAAGAGACCAATACTTCGCAGAATGGCGAGAGGTAAAAATGGACAAAATTCATTGATTCAAATTTTCTATAGAACCTTTTTATGAGGCTGTTGTCAACACATCCATTGTAACATCAACTCATTTTTAACAAAGAAATGTTGCTATAAGCTCTAGACTCATTTTGTGCTAGTGTAATAATACATAAACCTGTGTAATATCAAAAGTATTCAACAGGTTCATTTCATGTAGATGATGTAGACAACAATGTAGATCATATCATAGAACAGAACAGAACAAATCTCTTATTTACATCCAAGTACATTACTGTACCACATGGACAAATATAAACAAATACATGAAAAGAGAAAAGTAATTATATACAACTGGTTTACAAAAAAAAAGAGCAAATATAAGCAATGTATCATCATTTCTTTTTTTCTCCCTTGTGTTTTGAGGGATAGAATCTTGACAGTTCTTACATCTTCACCTAGCCTCCGAAAATCAGCATCCCCGATTTGTCACATAAGCAAGCCACGGCTACAGGTATCATTCTTTTTTATAACTGGTAAATAACAGTGTTTTATGGAGTTGAACTATATCCCCTTTTCTACCTCTTTGTCCGAAAAGAAACAAGGATGGGAATGGGGAATGCATATAGTGATGTGTTATAAATGAGAATCCTACCTCCACACACGACCCCAGCATCCTCAGTATGTCCGCAGTTATTTACACCCCATCCTGCATGACCACAAGTCGACAATGACGTCTCATTCCCAATACAGTTCACATCATCAAGCCAAATTGTTGCATTACCACTGGGAAAAAACCCTCCCATTCTGGGTAGTGCAGTAACTCTGAAATTGTATATGAGTGAATACCAGTGGCAGATCCAGAAGGGGTTCAGGGGTTCAAACCAAGCCCCCCTGTATCCAAATTACTTCATTGTAGTTGTAATTCAATCAAAATTCAATCAAAATTTTGCAGCATAAAAATGATGTCCTTTTTCAAGTGTTCAAATCACAAGAAATTCTACAATAAAAAATCTGATGTACAGAATTTGAGCTATCAGTCCCATAATATCTCTATCAAGATAGGGATACTATAGTAGTTGTTCTCAAATTTTAGGCCAACTTCAAACACCTTTATAGAAACCCTGGATCCGCCTTGGATCCACCATTGTCAACACCTATGTATTCTAGGCTAAATTAATTCATCAAATCACTGATATATTTACAAAAGTGATCCAATAAAATCAAGAATTATGATTGGTTTAAGGTAGTGGACCCGTAATAGTTCCCCGACATTTCAGACCAAATATTCTTTCACAATGTTAACCAAGGTTTCCTAATGGAAATCATTAGGGAAACTCGGTTAACAATGTTAAAGTTCATTTCTACTGAGATTTTATAAAACTATTACGGGTCAACTACCTCTAATCACATCACATGGGGGAAATCCATTGCACTACAATCTGTATAAAATGAAATGGGAGCTTAACAATTTTATTGCCCACATACAAAATTTCAATATTTACCCATGATATCCAGCCATTCCACACACTACCTTGGCAGCTTTAGAGTTCCAGTTATCATCACATATTGTTCCCCATGTGTTGTTATAGAAGATTTCTACACGTCCTTCGTTAGGGCTACTACCACCAACCAGTCGTACACCAAGGCTCGTTACTTGACCTGTTTGAAAAATTACCATTATGCTTTGCAGTAGATAGTACGGCCCCATTCGGAACACCACTCGGCAAATCTCACAATCAACCTCGGATTTACATAGACGGACTATTTTTAAAAATTACGGGAAAACCTTGGAAAAACTTGATGACGTCAGTTAAAATGGCGTTAGCCCTCGAATCTGTGAGTGAAACAATTCTACGTCACCAACGTTACTCGTTTAAGACACTGACATGAAACCATCGAATCCTAATGTAAAAATCTTTAGATTCTTAAATAACAACTGAAAAATCTTAAATTTTTGAGAATGATTCATCATTCTCAAAAATTAAGATTTTTCAGCCATTATTTACTGTAAAAGATATAAATCTACAGTGCTAGTTTTTCTTACACTCTTTCGGCCTAACAAAATGCACAATTTTGTAACATATCCATCCGCCTTACATACATCCGAGGTCTGTTGCAGTTTACAGAAATGGCCGAGTGATGGTCTGAATGAGTAAGGCCCATCTTACCAAGGGCCATAGCTTTGCTATTTCATTCACATGAGTAATACCAGGCTTAAGTGGATTTTGTCCTCCTTTTCATTTCTTGTATTGTGCGTGTACTAAAAGAAAGAGAATATGAATAACAGAATAGTACAAGAAAAAAATACTTACAATTGTTCTGATAATATTTCAATCGCTACTACGCCAGACCTTTAGGTCCTGGTTGAACTAGAATGTCGCAAAGCAGACTAATACCTCCCTACAAGTACTTTTCAATAATGAAAAGCCATTTTCCTTCAAAGGGCCATATTTTTTTAAAAAATCATCGGAATGTAACCAAAATTTCACTTGCACATCTCTTTTTGAAACTGATCACATCTGTAAAATTTAAATGAAATGTGCCCACAAGTTTCTCAGTAATTACGGACAAAAAAAGCTACAGAAAAAAGGACTAACCGATTGAAGGACAGATGGGCCTACCATCAAGCTGACTTCTATATACCCCCAAACATAGAATAATAACAGTAATAAAACATTTAATCAAATTCTTTTTCCATGTTTCTGCTGATAATAAAAAGAAAGGTGATAACTTCTGAAAAACTTTTAATATCAATAGTTCTCAAGTCACTATTGTTTTCTATAGCAAACAGCTATCACTTACATATGTATACAATCAATCTTAGAATGATATATTGAGAGTTCAGTGCAAGACTGTACTAAGTGTATTTACACTGTATATACACTTAGTACAGTCTTGCACTGAACCCTTGATATGTAAGCTAATCAAAGATTCATAGAGTTTTCTGTGGTTTGGGGTTCAGTATTTGTCCCTTTTTTGCAGGAAAAGCCATTGTTTAATGATTTTTACATATAATAACACATACCCCCCTGACATATGACTCCAGCGTCCTCTGAGTGATCACAATTACTCAGTCCTGCAGCATTGGCTTTACATTGACCCAGGTTTGATTCTGTTCCAATACACTGTACATCATCCAGTAGAATTCTGCCAGAACCCTGACCGTACCGCTTGGTAGCTGCAGATCCAAGCACAGACCTTGCACCATCTCTGAAATGGGATGTGATTCAATTTAAGTTGCTTTGTAAAAATAATCAAACAATGTGGTTAGCTGAAAAAATTTGGTTTCATACCTACATGAAAATGGTTCTAGACAAAGTAGTCCCATAATAATCTGATTTACTTTCTAGCTTAACAATATTAGCTAAGAAGAAATTAAAAGAACATTTCTTTTACTTCATGGAGTTATAAAAACTAAAACCCATATTACACTTAGGTATGTATAAGTGTCAAGAATTTAAAGTGCAATTAGGTTTAAGATTTATACCTCCATTAATTTAAAAAACATGTTCTCATCATAATTCAAATGAAATTGCAATACATATGGAAAAGGATGTTTAAATCAAACTGAAAAATCATGCATCACTGAAAACCTAAACATTAAACAACAGCATCCCACAAAATTTGCTTAAGAATACAGGGCTCTTGCTAGTGTTTGAAATTCGGGAGTCATTGACCCCTTAACCATTAAAATCTGGGGGTCACAACAGATTTTAAAGGGGTCAAAATAACAGAAAGAGCAAATCATGAGTAGAATTCTATAGGTTTAAAAGTCAATTGACCTTTTCATGTAAAGATAGGAAATAAGGATCTAAATTGTAAAATTTAAGATAGTTTATAGAATGCATCAAAAAGTTTTGACTCTGAGAAATTTCTCTCAAGAGGGTCATATAGATTTGACATAAATTTCTATGGGTCAAAATAAGATTTTGTCAGATTTTTGAGGGTAAAAACCCTGGTTAGAGGGCCAAACACGAGCCCTGGAATATCTCTGGTCAACAATACACTTTAAATCACTACAAATGAATGTCTTTTAAAATATTAGACTGACCCAAATAGAGAGAGGTTGCAGGCCACAATGAAATGTGGGCACAAATTTATGTGTTAGAAGATATGTCAGAAAAAGGAAAATGGTTTGTTACAAGCAATTTCTCCTTTTTCATCAATATCTTCTTTAACACAGAATGACAGGGAACATAACATCCTAGGACTTTCCGAGAAAGGGCTGTAATTGAAACGACTTACGTTGAGAATCCAAGCATGCGACAGACAACAGCAGCATCGCTGTTTGTCCAGTGATCATCACACACTGTTCCCCACACTGCACTTGTGTTTGCCTTGACCTCCACACGACCTTCGTGATCTGTCGTCCCTCCAATCAATCGAACACTGTAACCAATGGTCTGGGCTGTTCATGAAATATGACATTGTTAATTTGAATTTATGAAAGTAGGGAAATTTATTTGACAAGCAGAATATCATTACTTTAAAAGTATACAACTTTAGCGTATACCACTCTATGCCATTTAAACAGAGATTAATTAGGGTTGAAGTCCTTTAGCGTGAATACTAAAATAGCTGTCAAAGAAATTTTGTGTCTAGCACACAAGAATTTGACCTTGCAAATTGAAACCTAAAAATTTCTTCTCTGAAGCAATAAATCATGATAATTTATTGACTTGCAGTCAGCATTCAATGATATTAAAATCAGAATACTTATTTGAAGATGTTCCAAATTGAACATATGTTACTGTAAATTTAAAGGTTGATATTCACATAAAAAGACTGACAGGAGAACAGAAATAAGCCACTCTCAATATTTGGATATAGAATCAAAAGAGTCATTCAAAGAAACATTAATTGTTAATAAATCTTGGGGTAACCATAAAATAATTGTAAGTGCCTATGAATTCATAGGTACTTACAATGGCTTTGAGCTAACCCCTTGAAATGATTTAGATGAAATTCATTTCAATGATGTGAAAAAAACCTACAATCAGTACAGGCGACGCCCACATCCTCCCCATGGTCGCAGTTATTGATTGCCCAACCTCGGAATGGACAGTTGGCTAGACTTAGTTCAATACCCGCACATTTGACATCGTCCATCCAAATTGGTCCCCTTCCAGCACCCACACCTGCCACAGCTCGACCACCCCTATAAGAACAAGAGATGTTTGTAAAACATTTATGTCTGCCATAAGAGCAGGTCAATGGCATATTATTTGTCAATTAACAAAGGACAATAACAGAATAAATCACAAAATATGATGAGTAGAGTTATGGTTCTTGTGTACTGCACTTTTCTTCAATGTGATCTATCCACCTGTGAAGTTTCATGGTTCTAGCTTACAAACTTTTTGAGATATGCCCCCCAAAAAAGATCTATGGACAGACAGATGGATCTACTGACAAGGGCAAAGCAAAATACCCCTCTTTTTCGAAGAGGGGAATAATTAATATATAGATGATATTTTTCTTCTGTATAGTCAATCTGCTTGAGCAACCATGTCCATTTCATTACACAAAAGTTTTCAAAAATACCTTCCTTAAATCAAAATATCTTAGAAATAAATAAAATATTGTCATTAATCCTATGTTTTTCAAACTCAATATAATTGCATCTCATTGAGAAAATCCTTAAGAGTTTATACAACATTTGATTATTGGGAAATTTAAAATAATGACCATATTCATTATGTAAATTATAATGAAAACTATATCTATCATTTGTAAACAAAACATGTACTAACTGACAATTCTCTTTAGCCACCGTCTTTTTGGTGGTCCAGTAAGTAGTCACTTAATACAAGTTTTACTGTAAAAACTTTGCAAATAAATTGAAGTCTATCAAAACATCTATTGGTTGCAGTGAACATGATTGTGTTAGATGATATCATTTAATAAAAAGTCTTATATGGCTGGTGAAATACTTCGTTGAATTATAATCACAATAATTCAGGTATATAATATGTATGGAAAATCAAATTAAAATCAAAGAAATACTATTTTCACCAAGCTGGTCATCTAAAACAGATACAGACTTTGCCCCAATATCATCAGACTACTCCTTTCAGTAATTGGTTACTTTAAGTACTAAGGAACAAAGGCAAAGGCAACAGATGCCTATACTTGAATGTTGGGAGCTAAAAAGTGAAAAAAATCAAAGGGAATAACTCAAAAAGCAAGCAAGGTAGAGTAACCATTATTGCGCACTGCATTTAGTAATCATGAGAAGAAATGCTAACTGGTAAGCTTAAAGTCAATAGGACATAAGACGAAAATGTTATACTCTGGATGCTGCTCACCCACTGGACAGCTGACGCCACAGGTGATCACACAATTATTATGTCCAGTCTTTCTACTGGTATATATTAATTTCACCCTAAATTATTTAAGATAGTACAAATTGGGGCATAAATCGCACAAAATGCATCTAGAGTTATTCCCCTTGATACAATAAGTTGCTCTATTGCGCTAAGTTTCAAGGTGAAAGCCTTTGGTAATACCAGAGATATCGGAGAATGACAAAGTGTTTGACAATGCCGCCAAAAACGCCAGCACTATGGCTATTGCAATACCTCAGGGCTTCTCTGCATTCGGAACATCACTCAGCCATTTCCGTAAACTGCAACAGACCTCAGATGTGTGTAAGGCGGATGGGTATGTAACAGTTATGTGGAAACAGTGTAAGAAAAACTAGCACTTTAGATTTAAACATTTTACAGTAAATAACGTCTGAAAAAACTTTTTTTCAGAATGACGAATCTCAAAAAATAAGATTTATCAGCCTTTATTTAAGAATCTAAAGACATTAATATAAGGACACAATGGTTTTACGTCAGTGACTTAAACGAGTAGTGTTGGCGACATCGAATGTTTTAACTAAAAGTTTCAAGGGCAAACGGCAAACGCCATTTTAACTAATGTCATCGAGTTTTCCAAGAATTCCTGTAATGTTCAAAAATAGTCCGTCTATGTACATCCGAGGTTGATCGTGAGATTGGCCGAGTGATTTTCCGAATGGGCTTCTCTGAAAACAGCCAAGCTGAAATTCAAAGAATATGAATCCTTTTCAGTTAATAACATACGTGTATCCAAGTTGTTGACATACAACTCCTGCATCCACATCATCAAATGAGTCATCACAGACCGTCCCCCAGATACCTTGGTACTGGACTTCCAGTCTACCCTGACTACGAGTGATACCTCCTGCCAGTCTTAGGTTAAATCCAGGTATACCCCGCTCTGTAATGTAAAGAATTTCTTTACCCATTACCCAAAATAATCCAATGCCTAGAGATGGTTTAGAAAAAGAATTTTTTTAAACATGATTTCTCTAATTTTATAATGTACAAAACAAAATGATATTTCTGTTTGATTTCAAATTGTGAAAATACCCTGTATTCACCATGAAGACCCATTTTCTTTGAAACAGCTACATGCTATGATATGTGCACATTTGAGGAACATTAAATGAATGTTTTATGCAAATATAAATCCAGCAAAATCTCTTACCAGGAAGATGCACAAATTAATCAATACAAAAAAAAAATCTGATGATTTTTTTCTTTATTCTGTGTTTCTGTAACATCTTTTATAAAGCTGCAAAATAATCATTCACCAAAATTCATGTCACTGACTGGAATGGTATCATACTATGACCACAACAAAGGATTTAGAGGGAATTTTACAAGTTCAGATTATCTAGCACCAAGTAGATCACACTCAAATACTCACGCAAACACATGACACTGGCATCCTCTGCGTGTTCACAGTCGTTCACACCAATAGGTTTGTGGTCACACTGTCCGATATTAGTCTCAGATCCATTACAGTGGACATTATCCAGCAGAATCTGACCTGTACCTTTACCATAGTATGCACTTGGTAGTGGAACTGCTACAGACCTACAATTACATGAAAACATTATTGATTCCCCTTTAATATAGAATAACAGGTTTTCACAACTAAAAGATATTTTATCAGGGCAAAGGTCTTAAAATTTGTCTCATTCTCAACTCAAATTTTCTCAAACCTCTACTTGAGATTTAAGTTGTAATTAGTACTAATGTAAGTGTATGAATATAAAGGATAACATTAATAAGTTGTTATTTATAACAACTTATTAATATTATCTTTTATGTTCATACTATCATTTGAATTCTAAATTTGAGAAATTTTCTGTTGAGAACGAAACATTTTTCATAATTTGGGACCCTGATGTATTTATGAAATCAGTAGCAATTGATTCCAGCTGTAGTTATGAGGTTTTAGAAATACAAATAGGATGGAATAAATGTGCTATTACCCTTTATATCCCAGCTGATTACAGACGACAGAAGCCTCTACCATACTCCACCCATCATCACAGACGGTACCCCAGTTACCAGAAGAGTCCTGAACCTCTACACGACCTTTCCTTGGCACTGGGCCGCCTCGCAGTCGAACATTTAGAGCAACCTGTGCAGCTACATTCATCATGAAAAATACAGAATGTTTAATTAATGTAGGTTAATATGTTATATCTTAGAACTGAATTTATATGATTTCAATATCTTGGTCCTTTTTTCTCTTGAAAGTACAATGGCAATTGTGTATCAAATGAGGTGCTTGTTGATTGATTCTAGGGGATAATTATTTTTCTTAAATTTCTGAATTAACAAAAGTCATATGAGGATCTGCTTAAAAGGTACTCTCTGCCTTTTAAGTTTAAAACAACGCATTGTCATGAAAATACCTCAGTAAATGCAGAAATTATATTAACAAGAAATTAACACAACAAAGGCCTCTTTTCCCAAAACAAATCACAAAACAGATCATAATGTTTCGAAATCAACAAAAGAATCCAATAAAATTCTTACCAAAAATAATCCCTATCAAACAATACAAGATTTCTACAATTTTTTTAGTATTTGGGACCACGTTTTGCCAACAAAAGGGCTCAAAGCACCTATACTTTTTGCCTTACTTGAATAAAATAATATTTCTATGGCAAACTTTTAACTTGAACCTTGTTAGACCTAGTCTTAGATCAGAGGCTAGGCTAGCAATCCTTACCATTTTGACAGATAACCCCAACATCTTCTGAGTGAATACAGTCTGTCAACCCAAATGAGCTGTGTTTGCAACTAGCAAGGTCTGTCTCGTTCCCAGCACAGGTCACATCATCCAACCAGATAGGACCAGAACCAGCACCATATTTACCAGATGAACTGACTATAGCTCGGGTACTGAAAGAAAGAAATAACCCATTACCAGATAACAAATTTTTGTCTGGTCCAAATTATAATAAATAATTCAAGTTTGATAAGCATGCATACTGTATTTCCTATAATAAAAGTGCCCTCCCTAATAGAGACAACCCTATACTTTTTACTAAGAAAACCCACTTCAAATATCTAAATTTTAGTACCTTTTTGTGCTTCTCTAATTTGGGCATGAGTTTCCTCTAAACAATCATGTATATGATTGTTTAGAGGAAATTCACCTCAAGTTAAGGAGAAATTGGTCTCAACGACATCAATTTAATAATTTCTAAATCAGAAAATGCCTACTAAATTGAAGCTCCATGACCATGTTATGTATAGCTCTGGGAGTGTTTATTTAGAGAAATAAGATACATACTTTTCAAATTATGTTTTTGAAAAAGAAATTTAGTCTAGTAAATATGTCATAATGTGTGATTAAGCGATAACATTTACTGGTAACAATGAAAAGGTGTTTTTACTCATTTATTTTAGTTCCTTTATGAAAAAAGCTTATAAAATTATCAAATAAGCACATTGACACTAGCCCTAGAAATAGAAATTCCAGATGACAACTTTAAGTTAAAATCTCTAAGAAATCTTAGGCTTCTGAGAGAAAACATTGCTGACAATGAAGAAATTGCTTATAACAAGCAATTTCTTAATTTGCCACAATCTTTTCCCATTTTTTTTTTTTCCTTAAAGGGCGTCAAAAGTTGGAATTATGTACGAAATTGTTCAACTCAAAGAGTGGCTCTGGAACACTTATTCTAGACAGTAACTTAAACCCTATGCTATCCAATTCTACAGCTAGGTTGACAGGGGTTTACTTTTAAGTATATTGCCCATTAACACACCCTGGTGACGGTCAGGCCGCAAAAACAGACATTCAAGGCTACAAGTGGAGCTTTGAAACCACTTAGACATTGAGGCCATGATGTTTTTTACCTCATTATTCATCATTCAAAATGACTTACTATGTAACATTCAGACTGTTACAGACCACTCTAGCAGCCTTATTGTCAAAGTTGTCATCACACACCGTCCCCCATTTACCAGCATAGAACATCTCTACACGACCTTCTGACGGCCCTGGACCATCACTTAGTCTATACTGTATGGTTCCATTAGCTGCAGCTGAAAACATTGATGAGGAACTAAAAATACAACCTAGCTTTCAGTCTGATAGCAACTACTTTGGGTCACAAGGACCTATTGATTAGTGACTTGCAGGTCCTTCCTAAAAGTTTGAGAGTGCTTGATATGAGTATGGACTCCTTTTTAAAAGTTTTATCTTTGCTTACATAAAATGTTCGACTCAGATCATGACACTAATTTAATTCTAATTTCAAAGGAAAACTAAGTAGCCACTTCAGTGTTCATGTCTTGAACCATAACCAGTGGTAGATCTGACTCTGTCTCTGGTTTTACCTTCATGTATATTTTCCAAGGGGTTGTAACTACAACTTTTCAAATTGCAATAAATATAGATCCACAAGTTTAAGTGAATGATCAAAGGTCAATTTTGTCTATACTTGTATAGACAAAATTGACCTTTGATCCCTCACTCTAAATTGCCAACTATACTTAATACAATTTTTAAGTGGCATCAGAAATCCTTGACTTAACTTTGTCAAACACTTACAATACAGAATGTCTTACATGTTAACATGTTGGCTATTAGTTGCCAATACCATTTATTTTCAATTTTCCACATCAAAAAGAATGAAGATGTATTTGTCGGTAAACTAAAACCTAACGATGATGTTATTCTTATTTTTGGTAAGAAGATGTCTTAAATGTCCACATACTTAATACAAAGCCTATGTCCATTGGCTAGATCTATAATAACAACTTTTATTTGGATTGATTGTTCCAAAAATATGATGAATTTCCAAATTAACAACCTCCATTTCAACCTGTTAAGTGACACACATTTACAGAGCTTATAGCATTTTGATTAAATAAGGATGACTTGAGTAATTGGCAATCTTGCATAGCTGAAAAAAAATATTTTTCTTTTTGAAACTGTCTTATTGGAGTTGATTGGCAGGGTCAGTGATAAACAATAAAATCGAGGGGTCAGTGCAACACTATTGTATGTGCCTATTAAATATAGGCACTTACAATAGTCTTGCATTAACCCCTTGTAATACTGCGAAAGTCAACAGATATAACAAATTCATACAAACCATCACTACAGATTACTCCGACATCTTCATTATGGGTACAGTCATTGTCACCAGGAGCATTCGTATCACACAGTAATAAGGAGGTCTCGTTTCCAAAACATGTTGTCTGATCTAACCAAATCTGTCCTGTACCTGGCCCAAAACTGGCCCCAGACAATGCTAGAGCATTTTGACTGAAAGAAGGATTGTATAGTGGGTATGAAACAATTCTGCCTTATATTTTCATGAATTTTACATATGCTCCAACCTAAGACTGTAACAACCTTTAATCTTTAATGTTTAGATGTCAGTTGGAAAAACAAGCAAAAAAATAAAAAAACAGCTTGAATGGATACATAAAATTAGGGGATTTTGGATACCAAATGACAATATCTTGATTTGTTATTGTAAATTGAGGGCAAATCGTAAACTTAAACACTAAAGATTTGGAAAATCAGAAATGACATGTAACAAGATGTGTTTCTTATTTACCTGGGGCCTGTTTTACTAAACATCTTACGATTATTTTTTGTGTAAGTCAAAAATTAAATTGCTTGAACAATAGTGAATAAATATGGAATTCTGCCATGCATTGTATCATTGGAATCGTCTTCAAACAATAAATAAAAACACCAAGTAGGATTAGTAATTTTGACTTATGATTTATCTTTTAGTAAGAAGCTTATTAAAACGAGCCCTGTTCTCCAGAAATGGCAATTTTTTCACAAGTTTGACATTAATTGATAACTTTAACATTGTCAGATGCCTTTGACCTTTGTATCAGCCGATGCCTTTTCATGACATCTAACATGATACCTTTGAGCATTGCATCAAGAAATAGCTTGAATTAATTAGCAAAGTTTTGTTTTTTTCAAAGTTTTGCACACAGAGAGTCTGACAGACAGATGGACAACAGTAAAACAGTATGCCCCTGATCTTATTAACCCTTGTCATGCTGAATAAAATTTGGCTAAAAATTCGCATTAAAATCAAGGGCAAAAAGCACTGAAAGTACCAACTGTAGGTCAATTTTTATTTGTGAAAAACTAAATCTATTGACAATTCTGGTTTGAAAGAGAGAAACAGGTGGTGTAGACTAACATCAGTCTGCACATATGTGTAGGCTGATGTTTGTCTATAGCCCCTGCAAAAGCAAGAATATTCCGGTTTCAGCATGACAAGGGTTAACATGGGGACAAAAATGGGTAAGGACTTACTATGGTTGATTGAGAGCCTTACAGACCACCATGGCAGCTTTATTATCAAACTTGTCATCACATACAGTCCCCCACTGACCATTGAGGTATACCTCTACTCGTCCACTCTGACTGTTTGTTCCGTTTACAAGGCGATACCTCACAGCAGCTAAAACAAGTCAGTCAATCATGTGAAAACTTTTGTTGTTCACAAAACGAGAGATTTATTCATCTTACACGGAAAACAAACACATTATTTATTGTTCTATCTCTTTAATGCAAAAATGAGAAGTTAAGTGAAAGTTATTTTAAATGTGATTGCTACATGGTAGGGTGTGGGGTGCTATGATGTAAATTAAATTTGGAATATCTCACCTTCAGCTGAAAAGAGAAATGGCCAAAGACAATCGATTTGAGTCAATGATCAATGGTCATCCTGTCTTTGCTGCATATAACTATTATTTGATATTCAACCATTCATTTGATAATTTCCTTATACTCTTAACTGAATACAAATATGCTTGAAACATACAGTATGCATGATTTTCTTTCCCCTAGATGCCTTTTGTCAAAAAGCAAAACAATGATCCAAGAGATAGTAGAAAATTTAAAAGTTTCTGTATGATTTGACAATAAAGCAAAAATGTTAAACCTTGTCATGATGAATAATAACCATGGCAAAATTGTTGTAAAATCAATGAAAGCAAATGGATTCAATAATTGTGAGTCTGTGATTAATTTGAAAATGCAAATTTATTTTTTTTCTGATTTCAAAAAAGAAAATTGGTTGGTGTAGACTATGATCAGATAGATCTTTGTTTGTACCTCCTGCCAAAGCAAGAATAATTGGAGTTCGGTATAGCAAGGATAATTATTGCATAAAATGTATACTTAGTCAAAAAAGTTTAGCAACACTTGATATCTTTGCTAAATATTTTTCTGTAGCAGAAATATTGTAGTCAAATGAAGCATTGACTTCAATCTCTAAGCAATATATCCATGCTTTTCTTTTGTTCCAATGGTGATTCTACAGTGACAAAAGATAGCCAAAACGGCGGGAGGGGCTGATATAAAAAGTCAAAGCCCGTCTTTTTTGTCCAGATTTCGGTTTCGCAATTCAATATCACGCTGTCCGGAGCAACAAGAATTTTAACAAATGTTATCTTTGGTCATTGGCTACATTTCATACCAAAACGAATATTCTGCGTGTTAACGTGTGGTTGATGTTACATGATTAATGCCTCACAAAATTCTGAAGCTATAGTTGACGTTGCATATTTCAAATGATCAGGTCAAATTAAAGTGATCATGGGAAGCTTCATGAGCCAATTTTCTCGTCTTTTACACCATTGACGTCATAGAAAATGAACAATACAGATATGCCGTTATGTGGTCATCCCCCATTTATGACCTTGTTAATGTTTTGGTGGATGATTTGAGTGGCTTTCTTTGAATTGATTTAGTACTCATTCAAAGTGATGAAAAGCGGAAATTTCAGACTGACTCTAACTTGTAAATTTGAACTACCGATGTAAAACGCTTGAAAGCTCATGTTACGCCTTTAATGGTGATCTGCAAAGTAAACAATGTTGATCTGGATAGCCAATCGGTAAGCTCATGGCTCAGGCACCGACTCACTAAATTGATATTTACACAGACTATGTTACAATTCAACAAAAAAGGCTGCAAAAGTTTTTTGACTACATATATGTTTTTGGGTTGTTAAAGACATACATTAAAAGACAAATGAATTAATCAGTAAATTCATGTGCCATTAATACCTGCCTTTTTTACTTAAATATCCTTGATCTGCATCTATACAATTTGATCTTTTCAATAGTACTGACATTTTTCTCGAATAATTTTTTGTCCCCAAAATATGATTTAATGCATTCCTTTACAAGTATCATAAAGCATCGATCTTGAAGAGCACAAAAATTGATTAGTAAATACACAAAATTCAATAATGTCTAACATTATTATAGAGAAAACGAAAGAAATTGAACTAATTCCTATGTTTACTTTTGGGATGTCAAGCAATGTTGGTATTAATGAAGGTGACAGTGCTATGCTTATGGCATTTTTTCTGGCATTTTAATTGAGTTTTTAGCTTGTTTTAAATCAATTATCTCTATCATTTCATAATCTCTGTTTGAAAAAGTCCTTCTTTTTATGCAATAAAGTGTCAATAAAGAGTCAATTCATAATTTTTTGGCATTAACATTTGCAGCAACCCTCAAATGCTTTAACACTCTTATACTTTGAAATTGGCTGTTTCTTGGGGTTCTGAAAATGTTAATGCCCTCAAAAACCTGCCTTGCATTCCAGATGAAAACGTTAGGGAAGGGCTTTCGAAATGATACCCCGCTTTGCACGTAAGTGCATGTGCAAAGCGAGGTATCATTTCAAAAGCATCGCAAAACGTTTTTACATCCTGAACACAGGGATGAATTATGCCTATAATATACCTGCATTACAGCTAACACCAACATCCTCACTATGTTGACAGTCATGATTATAGAACCCTTTATTAGCACACTGTGTTATACTCCGCTCTGACCCCAGACAACTGACATCATCCAACAATATGGGGCCAGATCCTGAACCATAAAATGCTCCAGCAATGGGTAATGCATGAGACCTGCAATACACAAATGTACAGAACTGGGTATATGCTTTCTGCCATAAAACACATCCTGATATTCCTTCTCTGTTTTAGGTCGCTCCAAATAAGTACTTGAGAAATATTTGTAGAAAAGAAGAAATTGATACATATAACTATATTCCAAAACTGTACAACACTTTGACTTTAATATGTCAAATACAAATCTTACAACCCATATTAAATCTTACATCTAACATAAAATCTTACGTTTGAAATCCAAGCATCCTGCATGCTACCTGAGCATCTTTCCCGCTAAAACTGTCATCACAGACTGTTCCCCAAGTATTGTTGTAAAACAGTTCCAGTCTACCAGATGAAGTAGAGCTACCATTCACAAGACGAGCTCGGACCTTTGTGGCTGAAAAATACATTAAGGTAGTGGACCCATAGTAGTTGCCCAAACATCTTGGACCACATGTTTTTTCACAGTGTGAACCAAGGTTTCCTAATGAAAATCATTTGGAAAATTCGGTTAACACTGTTAACACTGTAAATGTTCATGACTTCCGAAACATTGCGAGGCCACTACCTAAAAGATATCCATCAACTATCCCACTATCTACAACTGTAAAAGATTACTCAAGCAGTCTATATCTGAAATGTTTATCACTGATGCATATGTTTAACCAAAACTCATGAATGCACAAGGCTATGAAATTAAGACTTATTCCAAGGTTGATTTATAGGTATTATTACACAACTGAATTGAGAGTTATATAAAAGCTTGTCCCTTGATATCTGCATGATGTTCTGATTATTCACCAAGGCTCAAATTATAGAAAAGGAGAGACGGAGGACATTCATCTTTTGTCAAAGTCCACATATCAACTTTATCCTATATATTCTATATTGGTTGCCATCTTAGTGCGTATAAATTTCAATATCCTAGTCACGCCCATGTAACACCTTTTGTAAATAGATGTTTACACACGAGTTTTGGCGTCATTTCCATGGCTTTAGTGGGTGATCATATCACAGAGTACTCCCAAATTCTCTGTATGATCACAGTAACTTAAACCACATGGCTGATGATCACAGATATAAGTGTAACCCTCACTCCCTTTCTGCATTACAGTTTCATGTATCACAGAGTACTACAATATTCTCTGTATGATCACAGTTACTCTCAACCTAAGGTATATCAATGTTGGCCTCACTCCTTGTACAGGGTACAAATCTACATATAGATGGCTAGCACTAAATAGTTGTAACTGCCTATAAGCATATAGGCAGTTACAACTGTTTTATGACAAGCCATCAGTATCACAGTTAGCTGTTTCACAGAGTGCTCAAACATCCTCTGTGAGATCACGGTATTCACATGCTAAGGTACTTGATATTGTACTTGATACAAATATTGATATCCTTCTTACATTCTGAACAGTATTTGATCAAAATCTCTTGCAGTTACCTGTATCATAGATTACCTCTACATCCTCTGTGTGATCACAGTTACTCATACCCCAAGGCTGATGATCTATGTTGACCTCACTCCCTGCACAGTGTACTTTCATAGATATCATGGTTACCTGTATCAGAGAGTACTCCTACATTCTCTGTGTGATCACAGTTACTCACTCCCCATGGCTGGTGATCACAGTTATCAATGTATCCCTCACCACCTTCACAAAATACTTACATACAAATCACAGTTTCATGTATCACACAGAGTACTCCTACATCCTCTGTGTGATCACAGTTACTCACAGCCCAGGGTTGATGATCACAGATATCAATCTTTCCCTCACTCCCTTTACTGTGTACAATCATACATATCACAGTTACCTGTATCAGAGAGTACTCCAACATCCTCTGTGTGATCACAGTTACTCACACCCCAGGGTTGATGATCACAAATATCAATGTTGGCCTCACCCCCTGTACAGTGTAATGACATACATATCAGTTACCTGCATCACAGAGTACTCCTACAACCTCTGCTTGATCACAGTTAATCTCAACCAAAGGTATATCATTGTTGGCCTCACTCTCTTCACAGAGTACAAATCTATATATTGATGACTCAGCACAAAATAGTTGTAACTGCCTATAAACATATAGGCAGTTACAACTGTTTTGCGCAGAGCCATCAATTTCACAGTTACCTGTATCACAAAGTACTCCTACATCCTCTGTATGATCACAGTTACTTTTAATCTAAGGTATATCAATGTACGCCTCACTCTCTGCACAGGGTACAAATTTAAATATTGATGACTCAGCACAAAATAGCTGTAACTGCCTATAAAAATATAGGCAGTTATAACTGTTTTGTACCGAGCTGTCAAATATCACAGTTACCTGTATCACAGAGTACTCCTACATCCTCTTGATCACAATTACTTTTAATCTAAGGTATATCAATGTTGGCCTCACTTTCTTTTGTTTGCTTGTTTGATTGGGTTTTACGCCGCTTTCAACAATTTCGCAGATATATTGCAGCGGCTGGAGCACCTTTCAATGAATTCCAGGTATTTCTTTCACCTGTACTATCATTACACCCTTTCCTAGCCTCCGACTGCTATATCACACAGGTTTACGATTATCTACCCATTGGTGAGAGACAAACGTCGGAAAGGATATTTGCCGTCACCGGGGATCGAACCCACAACTTCAATATTGGAAGTCTTATGCCTAACCAACTGCCCTATGGTGGCGGCTTGGCCTCACTCTCTGCCTTTGGAAAGGATATCTGCCTCCACCGGGGATCGAACCCAAGACGTCCATATTGGAAGTCTTATGCCTAACCAACTGCGCTAAGGTGGCGGCTTGGCCTCACTCTCTGCGCAGGGTACAAATTTATATATTGATGACTCAGCACAAAATAGTTGTAACTGCCTATAAACATATAGGCAGTTACAACTGTTTTGCACAGAGCTGTCAAATATCACAGTTACCTGTATCACAGAGTACTCCTACATCCTCTGTATGATCACAGTTACTCACGCCCCAGGGTTGATGATCACAGATATCAATGTTGGCTTCATCTCCTCTACAATGTACATTATCCAACCAAACTGTTCCTGTACCCTGGCCATAATAGGATTTAGGTCTAGGTTGAGCTCCGGCACTGTAATATAACATATAACAATAAATTAATTGATTTATAGTGATTTTGCATAGCCACGTATCAAACTGGAAACAAAAATTCATTAAACTGGAAACAAGCTCTAACAGATTGGATGTGTTACCTGTGTATATGAATAACAATTTAAATGCTTGTGATTAAACTTATTTAAAGAACTATGAAGGAAATATTCAGCAGAACAGGGGTTATTTAATTTTAATCCAACAAGGGTAATTGATTCATGTCGAAATAGTCCTAATTTTTCTTTGGTTCTATACTTTGCAGGTATCAGCTCTTGTGAATGGGAATATACATGTAAGTTATGTCAGCAAAATTGTGTTTCAGTACTTTCAGTCCGCTGATTAAATAATTTAATCTTTCTTGATATGATCTAAATCTGTGCATTCTGATTGGCTGAAAGATTGTGTGATCTGCCTGAGAAGTGTTAATGAAAATGTTACCTTGGTAGTCCCAGCATTTTACAGACAACAGCAGCAGATTTAGTATCAAAGTCATCATCACAGACTGTCCCCCATTTGCCATTGTGAAACACTTCAACACGCCCCTCCGAACTACTGGCTCCGCCCACCAGCCTCACTGTGGTATTCTGTCTGGCAGGTGCTGGAAAATAATTACAAAAGTGGAAAAATTTATCCATGCCCACAAAACTGCATTTAAACTTTTCAGAAAACAATGATTTTGTTAAAACCATTGTCAATTTATTTGGGGATAAAAGGCTCTACTCACTCTTTGATTAGAACAGGAAAATGAATGACACTTATCATTATTCTATCATTTTGTGCAAATGTGAAGCAATCAAATGAAAACTGTGGACTGTTTTAAATATCAGGAGAAAGTTTATTGAAACCAGACAGACAAAATTAACTGGAAACACACCATTACTTTAGAACAAGTCATCTTCAGTCAGTGAGCTAAAATTTGGATAGTTCTTGAAAGGTATGAGCGGTTGTTTTTATTCTATTTTATTACCCCGAAGATGATTTCATATTGGATGTTATGATTTCATTTTACGAACAAAATTATATATTGCTAAGAAAATATGAATAAGTGGGATTCAAGATTTAACTCTTTTATCGCAAAATATCTTTGTACTTAGAATATGGAATTTATGCATGAAATACCATATTTATTAAACTCGTCACCTAAGATAGATAAAAAGGACGCAAAGCCTCATTTTTTCTCTGTTTATAGATCACTCATTCAATCAAATTCTTAATTGGAATCATTGTTCTACTGTCCATACCTTGACAGATTACGGACGCATCCTCATGATGATCACAGTTGGTTTTACCCCACCCACGATGTCCACACAGGGCTATGTCAGACTCCAACCCATTACAATCTAAGTCATCCAATATTACAGGTCCTGTACCCATACCATAGAATGCTGCTCCCTTAGCTACTGCACCTTGTCTAAAATAGAGTACAAATATACAATTCAATACTTTAATCTTTTCCTGTTGCTTTTTTTTAGTTCATTACTGTCTAAATTGTCCAATATAAATAGTCCTGTATCCATACCATAGAATGAGGCCCCCCTGAGCCGCAACTCCTTGTCTAAAATAGTGTAAAATATGCAACTACAATTACCCTTTATAATCCTCTTCTATTCAATTTCTAATTTTAGACTTGTCCAAAAATGAAGGATAATATAGATTTCTATGAACAGTGGGTGCAATTTTGATAAGAAGTCATCTTAATGCAAATTCTTCTTTCCAACAATATTTTCTCATATACAAGAATTCCTGTGGTAAGATTTCAGGGACTGCAAAGGAATATTTTAAATCAAAAACTAGAACTGTCCCAGAGAGAACAAGCACTTTGTCAGAATTCAAGTGCTATTGGTGCAGGAAGTGTTTGTAACAAATATTAAGGTCATATGCAGAATTTACATGAAGTTTCATGATTCTAGGTCGCTTGGTTCTTGAGTTAGAGTCCAGAAATGAAAATTGAAAAAAAATAAATTGACAGTGACCTTGACCTATGACCTATGTGACCCAAAAACAATAGGGCATGTCATTGAGACATACGCAACATTTGCATAAAGTTTCATGATTCAAGGTCACTTGGTTTTTGAGTTAGAGTCTGGAAACAAAAATTGAACAAAAATTGACTGCGACCTGACCTTTGACCTATGTGACCCAAAAACAATAGGGCACTTCCATGGGTCATAAGGAACATTTGTATACAGTTTCATGATTTTAGGGCACTTGGTTCTCGAGTTAGAGTCCGGAAACGAAAAGGTGTAAGGATGGATGGATGGATGGAAGCATGGATATGGATGGATGGACAGTCAGACAGACATGGTGAAACCAATATACCACCCTCTGCTTCGTAGGGGGGGGGGGGGGGGGGTATAATAATAGCTTAGCAAATAAGCTTTGAGTTAAAATAAGGCCATTTTATGAGCTTTCCTTCTTTGAAAGTCATATTAAGCTGGAGTATCAATGAAAATACATTTTTTTACTTTATTCCAATAGCGAAGGTAAGAACAGAAAGAAATGAGAAAACACAGAATATTTCTGCAATTCTAGCATAAAGGATTGTCTTTCATGCAGTCATATTGTCAGCTACCTTAAGGAAGGTCAAGATTAGGATCATGAAATATTTTTAATGCAGTCATCCATACATACAACAAGCGTTCCATTGACACAAGATTCGCCACCAAAAGGATTATTATTAAAATGAAAGCTCCCTTTTCTATGAAGCTGCAGTATAAATATATATATATATTGCATGTCATTCCTTGTGTTTAAGATTAAAGTATCATTATTACCACCAAATAATGTGCCATATATTTTCACAGCCAACTTTGTCATGCTTCAATTCTCATGAATAAACTCAACAATAAAGTTTTTCAAGGTTAATAGAATATTAAGTCAAATTAAATTAAAATTAGCATGTTGAAGCCCTGAAAATAAGTCTTTAAAAAAAAGACAAACAGGCGATGGCCACTAAGATCAGACTACACATTTATTGACACCCATCTTAGTCTTAACCTTCCACCAAAATAAGAATGTATTCAGGTTTCAGCAGAGCTACAGATAGAGGGGGTATTTTTGATTATATTATTTCAACTATATTTACACAATTCCTTTATTGTGGGTACTCAATGAAATTGTTTCATCCAGATGATTTAAATGAGTACCCTTATCATAGGGTTTGAATGAGAAATAAAAATTTTAGACTGGCATTTCCCCCTTTAATCTGTACCTTTATTTCAGTATGACAAAATTAAGAATAAAAACATTCACTGACCAAAATAACAAGAGCAACGCTGGACCCGAAGCTCAGAAATAAATGGGTGATGTTATAAATTTTTCATCGATATTTAGGATGTATTTTCTAGCAAACACTATAGTATATTGTATTTATTATGATGGTAGTGTTTGTTTTGTTTTCCTTTTTGTCTTTGGGAAAATGTGTTCTATAGGCAATTAAAGAAATGTGGATTACTTATGGATATCATCACTATCCTTCAAGAAATTATATGTACCCTAGTACTACTAAAATAATCACAACTTCAATCAGATTGAGATAATGTAATCAAACATCCTAGCTATGAGTTCTACATACATGTGAAGTTTCAACATCATAGTCCTTGTATTTTGAAAGTTATGGACCGGACACAAATTTGCAAACTGAATCAAACAAAGGGCAATAACTCAAAAAATTACAAATGGTAGAGTTGTGGTTCTTGCGCTTTGCACACCCTAGCTATGAGATCTATACACCTGTGAAGTTTCAAGACCATAGGCCTTATAGTTTCGAAGTTATGGACCGGACACTAATCTGCTAAATGAATTAAACAAAGGGCAATAACTCAAACATTACAAATGGTAGAGTTGTAGTTCTTGCGCTCTGCACACCCTAGCCATAAGATCTATACACCTGTGAAGTTCCAAGACCATAGGCTTTATAGTTTGAAAGTTATGGATGGGCATGAATTTGCTAACGGACAGACAGACGGACATACAGAAGATGCAGACGAAAACATATTAAGACCCTTCGGGCGTATAAAAATTGAACAAAATCTTAGTGCTAAGATAGTTAAATTATACATACCAATTATGACTTAACTTACGTTGGAAATTTAAGCATTCCACAGATAACTTTTGCTTCTTTCGCATCAAAACTGTCATCACATATTGTTCCCCATTTTCCATTGTGTTGTATTTCAACACGGCCAGCGTAAGGTCCAGGGCCATTTACCAACCGTATCGGGGTACTCTGCGTGTCTGTAATATGTATAATATATGATAGAGAGGAAAAAACAAGAAATGTTTGTAAAACACCAATGCCCCCAAAACAGCGAATTTCTCATAACTTTTACTTTGACAGATGACCTTGTTACAACAGCAGATCCAGGTCTATCATCATGCCAAATCTAGTCATTTGATCTTGAAAAGCCTTGAAGTAATTGGCAATGTTAAGTATTTTAGTTAAGATTTGCAAGACAGATAGACAGACAAACAGACAGATGGATGGACAGATAAATAACGGTAAAACAATATGCCCAAAATCTGAATGATGCTGTGGCATAATGAGGCCAGTTAAAAGCCTCAACCACATTACAAAAGCTTTACATTTGTGCTGATATTTTAGATTCATCTACTGTACTTACAATTAAAAGACAACTTAAACACCCATTTCCCTATAGTTTGACCTTCAGAGCTAGAGATAGAGGGGGTATTTTTGATTTTAGATCAGAGTGTTTAATTAATCATGGCAAGAACCCTATTTTGTTGGTAATCATTTGAATCGTCTCATAGAGACCATAGGGTATCACTGAGAAATAAATATTTAGACTGGCTTTGCCCCCTCTTATTTGTACCTCTGTGACTATGACAGAACTTTAATATAGGAAACACTTATTAACCAAATCCTTTAAACTCTTACCATGTTGTGCCAAGATTACCAGCTACTTTAGCTGGAGGTATAGAAAAAGACTACAATAGTCATAAGTTTTGTTTAACCTAAGTCTACACAAACCTGTCAGTTCTTTTAAACAAGGAACTTATTTATGAATTAAATATCTAAATAGAATTGAGAACCCTGAATCAATGCTTCCGAGGCCTTCAGCCCTTTGATAAAGGTCATGGATAAAATAGATTGACAAGGGGAAATAGTTCAGCAACATTTCAGAAGTAATGACCTTAAACAGTGTTAACCAAATTTTCCTAATGATTTCATTGAGAAACCTCATGACCATGAGTTCTGAAATGTTGCAGAACTATCAAGGGTATACTACCTTAAGGTTTCTGACCAAATCACAAGCCCAGCCCGAAATCTAGGGGTAATGGGCGAGCCTTTTTCCTGTAGTCAGGCTGCACATTCTGCTCATGCTTTCAAGGACGATGCTTCTCCAAAAGATACATTATATCAATGGCTCAGCGTAAAACAGTTGTAACTGCCTATATGTTTATAGGCAGTTACAACTGTTTTGCTCTGGACCATTGATATATCAAAAAGTATGGGTGGTCACCAAAACTATTTCATTCAAGCTTTTATAAAACATTTCTTCAATGCTTTTCTCTGATTATCAAGAATTAACGATAGATTATCATTTGATAAACTCACCCCAAAACCAGTGAAGTTATTAGAACCTTATACCCTGCTTTCCTACATTTCGACATATTTGTTGTTATCTAAATAAGTGGCATCATTATGAAGGTTGCATAGCAATCACATGCAAAATGATGCGCTTTAATGAAATTTGTCTTTAAATTTCACATTTTGTTTCAATTTTGTATTAAAGTTTGTTTTTGAGTGAGGCCGATTTATGTTTCAATTTTTGAAAAGCAAAAGCTTCTTTTTTCACACCTGGCATGGCCACTCATGAAAATATAGCTTTTGTTGTTCAACAATGAAATATAAATTGATCTTACACTGAAAAAAAAAACAATTTTCCTCTATCTATTGGCCTATTTATAAATAACTTACTGCTCTGACAAATGACTCCAGCATCTTCAGCATGTGAGCAGTCGGTGATGGTCCAGCCAGCAAATCTACACAACCCAAGATCATTCTCCGTCCCCACACACTCCACATTGTCCATGAGTATAGGACCTGTACCCTGTCCATAGGCTGCATGGCTTACAGCTACGGCACCAGCACTGGGAACAAAATATTCTCACATTAACCACAAAATAGTTTAAGATATAAACTTTGCTTGAGAAGAAATTGCCTATCAAAAACATACAACTTGTTTTATGTTTTATTTGTTTCATGTTCTCATTGCTATATTTTGTTAAAAAAATGTTTATATTTGGGTTGGTCTGCCATATTTCACTTAATGGAAAGTGGCTAGTGAATTGATGTCCAAAAGATCTAGCCTACTTACAAGGGGTACCCCAGCATACGGCACACAACAGCTGCAGAAGATGCAGACCATTTATCATCACATACTGTTCCCCACACACCCGCGTGAAATACTTCCACACGCCCCTCGTCTGGGGTACTACCATTCTGTAGACGAACCTTTAGTCCTGGTGGATTGTCTGAAAAAGAAAGAAGCATGGTTTTCAAAAACAGTTTTATGCAAAAAAGACAGATCAAAATCAGTCAATTCTCCTTAAACCCTGTTTTGTGGGTACTTTTCAATTCCATATAGAGTTTGTTCCAGTACTGTACTATAAAGTAGGTGGGATTTTTTTCACATCAAATTAATTTTCTAACCCTCAATGTCATGAGAGGTAATGGCAGTTTCTTATTTTAGTGAGAGTTCACTATCAATATTCCAGCTTCATTATAAGTGCAGGAGTAGCATGTTGCACTATCATTCAATAGGTCCCAGGATCAATTCCCAATGGCGGCACTCATCCTTTCCCAAGCGATGTGAAATTCCTATGCCAAACTTGGCCAACAAGGGCTTTTCTATAAGCAGACAAGTAGATTTATCAAGGTAACCTGTCCAAGGACAAGTAACTACAAGGGCAAATCTTGGAATGGCACTAGAAAGATCTTTGAGATCTATAAGCGTAATATTCAATGCAAAAGGTTGCAGCATTTTCTTCTTTAAAAATTGTGTTTCTCAAATTTCATCAATTTTCGTCTTTTGCGGACAAGTTCATTTTGATCATGGATAAGTAGAAAATCATCTTTTACTTGTTCAGGGACAAGTAGAGAAAATAGGTATTTCAACACTCCTTCTTTTCCAACTATTTGTATTCCACCAATAGGTTGATAACCGTAGACCTATGTGGGATAGCAGCTGGAGGCAAGGAAAGGTTGTGATGGTTGTACTTGTGTAAGAAATCCCAAGAAAGCTTTGTAAGGTGCTCCTGCTGCTACGATATAACTGAAAGATTGTTGACAGGGACGTAAAACCCCATTCAAACAAATAGTGTGTGTCTATATATTGTATAGACCCACTATATTTTTGCACTAAGCCATTGATTCATGCTCTTTATTTCTATTTGAAATTAAGCCATATTTTCTATATCTACAAGCACTTCCAAAATAGTCACTATTCACATACCGATGGATCTGCTTGAAACAGTTGTAACTGCCTATGTATTTAAAGGCAGTTACAAACGTTTTATGTTGACCCTTTGATACAAGATCACAAAAATAAGGTAAGTCCTGTACCCTGTAAACACTTATAGCAACATCCTCGGTTAAAGTTTGAATTGGGGTTTTACGTCGCTTTCAACAATCTCTCAGTTATATCGCGACGACTGGAGCACCTAACGATGGATTCCTGGTATTTCTCACACCAGTACTACCACCACATCCCTTTCCTAGCCTCCAGTTGCTATTCCACATAGGTTTACGATTATCTACCCATTTGTGGAAGACAAATGTCGGACAGGATAAGTGCCGCAGCCGGGGATCGAACCCGTGCGAATATAGACCCCTGGATTAGAAGTCCGGTGCGCTACCAACTGGGCTATTGCCGCGGCTAGCAACATCCTCGGAGTGATCACATTTGTTTGTAAATCGCAGTTTATGTTTTGAATCTCTATTTTGAATTAAACAATATTTTTTATATTTCCAGTTGGTCAATTCTCAAGATACTGATGGGTCACTGTGAAACAGTTGTTACTGCCTACATTTATAGGCAGTTACAACAGTTTCATGCTGACCCATTGATACAAGATCACATTTATCAGGTTAACATCTTACCCTGTACACACTGTATAGCCACATCCTGGGCCTTCTCTGGGGGTCGCAATTGTCGCCAAATGCGAAAATGAAATGAATTTGGCTATAAACAAGAGCTGTCACTGTAAGATGACAATGCCCCCGACACCGCTTTGATAGTAATAAGGAAGTAATGGCCAATGTTAAAGTTTTTGGACGGAATGACGGACGGACGGACAGACGGACGGACAGACGGACGGACAGACGGACGGACGGACAAGTCAAATTTATTATGCCTCCCTATCGGGGGCATAAAAAATTAAATCGGCAAAATTTCTTGCGACGAAAAATCCTAACTTTGACCCATCAGCGATTACTGATTTTGACATAGGCTGAAAGGATATGTGTAGACATGCTCACAAGTGACTGGCAATTAATTGAGGCAAAAGGCATGTGTGTCAAATAGTAACCTCTTGGCTACCCATTACAATTCTGTGTTTGTTAACAAAAATTTATTGTCAATTAAATGCTAATTGACATTTGAATAATGATCCCCCTCGACGATGAGCTATATAAAAGGAACATAAGGTTTTATCAAGTACTATTTTTTGGAAGAAAAATGATTCCAAATTTGGCTCCTAAAATCCAAATTTGGCTCTTATTTTTTTTTCAATTTGGCGAAAGTGTTGGCGTAAAGAAATTTCAGTCCAGAGAAGGCCCTGCACATCCTCCGAGTGATCGCAGTTGTTCACGCCCAAAGGTTTTTGTACACAGTCAGCTATGGATGTTTCATTTCCTGTACATTGTGATATGATGTCACATTTAATAGGTCAGCCATTACCTTGTAGACACTGTATAGCCACATCCTCTGAGTGATCACAGTTGTTCACGCCCCATGGTTTATGTACACAGTCGGCTATGGATGTTTCATTTCCCGTACACTGTAAATCATCTAACCAGATGGGTCCAGTACCTCGACTGTATGATGAACCCTTGAGAACCTGTCCACCTCTACAGAAATTTATATTATTCAATTAGATGCATTAAATATACAGTCAACTCTTGTTACAACGACCATGTTTGTTCCCGATAAAAATGTCGTTATAACAAAAATGTCAGTGTATTAAAATCACCACTGAAACTTGAAAGTCGATGCCATTTATGTATAATATACACTGTACAACCAATTTTATACTCATATTTTACCAATGAATATCGATAAAATATCTGCAAGACATAAAACTGAATGTTTAAACTAGTTAATTATTGCTTATTGAAGAAATCTTTAATAGATTTCTGTCCTTTATTGTGAACGGTGTTCTCTATAGAATTATTAAGTTTCCATGCACTATCTAGGTTTTTGTAGTGTTATTTGTTTCCCTATTGGTTTAAATAGATAATGACAGTTTTTAAACATAGTTTAGCTTAAGTTCGAGTAACAGTGGAATAATCAGATAAGATTTTGGTGAATTAATTAAGGAATCTTTTTGCTTCAATATATCAATGATTATGGATCTATCTATCTTGGTATTCGACTCCTTTGAAAAATAATTCGACAACTGATCCTGTGTTATTTTTGAATGTGCAAATTTGTATTCTAAATCCGTCTGTTTTTGCTTAAAAGAGAGTTGGGTTCTACGTCTCTTTGCTGGTGGTTCAGCCTTTTTTTTAAAAAAAAATCATTAGATAAACGCAAAATGTACAAAAAGGATGTTTGCCTAACAATCAAACAAATTAAAATGACTACATGCAATTTTTGCCAAGAAAAAGGCAAGTAAAAAGTGGTCAAATTGTACTCGTCAAAGGAAAGTGGTGTTACTAAGCAAGTTACAACAATATTACCCTCAACCAACCAATTGAATACTAGACGAGAAATATTGTGTTCCGGGTTGTTTAATCATGGATAATCGGCAAAGGGGAAAACCTGTATTTGCACTTTAGCATAGTTTAGTATACACGAATACATTATTAATTAACACATTACCACGAGGTGCTAAAAGCAGCTACTAGGAATTTTTCAGGTTAGTGTCGATGTATTTAATACCAACATATAGGGATTTTGCACTTTCGTTCCCTTATATTTTGTGTCGATGTTGGAAAACGAGAATTCCATTGTAACAGGAGAAAAATAAACAGTGCTGATCCGTTCCCAACAAATAAATGTTGGTATACGAAAATGTTGATGTAACGGATGTCGATCAAACGGGAGTTGACTGTACTAATCTAGATAATAGAGAAATTCAAGTGGAAACTTCTCTCTCAATTTCAGATCCTTCAAATTTGATCAACTAAAATTTTACATCTACAGTAATATAGTGATCACAATATCTTAGTTGTTTCCCAAAACAGCACAGTTATTAGCTTGAGTCTTTGCTAAATTTTTCATTGAGCAAAGATAAAGAAATTGAAGCAAATGGTATCTTATGAAAAATAAGTTTTCAAAATTCATCTTATATAGTGACCTATCATTTGTGATTGAAAATCAATGTAATTGGATATTATCTTTGTACATTATTCTATGAATAATATTTGTCTTTCATTCACAATAAACATAAAGATAAATTATTACTGTAAAAAATAGAAGCTTTCATTGAGATCTTTGATTACGGAAGACCAACTCAAACATGAGATGTAGATGAGGTGAAAATTTGCAAAGAATATGAAAGACCTGCCCTGCATTCAGTATTACAAAATGATACAAACTGTTTGCCAATTATACCCTGCTTTGAATGTGCACTTGCATGCAAAGCAGGGTATAATTAGCTAGCAATTCGCATTGTTTAGTCATCCTGGACGGAGGGCTGATTTCCCAGTGTTTCCAGGGGATAAAACAAATAAGAATTTTATTCTATTTGGAAACCTTTGTCTGCAACCTCTTTCAAATTGAACCAGTTAAAGTTTAGTCATCTGGCAATGCTCACTGGTCAAGTGGTTGGATTGTAACCAGACAATTGTGGGCTTGAGCCCCATGGAATCCTGCAGGTAGTGTATTTGGGTAGGACACCTAGCAGAAAAAGTGGGCAGCAGGGTTTAGAATTCATTGCCTTTTTCCAATGCACAACTAATGTCCAACATGGGTTTTTCTACCTGTAGACAAGTACTTTTTTCTTTGCAACTTGTCTGTGGACAAGTGTATGGAGGACAAATCTTGGAATGGTACTTAATAGAGGTAAGAGATTAATAAGCCAAATGTTTGTTTCAAAAGGTAGAAAATTTTGTTTTCAATGAAGAAAATGCTGGGTTCCAGCATTTTCTTCTATAAAAACAATAATTTCTCTATTTTCTCTATTCTCTTTTTTGCGGACCAGTTCATTTTGATTCTGGACAGATAAAAAAGATGTTTTACTTGTTCAGGGGCAAGTAAAGAAAATGTGTACTTCCACATCCCTACTATGTTCACTCTAAGATCTTGTATGATTAAGGACCACGATGGAAATAAGACTCTCTCAACCTTTTATGCATTTTCTCAACTTGTCCATAGACAAGTAAAAGATGATTTTTGAATTGTCCAGCATCAAAATGAACTTGTCTGGAAGATAGATAATAATTACATTTTGAGAAGAAATGTTTTGAAGAAGAAAATACTCACAGTAGCCCAGCATTTTCTTCATTATAAACAATGTTTTCTACCCTTTGATACAAACTTAAGCCTAATTTTAAAATCTCTGAATTCTATTGAGTACCATTACAAGATTTGCCTTGGTATTTACTTGTACATGGACAAGTTGGTGTGAAAAATATACTTGTCCACAGGAAGAATAGCCCATGTTGGACAAGTTGGGCATGTGAATTCCACACCCCTGGTCACATGATGAGGAACATTCTGTGAAAGGTTCCAGCAAATCTGTCCTTTATTGAAGGATTTTTGTTTTGAATGGGATTTAAGGTGGCAATGGACAGTGGCCTCCCGGCTCTTTAAACCGGGAAGTTGGTTTTCGTTTATTTTACGTCTCTTTTTGCGTGTTGTTTAAAAAGACCGGTTTTCTTAAGATTCTACTTATGGAAATAACATAATATAATGATGGTAAAACTTCATAATTTAGCTTCGTTTCAACATTTGATATTAATTGAATGACTGGATCATTAAATTTAACAATAAAAATGTGTTAAAACCATCATTCGATTTGGAGGGGACACTGTAAAATAACAAAAAACTTTCTTTTTTGCATGGAGTGGTATGCTGAATTTTTTACCAAATAAAGGAAAAATATGGGTTTTAAACATATCGGAAAATAAGAAAAAATCATTGGGTGATTTCTTCAAAAAATAGGTTTTTGTGGCATTTTTACCCAGGAAAATTACAAAAAATAGTGCATTTTTAACTTTTGACAGCAAATTGTGCAAATGCAATTGATTAAAGGGAAATTTTCTTGTCAATAGCCATTGTGTACATGTATAAGGTCTGTCCAAAAGTATGTGTTTTATAGCTATAACCTAGTGCATTGTTTATACTAGACCTAAAACGAATATAACCGTTTTACTGAAAAATGGCCTCACCACTCAAGGGCAGATAGCTCTAGCATGAAAACGAGCGTGGAAAGGTACCTTCAAATTTTGATATAATGACTACGTAATGTTAATCTACAACATATGTGACCAAGAAAAAAATTCATTAGGCGGGAAAAAATGATGCCATGTGTCTATTGCTACCTTTAGGCCGCTTTCAACAATCATTTAGTAGGAAATGTAGATACATATACATGGAGAAGATGACACCAAAAAACAACCACCTCAGGTGGCATACAAATAGGTCTTCTTCATTCTCACCTGTGATGTCCCAACATTCTGCATATAACATTTGCTTCTGCGGTGTCAAACTGATCGTCACATATTGTACCCCAGTGATTAAACACGTTGATCATAACACGACCTTGAAATATGTTCAACCCCCCTGATAGCTGTACTTGTACATTGGGATTTGTTCCTACAATTATTAATTAAAAAAAAGAGCTTAGAAAATATTGGTCTGTGCTAGTCAAGACAATTCTGATTAAGCTCCGCACAATTCATTCTTTGGTAATCAAAACATTGTACAAAACCATCTTTAGTGGACAAAAATTTAAGTTTACTTTCTTGGCAGCGTGACGACAATATATAATACTTGAACTGTAATCCCTTTTGTAATAGCATAGTTGATCATTCTTCCTATTCAAAGTGATCTTTTGATAACTTGATTAAAGATCAAACACTTTCATAATCTAAATCAATTGAGCCTGTGTGAACAGTATCATATATGCATAAAACAAAGACATAATGCTGTCACATTATTCTGTCCTTTTTTTGAACATGCCATAAAATAGTCACTTGCTTTCAATTTGGTTGGTGAGTATGCAATTTCAATAGAATTTCATTGAAATTGCATATTCACCACCCAAAGTGAAAGCAAGTGACTATTGTATGAAATTGAAAGTAAATGACTATTGTAGTCAAAAGATACATTACCTGCTGGTAGACACATGACACCAGCATGTTCTGTATGATCACTCTTTGTAGGTCCCCATGCTTTGTGTTGACATAAATAATGATTTTAGGATATTGTTAATGGGTAACCAAAAATGTAAATAAATCTTGAAAAAAGTTTTTTAACAGCAATTATGTTTCTTAACTACAATATATTACCTGCTGGCAGACACATAACTCCAGCATCTTCTGTATGATCACAGTTTGTACGTCCCCATGCTTTATGTTGACACGCCCCTAAGCCGTTCTCTTGTCCAGTACACTTGACATCATCCAGCCAGATATTTCCAGTTCCATTACCAAAATAGGCATTACCAAGAGGAATTCCAATAGCTCTGTAATAATACAGTTGAAAGATAGGAAATGAAAATGTCATATTCATTTTAAAATATATTTGTATAAAGCAACATAAACTATTTCTTTGATTTTAAATATTGATTGGAACTAGCGATAGGCAGATTAATGGATTATAATCTATAATCAGTTGGTTTGGGCTTCCTATTTGGGTAATCAACTAAGAAATGTCATAATCAATTAATCAGTTCCTAACACATAAATGACAGCCTTTATATAGATCTATTGTTTTTGAAACTGACATCAGTTTGATTGCTCAGGGTGAAACAGTTGTAACTGCCTATATGTTTATGGGCAGTTACAACTGTTCCACTCTGAGTCATGAGGTTGGTAGAAAAATCCGCAGAAAGAGTCTTTAGGTCATGAGTTTTAACTAAACTTTCACAGGATGATACTGACTGGTAGTGCTATATTAAGAAAACAATTGTACAATCAATTATTAGTTGATTTACTCTTACAACTAAAAAAATGTTTTCAAATGTAATTTTATACCGATTGCCCAACACTAATTGGAACCAATTTCCATTGTATCAAGGTATGATTCTACAAAAAATATCAGATGTTTACATACTAAAAATATACGGCTGTTTACATACAAAAGTTTTGGTATACATACCCATTAAATCCCAGCTGTTTACAGTATTGGTATACATATCCATTAAATCCTAGCTGTTTACAATATTACAGTATTGGTATGAATACCAACTAAATAGCAACTGTTTACATACAGTGAAATAGTAGTGGTATTCATATTCATTAAATCCCATATGTTTACAGACATATTTACTGTAAAGATATACACACCCATTAAATCCCAGCTGTTTACACACTAATCTACATCATTGGTATACAAACCCGGTAAACATGAGCTTTTATAGCTAGTGTAACAGTATTGGTATACGTTCCCATTAAACCCCAGCTTTTTACAGACAGTGTACTAGCTGTGGTATGCATACCCATTAAATCCCAGCTGTTTACAGGGTTAGTGTATTGGTATACATACCCATTCAATGAATTAAATTCCAGCTGTTTACAGGGTAAGTGTATTGGTAAACAATCCATTAAATACCAGCTTTTTACAGGGTTATAGTATTGGTATACATACCCATTAAATCCCAGCTGTTTACAGGGTTAGTGTATTGGTATACATACCCATTCAATGAATTAAATCCCAGCTGTTTACAGGGTAAGTGTATTGGTATACAATCCATTAAATACAAGCTTTTTACAGGGTTATAGTGTTGGTATACATACCCATTAAATCCCAGCTGTTTACAGACAACATTAGCTGCATTATCATCCCATTCATCATCACAAATAGTCCCATACACTCCTTTATACAGAATCTCCACTCGACCTTCACTTCCAGAACTCCCATCAACCAATTGTAATGGTAGAGTGGCATCCATATCTTAATAAAAAAAACAATTTTTCAAGATTAAAATTGAACCTAAAGATATAAATCTGGATGGAGATCATCAATTACAAAAGCTGATCTTTGCCCTAATTCTGAAGAATTTTGTATTATTATTATTTTTTATTTATTTATTTTTTTCTTGCATCAAATAAACTTTCCAAGTTCTTCCATTGGAAAAAAAGAAGAATGTGGTCTGATGGGCTCATGATAAAAGGGACCTAACATGTACTTATGAGCAAGACAAGTGTATTTCTGATTCTGCTATTTAGAAACAAAGGTTGCCTTGTCAGAAAAATATTTCTTTATTTGCACCTTTTATTTTGATCAATTTCTAGTTATTCTGTTTTTGGAAATTCAATATAATAATGACCAAAAGACATAAAAGTTTGGTTACCTGGCCTACAGTCCACACCAACATCCTCATCATGGTCACAGTTGGATGAACCCCAGGGTTTGTGTCGACAATTAAACAGGGAGGTTTCATTGCCATTACATGAGATGTCATCTAACCAGATCTGTCCTGTCCCAGCTCCAAAATACCCCTCAGGTCTCGCAACAAACATGTTCCTGAACAACATTAGACTTACCGTTAAATCAGATTATTTTAGATTTTTAGAATTCAAATGTCAGTGAATCTTAACTGATTAATCAAAGAGATGAAGAGAGTATTTGTTGATTTCACTTAGGTATGAGACTAACCACCTAATTACATGGTATGAATACACAAAGCAATTTTATACACAATTGTGATTAAGATTTCAGTTTCATTCTAAGCTCCGTGAAATCATCAAATATTATCTTCATATTTTATGATTTAATTTCACAAAGCAAAACTGTCAAGATTCCACAATATACGAGGGTTGTTCAATTTTCATCCGGATTCAGTCAATTATTCATCATTGATTTATGGCGATGTGAAAAAAGTATATCCATATTAACGGGACACTTTATATGCTCAAACGTGCCAAAAACGGAAACAGTTGAATGATTTATATTGATTTCACATACAAACAAAAGTACAGTCAATCTTGCTCGAGCGACCACGTCTATTAAGCGACCATTTTTATTAAGCGACCGCTTTAAAAATCCCCTTCTTTGAATCTAAGTATTCTTATAGTTGGAACAATTGGTCTTAAAATAATTGAAAATGAATCCTATGTTGTTAAAACTGAACAGAATCGTCTCAATTAGACGATTCTGTTCAGTTATTACAACAAAGGATTTTTAGGATTTCGCTATACTATGCAGATTTAATAAAAAAAATCATGTTTCTTTTTTTTTAAAAAAATTGTATTAAGCGGCAATTTTTATTAACGACCGCTTTTAGGTGGTCCCTGCAGTGGTCGCTTAAAGCAAGTTTGACTGTACATGGGTATAAGGTGGTGGCGCAGAATACATGACGCTAGCGACGTTGTCGAAAATTGTGACATTTGATGTTGCGCAATTTAGCTTGTCATGGCTAGTTATTCATGAAAGAAGGGGAAATTAAGTGTTCCTGTAATAAAGCTGTGCTCTTTCAGTTCATAAAAAAGTAAATTTGAATGGTACATAACTAAAAATCTAAGAAAAGTACCAGTTGGTAAATCAATGATATCTTCCAGAGACTCGGCAATTGACGTCCCTTCAGTTGATCTCCAATAGCACTGAAGCGTCTACATCGATGAAATAAAACATTTAGACGAATGAACCATTCCCTTTCCACGTGACAAGTATTTGATTTATGTCTTTCGCTTTTTTTTCTAGATTTCATTAAAATAATTAAAGATAAAAATTCTTAGCATTCAAATGATGTCATCTAGAAAGTTTGGAAACACTTACCCTGCCACATTTTAAACAATCCTTATCGAAAAATTCTACAGTCAAATTGCTTCAAATTAAATCAAGGCATATGTAATACTTATTCCAACAACTCAATCAATTTGCAAGTTTTCAACGGTTAGAGGAGAGATAATATTTACCAAAGAAGACCCAATTATATATGAATGATTTTATCTGCTATGCCGGGTACCTGTTTCCATGGCATTTTATATGGAAGATGCACACATGCTATGTTCGATAACTATATCAATTTTACTTAACCATACATGGATTGAATTGGGACAGTGAATGATACCAAATTTAGTTTGATTGCTTCAAAAATGAAATTTTATGGGGAAAAATCCGGATAATTTTTGAACAACCCTCGTAATTAGTGATTTCTTACTGGATCACTTTTTGCAGAAAATAGCTGCAAACTCAAAATTTTCTTCATTGAGTATGAAAAAGATTTATCAGCCAATCAGAGTGCACAAAATTGGTGGAATTGTCTAGAATTAAATTATAAAATTGCTAAGTTCCATGTCCACCAACAAAGCAGATTATCTTAGTGTACTGATGATCAGCTTGGCATATATGTTATGAAGGAAACAACAAAAGAACATTTGTTGTTGTTTATTAGCAACCCAACCTTGTAAAGTCAACAGTTAATTCATGATGGTTTTAAGATTTTTCATTTACCCATGTACAATTTGAAGGGAAACAGTTGGTATTTTTATCTGAGGTGCATTTCTTAGGTTAAGATTCTTAAGAATCTGATTAAGATTTTGAAGATGAAGAATTTTTTAGATAAAGATTTTATAACAGCTTAATAAGAATCTTAAGATATCTTAATGAGGAAACAAAGATGGTTTTGCATTGGCTTAAACAAGTAGCTTTGACAACATTGAATGTTTTCACTCAAAATATCGAAAATGGCTTCTTATGACATCTAAATAATCTTATTAAGCAGGACTTTTCATCAACAATGTACCCTGTAAATATTTACCCTGTAAATCCAAGTTGTCGACACACAACAATGGCTGCATTTCTGTCAAAATTGTCATCACACACTGTTCCCCAAATATTGTTATGTAACACTTCAACACGCCCCTGACTTGGCCTCGTACCATTGCTTAGTCGTAATGTTATTGGTGTATCACCTGAATATATACCATTAATCTGTGCATAAGGTGGATTCAAGACACTTAAACAAAGGGCTATAGAAATGGAGTTGCTACTGCCTGAAAAATTTCATAGCACTTTCAGTATGTCCAAAGAAATTTATGTGAATAAAGTAGAACTTACAGCTAGAAAAAATGTAAAGCTTTTCCTCCCAATTTGCCCAGGATTGTGAAAATCAAACATAATGTTGATAATATTTGACAGTTTAAAGATGCATGATTGATGAGATCTACAAATTGTACACTCTATTTGTTTCAGGAAACAGATGTAGTCTGAGTCACATGATTGCGGAAGGTACAACATTTAATTGAATAGGTTTCAAAGTTAATATAGTTACAGAATAATGAGTCTGACTACTTTAGGTGTTGAATCATCAAGTTTTGAACACGCGATATGACAAAATGACAGGCAATCGGTTGTGAATAAGCTGTCTGCAGTGGAATTAAGCTGCAAACTATTACCTTTACACCTGGGAAAAGGCTAACAATTTCAACCTTTGGACCCAGAATGCCCAAATTCATTATTTAACATTAGGGGTATAGGCATTTTCTCCAAAAGTTTAAGGGCCCAGCCCAAAATCTAAGGGCCATGGGCGACTGGGCCCCTGCTAGTCTTTTTCCCTGCTTTAAGAAGCCCACTCATTGGTCCTTGTATTCTTCACCCAAAAAAAATAATAAAAAGGACTTTGCTTATGATAAGGATGGCTTAGCGACGCCCTTTTGTCTATGAAATAGAACATTTTCCCCGAATTTGTGGGACATCTGAAAGAAATGAGGGAAGCCATAATAAGCATAGAAAATCCGGGAATGTCTTAGAATGATGAATCAAAGAAATGAGTTGTTCCTTTTAAAGAGCAATATAAAATAGCAGGGGTTTTCTTATGTGGATGCCAACCGGGCAAGTGAATTTCCAGAATTTTTCTGTGGGCAAGTATGATTAGAAAGTGACTTGCCCACCAAGTAGTTTTAACTAAATTTCTTAGGGTAAAACCCTGATAAAAGTCCTGTTTTTGAGAGCTCACTTGGATAGGAACTTCAACCCAGTAAATTTTCCAGCTTGGTGAATTATAAAAGTGATGGGTAATTTAAGAATGTTTAAATTGCTTGTTGAAAATAAATCATTTCAAGTTGAATTTTCATATTACTTTAATGAATAGATCTTTACATGTTTTAAAAACGGCAAGTTTGGAGCATTAAGGTTCTTGATTTAAAAAATATGTTTGTGCAATTAACATTCACGGAAATATGGTTCACATAGATCTACCAAATTTCTGAATTTCAAAGCTAAATTTGCAGTAGAGTCCAGGCGTTTTCATGTAAATCTAGATCTATATCTAGATCTAATTGAAATCTAACAGTCGCGAAAACTGGTGACAAAATATGCCCAATATATATATATGAATATATATCAATTTACCCAAGTTACACCGAAATTTCTGCTTTGAAAATGGTAGACCGTTTGCACATTTCCCGCCTCAAAACTTATAAAACACGAGCTCAGTGCGGGCTAAATCTCATCGATCGGTGGGCAACATAAGAATCCTAAAGTGTGATTTATGTTCAATCCCCCCCTCCTTTTACCCGCGCAAAACAAATCCAGACTATAGATTTTTTTTAATACACGATTTTTGATTTGACACTTAATTTTATATCATTCAGCGTTTGATCAAAATTTCTTCGTCATTGTAGATCACTGAAGCATAAATTTACTATCTTAAAATGTGAATATCTTTGGGACCGATAGAAATTCATGAAAGGATAGCTCTGGCATATAGGCTATTATGTGAGTGTGACAATAGGGTGGTGAACAAGACAAAATTTATCATAAACGCAGATGAAAGAAAAAGTTTCCGGCTGCCTAACAGACAATGGGTCAGTGGTGAATCGAGAGGGGGTTTGGGGATTTCAAACGAACCCCCCCCCCCCCTCCCCCACCGAAGCATATTATTTTATGGTCTTAGGTTAATTCAATCAAATGGTGGGAAAACGAGCCCCCGGGTTTTTGAATGACTTAAACAAAATAGGATACATATGGCTGGTTACACACAAAAGGGTCCTCTCTTAAGGTTGGGGAGTCCCCGCTTTAAATATTTTAATCATAAACTCTTAGCCTCTTCGGGGTAGCTAGCCTCACAATAGAGCTACAGATAGAGGGCGTACGTGGAATTCCAATTTTAAATATTTCTCTATATCTTACTCAAACCCTTTGTAGTGTGTGCTCATTCGAATTTTCTCGACGAGACAATTCAAATGAGTACCCACAACATAGGATTTCATTGAGAAATAAAGATTTTAAACTGGAGTTATCCCCTCTTATCTGTACTTCTGTATTTTGAGATAATTTTGAATTGAGCATGAGAAAAGGTTTATAACCTCGGGTCCAGATAGTTATGAGAGCCTTGGCTACTCGTTTGTGAGTCCCCATCTCGCAAAACCTACGTCCCTTTAAACCATGTCGTAATTTACATGCTCGAACCCCCTTAACAGAAACCCTGGGTCCGCGTTTGGGGGAGGTAAAGCCCTATAAAGTTTCATGCAATCTGATTGGATGATAGGATCTAAACTGGTGGCCCGATATCTGAGAGACTCTTGAATTTCTCACTTGAAATTGCGACCATTAATCAGCATTGCGTTCAGGACGAAATTATTCACATAACAATTGTGAATTGTTACCCCGCTTTGCACGTGTATTCACGTGCAAAGGGGGGAACACTTACTAATCGTTCGCAAACCAGCTTTCACATTTTGAACGCAAGACTGGCGGGTCAGATTTACTTTATGTATAGACCTGCAATTTCAAGTGAGTGATCAAAGATCAATTTTACATTGAAAATGATAGGAGATAACGGTTTCTCGGACCTCACTCTTTCTTGCGGTACTATAAATTACCTCATATACAACCATAACCAATGTTTGAGAATTGTTACCCCACCTTACACGTGTATTCACGTGCAAATACGGGAATGTTTTCCAATCATTCGCAAACTGAACGCAGGACAGGCCGATCAGATTTACTTTATGTAAATAGCCTCATGTACAACGAAAAGCTATGTGTCGAAGTTTTCGATTTGATAACGATGATAAGTTGATAACAATGTTTCGATTACACTTACAATGATAAATTTCACTGTTATGTATTGAATGATAAAAGATTTGCGATAATATATAAGTCCCCTTCACGTGATGTGTTTATGATAGGCCTATTTGTACAAACCCTGTAAAACTAAAGGAATCAACAACAAAAACAGCACCAACTACTAAAATAATAAATTATTAAATGGCAAATGAATCTAAAACACTGACTTTTTTTTATTTTAGACCGGTGCTGAACATAGCAACTTCGCAGTCCTTTAGGCCTATTTACGCCGAGAATGACGAAGCACAAACGGGCAAAATCTTAAATGAAGTAAACATAACTTACAAAAGCAACAAAGAAATTTCTCGAAAATTGCTTTTTGAAAAAATAAAAAAATGAACATAAGAAGACCCATGATTTCAAAATTAACATTAGCGCGTCCCGTATTTTCGGCATTTCTGGTTAAAATTAGAAATTCGATGGTTATGGCATTTCTTGTGGAATTTATGTTTTATTATTGATATATATGGCTTCCTTTCGTTTTTTACCCTGCCCTGCGTTCAGGATGAAAACGTTAGCGAAGCGCTTTGGAAATGATACCCCGCTTTGCACGTATGAGCACGTGCAAAGCGGGGTATCATCTCAGAGTAGCGAAACGCTTTTACATCATGAACACAGGGCAGAACACCCCTAACATTTTTTCAGAGCCACAGGCTGCTCATCCCGTTAATCATACTATAGTTGACAACATCGTGAAATTTATAAAGTGAAAGATTTTGGAAATATTTCGGAATGATATTGAATGAGTGTGTTGAGAGTGTTTTGTAAGAAATTTAAGGGAGATAACACAAGCGATGCTAGTTTTTATTAGCTTCCGTTAAAGCATCCACATACTTTCCAATTTTTGTGTCTTAACGTACCAATCAGACCCTTTAAAATCCTCACCAGCCAGTGGGAACATTTGGACAATTTCAATGAAATGTTGATCGTTTTATCATACGTCAGTGATGGGAGACAATTTCTCTTATCACAATGAACTTTCGTCAAAAGTCGGATGAAAGAGAGTCTAGCCAGGAGCCGCAGTCACGATTCTAGGAGCCAATAGCCCAATGCTTTATCGACTGAGCTATACAGGCTCAGCTGGTGCTATTTCGAGCATTTATCCCAAATCTGTCGCACATAGCTACATGTATTCGAGCACACAAAAAACTTTAAATATAATTTTCAGAGGTATCAAATATGTAACAATTGTTGTTTCTTTTGTGTTTTTTTTTTCAATAATGAAATATTTTTCATTCAGATAAGCACATTAATATTTAATTTCCGAACTTAACAAATGCTGTTTTTTTTGTTGTTGTTGTTGTTGTTTTTAATGTTATATTTCTGATAAAAGTTTTACTATATAATAATATAATGAACCCACTTTTTAGTGTTATGTTGGAGACTAATTCCAGAGATATTGCCGAATTTTCTTGGAAATTCGTGTGTTCCATTTCTAACTTGCCGATAGACTCTGTCTGTGTAATTTAAATGTTCTTAAGCTATAGGTCAATAAATGAGATCCGCCACAAACATCATGGTTGATTCTAGTGCAAGAATTCCTTAAATGCATTTTCACTCTAATTTGGAAAGGAATCTTGAAGACTTTCTTACGATAATTGACACCGAAAGCCAATGCTTTGTTGGCTGTTTTATCACCAGAACCATCTCATGAAATAGGGAACATTTGATCTTTACAAAAATCCATTGGAAAGTTCTTCCCATATAATGCAGGGAATTCCAACGCTATGCAAAACCCATTTCAACACCCATGCATAGATTTGACTTAGATGCTATTTTTTCTTTCACTTCGAGTCGAGTTGAGTTTTTTGTCATAAAAAGCATCCAATATCTCCTTATTTCAACTATTCTTTACTGTCCTGGAAAACGCGACGTTTCTTTTGTAGTTCAGGATATATGTAAATAAAATAGTTTAAATGATGAGCTTTGTTGGTCCTGTCAATAAGAAGGGATTTTCAATAATTAATAGATAGAAAACGGATTATGAAACATTCTCCCGTGGCTTGTGTGTATATATATGTGACAATGCAAAAATGGGCATTTTTACAAATTTTACAGGAAAAATATTTTATGTCTTATTTTCAAAATTCAAGGATTCTGACTTGCTTTCAGTTTTAACATCCCCGTCCTCTCAAAGCTTTCGATCTAGAATCTGTCAACATTAATCGGTGTATGGAAAAAAACCTGGAAATTCGATTTGCATTTTTAGTATTAAATTCTTTAAATTAATTGCAACATTTGATTGTCTCTATTGAGAAAAATAAATAGACTATTGACATTAAGTTTAGCATGTCGTATTGAGCTTTACCAATGAAATTTTTGGGACTACAAAAATTATACCAAAACCCGGTATTGAACTGCCAAACTTATTTTGTAATTTATTTCAAGACAAGATAAGTAACCATGTAATGAGTAAACTAATGGGCACTGTCACTTAAATAAGCACTGAGCATGCGTATTTGAAAATCAAACTCTAATTTCTAAATTCGATGCAAAAAATCTTGGTTGCCAAAACACATTAAATTTCTAAAGATAACACCATTCCATTACTGAAATTTTCAAAACTTATTCTTTTCGAGATGACAGTTTTAGAATCATGTGCGAAATAAAACTTTCAGTCCATGACGATTTTCAACTTCCGGTTAATGTCGTGTAATGCCTCCCCTCTTTTAAGCGCATGAGAAATCCATATACTTTCTACTGACTCTAATCTCTTGAAATTGTGTGAGATTCTCAACAATTTGTAGACAAATATGCATAGCTTTAACCCAAAAGTATTTAATGGAAATTTGCATTTTCTTAATAATTTACCGAAACCATGTATTTCTTTATATTTAATCGCAATATCTAGAGAGTTTCATAATTTGAAATTGTCTGACAATATTATAAGTTGTTTCTTTGTCAGTTTTTTTTCAAAATGCAATGGCTCTAACTAGGATATCTTTTTTTAATTATGACAGGTTTTCTGAATGTGCAGAAATCTAGATCAGATATAACCAATGCGACCTCTGGTTAACTTTTACTGTAACCAATCTCTTTTTCAAAAAATATTTTACGGAGTTACCTTTTCGTGTGACGGGTCACATTTATCATAAATTTCATATTTGTGACCTGTATCTCGTGAACAGAGGTCATTCGGAAACTTTGTTAAAGAAATATTTAGAAAAGAGATTTACCAAGGGGAGGTCAATCGGAGACTGCGGCTCAAAAATGTACTCGTTATTTGGTAGAACAGCTTTTCTAGACTAAAGAAAATCAGAAAAAAGAATGAAAAATAGCCTTGGTTCTTTTCGTTCTTTTAATTTGTTCTTTTCCTTTTTCAGATTTTTTTCAAGCAATGCAACCTGTATTGACCTGGTATCACCTGTCTGATAACAAAAAGTGATATCAAGCAGTATATTTTTAGAAACAATTTGCATACACTTTAACCTAAATTACTTTGAATTTTAAGGGTTTATTTTAATTTAGCGCTGAAAAATGATTGCCGAGTGATAATAAGAAAAACATGTTACTGTCTTAAAATGCCAATGTTATCTGGTAACGGCAGTGAGAAATTATCATGACTCGTCAGAGCCTCGTCATGCTAAATTCTCCCAACCTCGACCAGATAACATTGTTATTGTTAAGACACTTATATTTTATTATCTATTTACCTGCTATACCGGTTGCAAATCCGCAGACTATTATAGTCAGGCATATTAATAGTTCAAAAGGTATTGTCCACCGAATCGAACAGTCAAGCTGTGTCATGGCTGAGATTGTTGTTTCCCCACTTCAATTAGTCTAAACGAGATCGATTGTTTGTAACCCCGAAAACACGAGGTTATTTTGTTACCTCAAACACACGATATTTTTATTTTTATCTTTAATACACGAGGTTATTCTGTTTATCTAGAATACTCGATGTTTGGCTTTCCGACAAATATGTGATATAAGTCCGAGACTCCAGTGAATTACCAGATCAGTATTTTTGTCAAAATATCCTCTATTTCTTATGTCAGTCTCAAAATCATGATGCTTCAAATGTATCCAAATAATTCATATACACTGATACTATTGTTATAATATTATCGTCCAACATGTAATGTATACAAGTGATTATTTGTGTATAGCTACACGGACGTACGGACGTACAGCTGATAAGCAGGGATGATAAAATTGTATGAAATAGTGACAGGTACTTGGCCATCACGAGTATGGGTGATCAAGGTACATATTTCGATAACTTATCAAACATCAATCACCCCTACCTTCGTGTTAAAATAGGCTTGTAAAAATTCTCACCTGTAGGGAGAGTGTTTTTTTTGTTTTGTTTTTTGTTTTGTTTTGTTAAAATGGAGTTACAGTTAAGAACATAGTGATATTGACATTCTTTCCGATCACAATCATTCTAATTCATTCACTCAGCGCTCCATTCTTTCATTCCAAACACTCACTCAAACCGATCAAAAATGCCCCCAAATCGTTAAAAAACGTTTCGAAATCGTTAAAGGCGACCAACACTTAATTCAAAACCGATCGAATTATTATACCATTTTATTGACATGTAAAGCTTTTTAAGTGTCTGATTGGTTCAAGAAGATGTGCAAAAACAGAAAAGTATGTATATTTTATTAAAAGGGAGGTAATAAATTTCGCCAATTTTGTTCATAATGAACAAAATTAGCGATATTGTATTTCTTCCCTTTAATTTCACTCAAAATTCGCTGGACACACTCATTCAATTTCATTCCAAAATTATTCCAAAATCAATCATTTTGTCATTTTCACGATGTCATCAACTGTAAACGACGCTTTGAACAGTTTTATACGTCGCCGAAGGTGGTCTTAGTTTTCTATCGTCTTCTCCGTTTGTTTCGAGACATTGCTTACATCTTTTACAATGAGTCGAAGAATTAAAAAAGAGAATTAAGGTTAATGTAAACAGTTTGAGACCTAATTTTAAGGGCACATTATTAGCCAATAAAAAGCGGTATGTCCAGGTATATTGTATATCAAAATGAAGCCTATTTTTTAGCACAAGCAGTTGAGCAACAAAATAAAGCAGAACGTATCTTAAGGTAGTGTAACTGCTTTTTCTTGGCAAACGAAGTGTTTTAATATTGGGCCTCAAACACTTTACATGAACCTTAACAGAACAAAATAAAGCAGAACGTATCTTAAGGTAGTGTAACATTTCGGATCTTATGAACTTTCACAATGTTGACAGATGTTTCCTAATGAAATTCATTAGAAAACTTCGGTTAACACTGTTAAAGATCATTACTTTCAAACCGTTGCGGATCTTTTACGGTTCTACTACCTTAGGTTAGGATTATGAAAAAAACACAAAAAAAAAAAACCCATCAAAGATCATACCATGACAAGCTATCACAACTAAAGTCATGCTCATATAGCGATACAGATCATTTTGTAATTGTCACGTTTTTCCAAAAAGTTTGACAAGTTCAATATGAATTTGAAGCCAAATACCACAATGGGAGTAAAAATAGCCCAGCATGTTCATGATCATTGAATTTCTTAACTCCACTTTTGCAAATCCGAACTTACCTAAAGAACATAACTTGAGTGCAAACACTTGGAAATTTTGCTGACTTTTGACAGATTTATGCAGATGGATATTTTAAAAGGCTTAAAAGGACACAAGGCTCGAGCTGATGTTAGGTCAGCAAACATGGCCAATTCAAAACAACGGTAACTGTGACAGGATATTTTCTGGCATCGGATAACATTCCCAAAGGAGTTCTAAAACACCACAATCCATTTTATCATACAATGAAGCCTGTATTGACATGATAAAACCTGTCTGAAAACTTAACATGATATCAGGCAGTCTATTTTTAGAAACACTGAATTTGCATACACTTTCACCTTTTTCATGTTTAAGAATTCATTATAATTAAGCACTAAAATGATTGAATGATACATAAAATAACACGTAAGTATTTTTAAATATCAATGGTATCGGCTGCGAGAATTTATTATGGCATGGCAAAGCCTCGTCATGATAAGTTCTCATAACCTCGACCCGACAGCGTTGATATTTGAAGACCCTCATATGCTATCCTTTTATATATACTACTCAAAGTTTGCCAAGCACCAAACTTTTTAATACTATAATTAAAGGGAAAAAATGAAATTTGATTTCAAGAATGCTGAAAAATGGTCTATTGTTATCAGTTTTTCAAATTTTAAGAAGAAAATAAAGCTTTATAATGATAAGAAGACTTTAAAAGTAGACCAAACAGGGAGACCCTAGAAATTGGTCTGTTTTCTTGAAAATTGCAAAAAAAACGAATTTGACCAAAAAAAGGTGTTCTTTCAATTGCATTTCGTTTAATAACGAGTATGAGAGCCGACACTGTCAATAACAGCCTGACAGCGCCTCTGCATAGTCCTGATTAAATTCTGGATTACTCTTTGGGGAATAACAGACCATTCTTCTCTTAAGATCTGGCCGAGCTCCTGGAGTGTCCTTGGCTGGACCTGGCGAGCCAAAACTCGGACCTGTAGCTCATTCCACGTATGCTCTATCGGATTTAAGTCGGTTGAACGAGCCGGCCAGTCCAGACGTGGAATGCCTTCTTCTTGGCGACACTCTTGGACTATACGGGCCGTGTGTGGACGGGCATTATCATCCATGATGAATCCATTCCCAATAGCACCAGCGTAAAATCTTACATGGGTATTGAGGATTTCATCAATGTACCTACGAGCTGTCAGAGTACCTCTTTCTAAAATAATAAGATCAGTCCGCCCATCCCAGCTGGTGCCACCCCAAACCATGATGGACCCACCCCAATAACGATCGTGCTCAGCAATGTTTGCTGCATGAAACCCTTCCCCTGGCCTTCTCCACACCCTAGCCCGCCTATTAGTGTAGTCCTGGCAATACCTGGAATCATCCGTGAATAGCATGGGACGCCAGCGTCTTATGCGCCAGCCAACGTGGTCCAATGCCCATCTTAACCGACGCCGACAATAACCTCGGGACAGTGGAATATGAATACATGGTCTTCTTGACCTCAGTTTATGCCCATGCAGCCGTGTTCGTATGGTTTGAGTCGAGACGCGCACTCCCGATGCGTTTTGAAGGTCGGAACGTAACTGCGTTGCCGTAGCAAACCCTTTCCTTCGGGCTTGAATTACCAAAAAAGGTCTTCTGCGACGGAGGAAGTTCTACTCCTACCTCCACCATGTCTCCTTACAGGTGTACCATACTGTTGGTATCGTGCCCAAGCTCTGGTTACAACAGTATGGTGTACCCCCAGTACCATGCCAACATCACCGTGGGAAGCCCCTTGCTCCACCATACCTACAGCACGCCACAATTGTTCGACAGATAAATGTCATCTGACATTTGGATTAGCCATGAGAAACAATTTAAAAGTCAATAAGGTACTGAAAACCAGAAACTAAGTATCTACACGAAACCTGTACATGTAGAAAATGAGTAAGGACAGGAAAGAAACCGGAGTTCCTCATTTTTCACGAATCTCGCGAGAAAATTGTTTATCAAATTTGGTAATGGATACATTAGATATCTTGTCAATACATTATTGTACAATTTTAAACACGAACACGAATGTTTTTTTTTATTCAGCTCCTGTAGGACAGCGAAAAGGTTTGGTGCTTAGCAAACTTTGAATAGTACTATATTGTAAACGTTTGATTTGACGTTGGCAAAATCGTCAATCTGTCTTGCGTTCAGGATGACAAAACGGTGCAAACAGTTTTCCAATAACACCCCGCTTTGCACGCGCACATGCGGCAAAGCGGGGTATAATTGGAAAACTGTTTGCACTGGTTTGTCATTCTGAACGCAGGGCTGCTCTTCGGTGAGCTATCATTGTGTGTTTTGGTTGTATGTAGCGATTATAACCATTTATTTGATTCAAAAGAAGTGTTCTACGCCTACTCAATAAATATTTCACCCATCACATGCAGATTCTTGAAGATTGTTGTTGCTTAGAACTGCTTAATTAAGGCAGTCTCAAAGCTTTCTGAGCACCAGTCGCCAGATGTGCCTGGAAACCTTAGACTGGTTCCACTGTCCACTACCAAAAAAGCCACGATTCGAAAGTAACACCAGTCTATAGAAACCAGTGGACCCGAATCCTACTGTCACATACAAATAGGGTGGGTGCGCAGAATTGGGCTTGGAGTCAATATGATTCTTATAGTGAATTTTGGTTCCCCTGGCTGAAGGGCACTAGGGCTATTGTCATGGCGCTGTGTCCGTCGTGCGTCCGTCCGTCCGAGCATTCGGTCGAACTATGTGACTTTTCTCAGACTCTAACTGATGTATATCAACCAAATTTCACTGGAATGATCCTTGAGTAACCCTTTATCGGTCTACAAAAAATTATTGTGATTGGTTGAAAAATACTTTAACATGTATATCTTTTATGGACGAAGGTCATTTCTCTATTTGTCATTAAGTGGACTCTATGAAAATCATTTTCTCAGAACCTGACTTATGGATATGAATAAAATTTCACAGAAATGATCCTTAGGTGACCCATTGTCACACCGCTCAAAATTGTTGTGATTAGATGAATAATATTTATTTATCAGGCGGAGGTCAATTTTCCACATGTTCTTCATTTATTTGATTTTGGAAGTTTTCTTTGTAATAATATTTCAGCATGTAGCACATAAAAACAATTATTTACTTAAAAGACAACTAATCATTCATTTATTATCCTAAATTCTCGTCTAATCATATCAGACGAGTCAGGCATGTGGAACAAATCAGCTGCTCAAGCATATCTAGTTCACTCAACCCTGTTGAAGGCGTTCGCGAAACGCTTAAGAAGCGTGATAGTCCTTCGCTTCACTTTTGCACTTGTACAACGTACGCAAAGCCGAACCCGGTTTCATCAATAAATTGACATTCATCTCAAGCAAGACAATTCTTAATCGCTCATTCAGCGTTCCATTCATTCATTCCAAACACTCACTCAAACTACAAATGACTAGAAATAAATAAGATCAACAACTACATTAAAGATTACTATGGTTAAAGAAAAAAAATCGCGATATCACTAAATTAATTGAAATTGTAAGCGTCTGGTTAGTTCTTGGAAAAATATGAAGCTATTTATAGAAGGTATAAGCATTTTTTAAAGTGAGGTAATGAATATCGCTAATTTTGTTCATCCTGAACAAAATTAGCAATATCGGATTACCTCCCTTAAATTTCACACAAGACTCACTCATTACACGTATTGAATTTCATTCCAAAATCATCTGTAAAACCTGGGCTAATGAGGTCGACCCTTAGCTCGGCAAACCTTCTTTGTAAAAGTTCAAAAAAAAAACTTTTTTCATACTCTTCTGTGAATTTTCTCAAACTTTAGATTTAAATGTAAAAAACATAATGTCAAAAGGTGATACATAGTATTTGTAAGAAAAATTTAATATCATCTTAAATGTAAGTATTACAACAGAATGAATATTAATCAGGCGTCAAACCTGTATTAAGTCAGGCCTTTGTCTTCTATACTCTAAAGATGGGACTCCTAAAGATCTCAGTCTTTCAGAATAGCTTTCATTACTAAGGTTTCTTAACATTTTTGTTGCATTGCACGTCTTGTACATTTTCAATAATGATTTTGTCTTTTTTTCCTTAAAGGACTCAATATACAGAACAATACTCAAAGTGAGGTCTAACTAATGATTTATATAGATGGAGGAACATTTTATTGTTCATAAAAGTAAATGTTTTCTTTATTAGGCCCAAAATTCTGTTGGCCTGGTTTACTTTGTTGCTTTTGTGTTGATCAAATTCCAGTTGGGAATCAAAGGTAACTCCGAGGTCTTTCTCTGTCTTTACATCTTAGATTTTACACATTTCACCTTGCTTATTTTTCATGAAGTACTCACTTTCTTCACAAGAGCCTATGTGGAGGGATTTGCACTTCTTTACGATGAATGTCATTTCCCATTTGTTTGACCATTCACAGGCGCTGAAGATATCGTTCTGTAGTAGGTTTTCATCATCATATGTGTTACATGTTTTGAAAATTTTGGTATCATCTGCAAACAATTTGCAGGGACAATTTAGGGTATCAGGAAGGTCGTTGGTGTACATAAAGAATAATACTGGCCCTAGAATACTTCCCTGGGAAACGCCGATTGTGACTTGTCGCCATTTTGATTCTGCACCATTGACTATTAGTCTTTGTTGACGGTTAGAAAGAAAGTCTTTTAACCAATTGTAGATTTTGCCCCTGACTCCTAAGGCGTGTATTTTTTTGAGTAATCTTTTATGTGTAACCTTATCGAATGCAGCCTTAAAGTCAAGATAGATGATGTCAATGTACTCATTGTTGTCTATAGCCTAAGTCTATTCATCTATGCATTCCAAGAGTTGTGTTGTACATGATCTGCCTTTCCTGAAACCGTGTTGGTGTTCATTTATTAGGTTATTACTCTCTAAATGGTTCACTATTGTATTTCTGATTATTTTTTCTAAAAGTCTACAACAAATGGAAGTCACGCTTATTGGTCTATAGTTTTCTGCCTTAGTTCTTGGCCCAGATTTGTGGATTGGTGTTACATTCGCACGCTTCCATTGATAATGATTTATTGAAGATGGTTGTAAGTGGTTTTGATACTTCTTCTTTATATTCTACTATAAGTTTCGGGTGTATACCGTCAGGACCTTGGGCCTTTGAAGGATTAACCTCATTTATTTCTTTCAAGATTAATGATTCATTTATATAAATTATAAATATAAACTAAATTATGTGGCTGATATCTAAATTAGTTTTGAACCATTCGTTTGTTCTAACACGTTTAAATATGTTCAGGTCACAGCTATATAACTTTGGTGAAATATTGTGAGAAAACAAGCAATTGTTCTTTGATTAATGAACTTGTTCTGTTTTTGACTAAGATGGAAATTATTAAAAAAAAAAGATCGTTTGCAACATTTCTTTTTAAGTATCCAACTAGAACTTCTATATCAATTTTTGAATTCAAAATTATTATTATTATTATTATTATTATTATTATTATTATTATTATTATTATTATTATATTATCATTATCGTCGTCATCATCATCATAATCATCATCATCATCATCATCGTCATTATTATTATTATTATTATTATTATTATTATTATTATTATTATTATTATTATTATTATTATTATCATCATCATCATCATAATTATTATTTTAGTACTAGATCTATCATTATATCTTTTAAATTTTCATAAGCATGAAGTGCTTGTGCGTCGTCCACTGCTCCTAAACCTGCACGTGTACATTCTGGGCCAACTTATTTCTGTCCCGCTTTAGGATCGGGCGTAGACTGGTCTCACTGTCGAGTATCAGAATAGCCTATTTAGGCTATTCTGATAGTCAATGTGTAGACCTGTCTAGAGCTGGTAGCCCGCTTTCTGAGAGATGATTTGGTAATGCGGGCAACAGTACCCGCCCAGGGTCGGAAATAAGTCGGCCCATTGGTTTTGTGGTTTTGTTCTCCTCTGAAAGTCATTTCAGAGTTTTAGATAGATCTATATCTCTTATAGTCTGTGTTATTAATGAACTTTCAGGGCGGGGCTTAGCCGTGACGAAATTTGGCGAATTCAGAACTTTTAAATATTTTGGGTTCAATGAAAAGTTATTCGACAATAATCATGAACGCGTGCAAATAACTGTTTCCTAAAACCAAAAGGATTTACGTGCTTAGAGAAAGTGAACACATATCATCGTTGGGTTACCAAAGCCTCGTAACTTCAGCTTGGACAAGATGCCTACGTTTTCGCGAGCCATAGCTTTATGACGCTGTTCCTTCGTCCATTTAACCGTTTAACATTTCAAATGTCTGGAAAGACTTTTAATTTCAAAAGCATTTTAGGAAAGGCATTTCATTCAAAACGTTACATTCAAAACACAATGAAGAACTTTCGGTACTGTCCAATTAAACTGAAAGTGCACATTTTGTTTGAGAAGGGCACATTTTGCGTAACTTGACGTTGACAACGATATGCTGAAACGCTATCGCGTGGATTCCCTAAATTTCCTCTTTTGTTCGCAAAACAACCAGCAGTCATCGAATCTTTTGTCATATTCGAGAAAAAAAATTATTGATAGTTCTTTTTGAAGAGTATATTATTATTTTTTGAAACCTACAATTTGATTGATGTTTGGTCTTTCTCCTAACCTTACCTTATCTTTTTTAGAGCTGTTTAATAGCTGTTTCAGAACTCCATAGGTATTGATAGATTGGTGATACGAGATTTTTGTCCTAAATGTGTGGTAAGTCATCGGTAAGACAACAAGAGCTGTCGGAGGACAGCGAAGCTCGACTATTCCTAGTGCTGGATAGTAACAACAAATCAATATCGACATTGGAAATTCAATAAAATGAAAGTCAAGAGAAAAGAATCTTTGTCTAGAGGCTGGTATTATGGTCACAGAAGCATGTGCAGAGTTTCAAAGCAATAGCTTTAGTAAGAACAGAATTACAACTATCATAAAACAGTTGCACATAAAAACATAACCAAGATTTTTAAGGCGGAAAAGGGTTAAAATTCCACTAAATTAAATATCAGAGTAATGAATCTTTTTCTGCGGGCTAATATTATGGTCACAGAAGCATGCGTAAAGTTTCCAAGCAACAGCTATAGTAGAAATAGAGATATTACAGAAATACAACATTTGCACGTAAAAACTTAACCAAGCATTTCTAAGTCCAAAAAGGGTTAAAGATCCACTAAATTCTATACTAGAGAATTGGATCTTTATAAAGAGGCTGTTGTTATGATCATTGAAGCAAATGCAAAGTTTGAAAGCAATAGCTTTAATACAATTAGAGATATAACTGATGTACAACATTTGCACGTAAAAACTTAACCAAGAATTTCTGAGTCTGAAAAAGGTAAAAATTCCACTAAATTCAATATCAGAGGAATAAATGTTTGTCAAGAGGCTGATATCATGGTAACAGAAGCATGTGTAGAGTTTCCAAGCAAAAGCCGAGGTAGAAATAGAGCTATAACTGATATACAACATTGCACGTAAAACCTTAACCAAGATTTCTAAGTCCGAAAAGGGTTAAAATTCCACTAAATTCAAAATCAGAATATTGATTCTTTGTCAAGAGGCTGATATTATGGTCACAGATGCATGTGCAAAGTTTCAAAGCAATAGCTATAGTAGAAATAGAGATATTACAGAAATACAACATTTGCACGTAAAAACTTAACCAAGAATTACTAAGTCCGAAAAGGGTTAAAATTCCACTAAATTCAATATCAGAGTAATGAATCTTTGTCAAGATGCTGATTTTATGGCCACAGAAGCATGTGTAAAGTTTCAAAGCAATTGCTTTTATAGAAACAGAAATATTACAGATAAACAACAGTTGCAAGTAAAAACCTTAACCAAGATTTCCAAGTCCGAAAAGGGTTAAAATTCCACTAAATTCAATTTCAGAGTAATGAATCTCTGTCTAGATGCTGATATTATGGTCACAGAAGCATGTGCAAAGTTTCAAAGCAATAGCTTTCATAGAAACAGAGATTTTAAACACTTGCGCGTAAAAACTTAACCAAAGCATTACGCCGACGCTGGCGCCGACGCCGACGCGACGCCCGGGTGACTCGAATAGCCCCCCCTTTTCTTCGAATAGTCGAGCTAAAAATGCGTCTTTAATGTTTTGGTGAATCAGGCCGCTGGACAAAATTTATTAAGAGACATTATCAAGTATTGGCATTCCCTGTGTTTGAAAGGTCACAGAGAGTCGTTTTATCCGTCAAGAGATTTTAGTTTCAAACATTCTCTGTCTCTTTCTATACTAAGCAAAAACAAAAAAAAAAAGAAACTTTACATACTTTTTGGTCTATTTTGAATGACTTATAGTGACTATACGCCCACTTTATTAACATGAGCTAGTCGAGATAACGACAGAGACTACACAGACGCAGGATTTTGCGTGATTGAAGCCAGCCCGGGCTAATGCGTCTGTCACTACCGATTTTGGTCACATACTCGTGTTGAGCTACCAAAATTTCATTTTGAGTGCTTTTTATTACTCAGTTACACTCATTTCATAGCAATGACACGAAAAAACAAAAATGTTTGCACTTTTTTTTAACCGGGTATGCTACAGCAATCGAAAAAAGGGAGAAATCAGACTGCGGGTTTGCATAGAGCTTGCATGTCTGTTCATGACGCCACTTTTAATTTTGGCTACTCGGGACAGGCAATTCACATTTTAACATCTTGGTTTAGAACTGTAAAGGCCGGTAACTCGTCTGCTTTTCAATTATTGATTCGTCGGTTAGATCTCCGGCTCGGCCATCTTTTATCCCATATTAGACAAAAGTCATTTAGAGTAGTGCCATTTTTCTCCCAAAGAATGGGCGAGTGATACGTCTAAGATAGATGGGCGACTGGTGGCTCAGATGAAATGTTCTAGTCGTGTCGTGAGAAACGACAAGAAACTATGGATAGGTGCACAGGCCGTCAAATTTTAAATGTAAAACTATTGAAAACGTCGTTTAAACACATATCATTTAACATAAAATCGGCTCGCAACCACTAAAGGTGTCGCTCGATAAAAGATAGGCCCCTTGTGACGTCATGTAGAGGCGTTGATACCATCGCATATTTTCTCATTTATTTAATCAAAGGAAGGTTAACTGCAAGATAATTATTGGTGTTTAGCTCAGACATCGGCCACTTATGAAAGTGGCACTGCTATAAGTACGAACAATTCAAGGAATGTTACTCAAAACACCACCGATACACTTTCCTTCATTACTGTGATTTTTGAAATCGATCCCTTTGTCCTTTTACCATCAAAACCCCCTCATTTAACGGACATTCGGCGCGTTACCTTCCAAAAACCGACGGATATTGCTTTCAAGTTTCAAGTATAAGTAGCATTTTCATTCTATATGGTTTCATAACGACACTACGACCATAAGTAAGTCATGTAAAGTTTCTTTTTTTTTTTTGCTAACTATATATTCCTTTGTATACTGAGCAAAAATGAAAACCTTTACACATTTGAATATTCTATTTTTCCTTTCTGTTGAACAAATATTTATTGCAAAAAGTTTTATCTGTTATAGAATCGATGTGACTTCATGAAATCTGTTTTTGAAGGTCACATATTTTACGTCAATGTTTAGCTTCCGAAGACATGAAACAGTGACGGCCATTGTACAGCATAAATAGCGTCTTCATCTCGCAAACGTCGAGCGTAAGTATACTTGAATTGGGTTGAAAAACAGGGAAAACAACTTTTAATTCCAAACTGGTCATAATTGGGAACATGTCGTTACTTTCAAATGAAACTGAGAACTTTTATTTGAGAAACTTTAGGTTTGTTAGTCTGTAAACGGTATTTCGACGGCGTTGAATGTTGCAAGACAAACAGTTGCAGCAGGTGTTGCAACGATTCATAGCAAGAATAATAATAATAAAAAAGGAGATCTGACAAAACTAGCTTCGACTCGACACAAGTAACGTCACATTGAAACGGTTGTGTAATAAATTAGGCCTATAGAGGATAATCGGTTGTTTCAGTGTAACATGGATCGATTGATATTTCATTTCGTAAACAACGAAAGCTATATCTTAACGGAAATATAGTTTTTGTTGTTTACGAAATGAAATATCAATCGATCTAACTCGAAAACAAATGATTATTCCTTTTCTTAAATGCAAAAATAAGACAAAATGTGGACATTTTAGGACGGATTTTCTTTCATTTATTACTTGCTCTTTCCGACTATTTGTCTCCCAACAATGGGCCGATAATCGTAGACCTATTTGGGATAGCAGCTGGAGGCTAGGAATGGCTGTAATGGCAGTACTGGTTTAATAATTACAAGGAAATCATTGTTAGGTGCTCCAGCCGTAGAAATTTAACTTAAAATTGGACAAAGCGACGTAAAACCCCATTCAAACAAAGAAACAGTTTTGATCAGTATATATTTATGAAAAATGACATGCTAAGTCGCGATGATAAATCTGAGTGCAAAAGCAAAAAACCCCTTTTCGATTTCTATCACTTAGTTCCACGTGAAAAAGTGACACCCGATTTTAAATCTTTTCGAAATTCGATGGCTCAGAGCGAAACAGTTGTAACTGCCTATAAACATATAGGCAGTTACAAATGTTTCGCGCTGAGTCATTGAAATGGTTTCACCCTGAACACAGGGTTTGTTTCCAGGATTCAACTGTTTATGGCATGTTTTGATTCCGACAAATTGTTTTGTTTGTTTGTTTGAATGGGTTTTACGCCGCTTTCAACAATTTCGCAGCGATATCGCAATATCGCGGCGGCCGGAGCACCTAACAATGGATTCCTGGTATTCCTTTCACCTGTACTACCATTGCACCCTCTCCTAGCCTCCGACTGCTATCTCACATAGGTTTACGATTATATCAACCCATTGGTGAGAGACAATCGTCGGAAAGGATATTTGCCGCCACCGGGAATCGAACCCACGACTTCCAAATTGGAAGTCTTATGCCTAATCAACTGCGCTATGGTGGCGGTCTCCGACAATTTGTAGCTGGTTCCATATTACCAATCGCCTCACTTGCAGATTAAGTCACACAGTATGGAATAACATGAAGAAGGTACAAAAGAAGCCGGGATCCGTCTGCATAAACAGTTACCATGAACGGATCCAGTGGTGGAAAACGGAGCGTCCGCACCCTCTCCTCGGAATTCCGACAACTATACTTAGTTCCAAAAGAAAGAGTGCACGTTTGAATTTTGAATATCTCTGAAATTACATAATCTATCGTCATGAAACGTCGTATGACTATCCCCAAGAGTATGTGCAAACGATATTTGAAAATAAAATTCGAGCGATGAGCAAACATTTCCTGCTCAATTGTGACATTTGATTTTACATATTTTGCATGTGCATCACGCATAGACGAATAATTGATCTGAAAATGCATCCAGTTAATCTTTGCGGCTTTCCCAAGCATAAAATCACAACATCAATACAATCATGCATGGTGCTACAGCTTGGTAGGACTAACGTCTCTAAACAAAATCTAACCTTGTCAGATTAAGAACGTCATTAAAATTGATTGAGAATTCGTGTTCCAATAGAAATCGATGTCATAATTCTGTAAGGCCTTTTAATAAGCATATCTAGGTGTCATAGAACGCCATAGCACCATTCAATGACAAGTTACTGGCATCGCAACGTTGAAATGTCTAACGTAAACGTACACGTTACGTCTGCATAAAAAATAAAACTTTTGTTTGGAAATGCCTTGGAATGGCTTCTAAAGCTCTATAATGCAACATCAACACATAGCTCTTACCAAAGAAAAAGTTGTAAGAATGTCAAATCTGAACAATTTAAGTTCTGCCGGCGCGTATGCAGCATGCGATACTTTATCCAAAAATAATTTGACTTTTAAATCATAATTTTCCTCCAACCTTTAAAAATCTAGAGAAAGTGCACACTTTTTTATGGAACTCAGTATATTATAGTGTCTGAACATCTAAAAAACAAAGTAACATTTATTTAGGGTAATAGCTGTAAGTAATAACGATAGTTTTCTCGCCCACTAAGGACCATTATTTTAAAAAATCGACCCTATTCATTTTTCTCTCAAAACCACGAGTGAAAATAGCTTTTTCGATCACTCAACGAAAACTCAACCAATCTATAACACTGAAGCGAAAAATCATCATCTGTGGCTACTCGCTCTCACACTCTAGTCCTATCATCTTTACTTTCTAACACTCCACTCTTTCCCTCTACACTCTCTCACAATCAACTTTCTCTCCCACACCCTCCCTCTCCACACTCTCTCTCTTTCCCACTCTTTCTCTCATATCATTCCTCACTACCTCTCCCACTTTCTCTCTAACCCTCTCTCTTTACTCACACCAACTCTCTCTCTCTGACAAACACATACACTCTCTCTTTCCTCTCTCCTAACCCCTCTTTCATACTTTTTCTCTCCTCTCTTTCCTCACTCCAACTCTCTCTCTCCAACTTTCTTTCCTCTCTTTCCCCACTCTCACTCTCCAACTTTCTCTCTCTCCGGTCTCCCACTCTCTTTCCTCACCCCCCTCTCTATCTCTCCCTCATGTTCCCTCATTCTCTCTCTTCTCTATCATACACTCTCTTTCCAATACACACACCCTCTCTCTCTCCCTCCACTCCCTTTATTTCCTCTCCCTCTTCCAAATTTTCTCTCTTGCTTCCTCTCTGGCCCACTCATTCAGTCTACATTTCTTTCTTACTTCACCATGTCACACTAGAACGGGACAAGTGCAGTTCAATGGAACATACATGCTCAATTTGGAAGCAACAGAGTCAGATAGTAGTGCAAACGAGTTCTACATATTTAGAAAAAGAGTCAAATGATACTGGTAGAACTGCACTGTTAGCGAAGTCCAAACAGTAATTGCGCTGTTCTTAAGGTAGCGGACCCGTAATCGTTTCGCAACGTTATGGACTTTAACAGTTTTACCGAGGTTACCTATTGATTTTCATTAGGAAACCTCGGTCAACTTTGTGAAAGATTATATCTTCCGAAATGTTGCGAAACTATTTTGGTTCCACTACCTTGAGTCTTTTAAAAAGTTTCCGTTTTAGTGTGACAGGAATTCGGTATGATTTTGTAGAGGGATAGACAGAGAGAGAAAGATAGAGGAATGCCCATCGGGCACTCACACGAAAATTAGTACATTCACATATCTATGAAAGTACTTTGATTGGCTTAAGAGCACTGACATTTCGGAAAAAGCTTGTTTTTTATTTGAAAGTTATATGTCTTTTTACTGCTATTTAGTGATGAATATCTAATTAGACGTATCCAAATAGTAGAAAAAATTAAGCTTGCTCAAATAGAACTCAATTGCTATCAATGTAACCATAGAAGGGAAAATTAAATTAATAATGCTCAATTATTATTATCATATATAAGCGGAAAAATACAGAACATTCAAATTGTTATTCTTGAAAAATTATAAATTTTGTTTATAAAATGGAGAATTTATGTAACACTTTTAGTCGTTTGCACTAATTACAATTTTGTTGACAAAAGTATTAAGCAGCGAATTAGCTGTGAGGGCTAAACAGCAGGGTCGTTCACCTTCAACAGTCCGGATTTTGTTGCTATCAGTAGTGAGTGGTTCGACCCCCGGAAAACGCTAGTTTGTAGTGATCTTTTGAGATTTTGCCCAATTCATTTTTTTTCTTTTTCTAAGGTTATTTTATCATTATTACATTTTAGCAAAATAATTTTATTAGTTTTAATTTCTGGTGTATAAATAAGGAAAAGACAATGAAAGAAAGGAGACAATTGAGCCTGTGAGTGAGATTTCCAATAATATATGTACATAGCAAAGACTCCGGCCAGCCTGTGCATCCGCAGTCTGACCAGAATTCTTTTCTGAAGTTGATTTCAAGAGGGACCCGCCGACCTACACAAGCTAGTTTTGAGAGTCCTGGCTACTGATTTATCAGTTTCAGACTTGCAAAACCCGTGTCCATTAAAACACTGTCGGAATTTATATGTTCGAACCCCCTCAAATTCTGGATACGCCTATGGATTATATGAATATAGAATGATCAATCTACCCCCCCCCCCCCACACCTTTAAAGAATTTTTGACCTCTAATTGACCTGTACTGGAACCATTTTTTCCCCCATGTATTTACTTTACGTCGTTCCCAGATGGTTCCTTTGCGCGTAACGGATAAGATATCCATTTTTGTTGTTCTTTGTGAGATCTCCTTAAAAAAATATTTAACCGAGTTTAAAAATTGCCTATTTTGTGAGACAAGTTTCAATTACTGACTTACAGTTGTGCCATAAATAGGTTACTTCCATGGGTAGAAAATAAATTTTTCACTACTCAAAGGAACACAGTTTGGTCTGTAACGGTTTGCTTTTACAAATAAAAAAAAGATAATAGAATGAAAAAATGCATAAAAATCTACATGTGCAAAGCGGGGTAAAATTTGCAAACAGTTTGCAACGCTTTGTCAGCCTGAAAGCAGGTCAGGTTAAAATGTTACCCAGTTAATTAAATCGTCAGTAATGCGCAGAAACAGGGACTCTTTAGAATTTCTAACGAAAAAATTAATCTTATTCAAAAATCACAAATCGTACCAGCCCTGTGTTCAGGATGTAAAAGCGTTTCGCTTGCGCTTTGAGATAATACCCCGCTTTGCACGTGCACATTCGTGCAAAGCGAGCTATCATTACGAAAGCGCTCCGCTAACGTTTTCATCCTGAACGCAGGGCTGGTGTTTTCGTTCATTGTTAGATTTTTAGATGTTGCCTTGCAAATTCTCATTGTAATCGTCTTTAGAAGACGATTCCAATGATATTATGCATGGCAGAATTCTATACAGTGATAAGTAACTACCGTGGGGGCAACTTTAGAAGACGATTTCAATGAGATTATGCATGGCAGAATTCCATAAAGTAATTAGTAACTACCGTGGGAGCAACTTTAATTTTTGACTTACGAAAAAAATGATCGTTAGATGTTTAGTAAAACGGCCCCAAGATTTTTCTCGCTTTGTAGGGACCGGACCCCGCTTGTAAGTTTAGGCCTTTGCGAGGATACCAGTCTAAACAGATTGACACTATTTATTAAACGTTCGTATATAGGTTCATGTCGACTTTAGTGGGTTGCACGTGCAAAACGTACAAAATTAAATTGATTGATTCATTGAATGGAGTTTTACGCCGTTTCAACATTTTTTCAGTTATATCGCGGCGACTGGAGCATCTAACAGTGGATTCCTGGTATTTCTCTCACCAGTACTACCATCACATCCTTTCCTTGCCTCCAGCTGCTATCTCACTTAGGTCAACGATTATCAACCCATTGGTGAGAGAGAAATAGTCGGAAAAAATGGTTGCCGCCGTCGGTACAAAATTTTAACAAACGGTGCTGAAGCCTTTTAAAACATTTCTGGTAGGTTGAAAAATGACCCGCGGTTGAAGATGAATAATATTAAGAGATGAAAATAATATTTGTTCATTTCATTGAGGTATAACCACACTGTATGAACGCACGAAGGGCAAGTTACTTCAGTGTTCAGTTGATAGAACAGAGGCCTCTTTGCAGAATGACATTCAGTTTTAAAAAATCGTATCTCAAAACTTGGCTTTCAAAAAACGTTTGCATAAGTTCAATACGTTGTTCGCTTCTTGATAAGACATTATTTATTTACAATTACGCATAATTGTTTTTGTTGTGTACTTCAAAGAAAAATCGAGAGATTGGAAAAAGCAAAGGGGCTAGATGAGAAAAGTCCATCCTCTGGCAAGGCATTCTTAACTTCCTTTTTAGACTATATTTAACATTTCGAAAGAGATAAAAACGATGCTTTTAAGAATTTCTTTTAATATTTCTCGGCAAAATATCGTAGGGGAGATCGGGGCTAGTTGATACACGGAGCTAGTTGATATTCCCCGCCATCAAGTTAAGGACCATCTTCACGAGTCAAGGAGTATCGAATCGATAGATTCTTCTCGAGTAAGATAAGTAAAACGTTCGTAACCCTTGGCTTGACAAGATGGTTAAGGACATAAGTAATCATTTTTTAATTTTTTTTTTGTCTGTTCCGTTATCAGTCCGCTGTTTCGCCGTTCCGTGCTTTAGGAAACACCTAATCGGAGATGTTGAACTTGCGCATTTTAGATTAAACACGCCGTTTCGGTCATTTTGATATAATTCTTATGAATTTGACACTATCTTATAGGTTTCTATGGTCATGTATGTAGTTAATTGTAAAAGTATATCGGATTTTTTTTATATAAATTTGTGTTTAAATCACATCAAAAGAAACTTTAGAATTCTGTTCACGGTTCACACGAAAGGGCGAGAAGTCGACGGAAGGCATATGTGACCCGTCACGCAAAAAGGGACCATCTGGGAACTCTGCAAAATGTCTATTTGAAAAAAGAGATTGGGTCCAGCTTGGTCAACCAGAGGTCGCATTTCAAAAATTCTTTCACTTGAAGGTAGATTGAACATTCTAGATTAAAAGAATAAGCACCTTGCGAAAAGTTTCGATCCTAGTCAGTCTGCGCAAACCGCGCAGTCTGCCTAGGGTAGATACTTTACGCACTGCCCAAATGGTCCCTTTTCGCGTGACGGGTCAAATATATTCAATTCGATGATCTATCATACTAAATCTTGTTTATTTATACATATATAATACGTACTTAGTGTTTTGTATCAGAAAAAATATCTAATGAGGTTGGGAGAATTGATCATTGTCGAGGCTCTGCCGAGACAATTGTCAATTCTCACAACCGAGTTAGATATTTTTTCATACAAAACACTAAGTACGTATTATATTTATCTTATAACCTCTTTTTGTCTTGTTTTCGTCGATGTTTCTAACTGAAATGCAAGTTTCTAAAAATAACTGCATAATATTATTGTTCTAAAAATAACTATGTGATATCATAAAAAATATCATACGGGATGTTATCATACGGATATTTGTATAGTTATAAGATAAATTGCTTTTCGATATTTTCAAACGATCATTTTCGTGCATGGTTACGACAAAGTAAAATAACACTAGTCTGAACATCATATTGAACCGACAGGCGCGTCGCTCCCTATGCGCGAGTACGCAGCTGAATCCACATTATTTTGACAAAAAAAAATCTTTAGTAAAAAACAATGTGGTTTGAAATTCAGCCGCGTTCGCCAGATCTGATAATTACCACATTGAATACTTTATAAATCATATAGCCTAAATCGTACACCATACGATAGTATTTTTTTTTATCTTTTTTTTTTTGAAATGTAGTCGGAATTTGCAGCTCTGTCGGAAGTTTGCACGCGCCGTATTTTCGAAATGTAAACAAATCTACACTTGCTGTGAAATACAGACGAGTTGAAATAAACGAAAGTAAAGCTATTCGTAAATTATTAAATTAGTAAATCTGAAATCTCTATTTTTATGCTAAAATTCGTTGGTCAAGAAAGCTCTCTGGAGGCCCCTAAACGCACTAAATTGCACCATTTATTCCAAAATTTTCAGGGGTTGGGACATGCCCCTTAGATTTTTTGAATCCACATTCTTAATAGACTAGCTACGCGCCTGACCGACAAGTAAGTCGGGGTCAAAATGAAATTAAACGTTATGAGAAAATGAACACAACGTAATTATTTTTGCATTGTACGACCGATTCCTCTCTCTCAGGTTGATTTGAGACTGAACAACCCTATTTAAATGTTAAGAAATTGCGTTAGAAACTGAAATTAAAATTTTAAGACGAGTTAAACATTGCAGAAAGAGCAAAAAATCTACCTCAAAACGAAAAATGATATAGTCAAAATTCAATAAGAGATATTCACAAAACGGGAAAATGTAAAGAAGTGTATCAGCTGAGCCCCGAGTTGCGTTCGTTAGAGCGAGAGTCTTAATATTCTTATTGAGACTTTTAATGGCGGATCCGCCACTTGTGCAATTATTGCTTTTGTTGTTCACTCAATGAATTGTAAATCGATCTTACACTGAAACCATCGATAATGCTCTATATAATCTCGATCCCAGAACTTCATACAAAGCGTTATTTCATGGGATGGCGTTTGACCCCATTTAGCTTTTTTCCCCGGCTTATCTTACTGACTACCAGGCTGCGTGGAGAAGTTTCTGTACTGATGACGATCATCGTCTTTACGCCCCCATTTTCTTTAATAATGCTGTGGTAGATTATATAGAGGATAATCGTTTGTTTCAGTGTAAGATCGATTTATATTTCATTGAGTGAACAACAAAAGCTATATTTTCACGAGAAATATAGCTTTTGTTGTTCACGAAATGAAATATCAATCGATCTTACTCGAAAAAACAAACGATTATTCTATTTCTTTAATGCAAAAATGAGACTTAATGTGAAATTTCTTGGACGTTTTTTCGTTTAGCGCGTCATTTTGCACGTGATTGCTATGCAACGTTCATTGTGACGTCACTTATTTCGCCCCGCATAGATGACGTCAGATAGGATGTAATGCACAAAAGCAGGGTATAAGTTTTTGATAATTTCACTGTTTTTGCGGTGAGATTATCAAGTGATAATCTACCGTTATTTCTCGATAAACCACCGAAAAGCATTAAAGAAAGAGAAATAATAGAAGATTATCATTTGGTAAACTCATCGCCCATTCAATGAAAATATTAAAAGATTGTACCCCGCTTTTGCTCCTTTCACCCTATCAGGCGTCATCTGAGGGGAGCCCAAACGGTGACGTCAACATGAATGTTACAAAGCATTCACGTAGAAAATGGCGCGCTTTAGGAAAGTTGTCATACAAATTATCATATTTTGTCATATTTCTGCATTAAATAAAAAGAAAAGTCGTGTTTTTAGAAAGATCGATAGATATTTCATTTCATGAACAAAAAACGTTAATATTTTCACTCGTGGATCCACCACTCGTGAAAATATAGTTTTTTTTAATCACCCAATGAAATATAAATCAATCGTACACCGAAACAAACGGCTATCCTCTTTATCTTATTTACTTTCATAAATTCCTAGCATGATTGATGGATGGACTTATCATACATTCAGAGATAGCCACGTATAGACACAATAGATGTAAACTTAGACTGGTGACCGTCTCCTAAATAAAGGTACATTAATAAAATACATGAATGTAAACAATAAAGTCATGTCTAGTTTCTAAGACCCATTACTTTGAAGAGAAGTTAACCCATTTTAAGTTCTGAAAGGGTTCAGTTGGGTTATCTACCTTGTTACAAAAACTTCTAGAAAACAGAGCCTGAATCCCTTGTATAGGTAGATTTTGCTCGGTGAGCCGTGAATTCTGCTTTTTACCGTTAGATTCCCGTGCCATATTTTCGAAAAAGATAAAACAGGTAAAAACAACACATTAAAAAGTTACAATTTACCTTTCAAACGAAAGTTATTGCTTGTCTTAACTCTTAAGGTTAACTCATATATGTACTTTCATAATTGAGGAGACGGGATTAGGTTCAATTCTTATATCATTTGATCATTGAACATATCCTGATGCACCTATGGTAATAGACTAGGCGCCTACGTCAGAGCTCAGTTTTGAAAATACACCTACGGTATATCATTATTGTTTATTTCGCTATACCAGTTAGTTCCTGATATGAGGATTTAAAACCTATCCTTAGGCCGGGATGGGCTTTATTATTAACATCGTCCAAACATATTTCAGCTGTAGTTTTGATGTTTTGGTATCTAAATAACGTTACATTCATTTTTAAATAATATGAGCAAGATATTAATTGATTAAAACAACTGATCAATTCATTAATCGCCGGGTTGTTCATTCATTCATTCATTCATTCATTCATTCATTCATTCATTCATTCATTCATTCATTCATTCATTCATTCATTCATTCATTCATTCGTTCGTTCGTTCGTTCGTTCGTTCGTTCGTTCGTTCATTCATTCGTTCGTTCGGTCGATCGATCGGTCGGTCGTTCGTTCGTTCGCTCGCTCGTCCCTTCGTTCGTTGGTTCATTCGTTCGTTGGTTCATTCGTTTGTTTTGGCGTAACATAAATTAGATGATTTGAAATTACTGGACATTACTTTTTTTCAAAAAAAATAAAAACAGCTGTAATTGACATATGGAGAGTCCTTCTGTTTGTTTTGATCCTTTTAAAGATCTTTGGTACGTTTTACTTAACTTCTTACGATCATTTTTTGCGTAAGTCAAAATTTAAAGTTGCTTCTAGATAAGTAACTCGATGTGGAATTCTGCCGTGCATCATCTATTTGGAGTAGTCTTCTAAAGACGATTTCGATGAGATATTGCAAGGCAGAATCTAACAATGAATGAAAACACCAAGTACGATTTGTGATTTTTTTCTTACGATAATTTTTTTCGTAAGACGTGTAGTAAAACTCCCTCGTTGTGATAACTCCCTCGTTGTTTTTATTCCTACATAGTGTGCCTCATCACGGATTATCAGATACCTCGTGGTCTCTCTCACAGGCAATTGTTTCATAATCTCATTTTTTATCTCATATTTTTTATTTAATAACATATTTGACAAAAGCAGTATAAGAAAGAACTGTCCGTGCTCTCGATTTATCGATAAAACGTAGCGAATAGGGAAGTACACTGGAATATATTCATTCGAGATATTCCAGATGTGAATCGATCAGATTGCGCGGTTGGTGCGGAATGAAAAGATTGGTACTTTTTGCTCAGCATTTGGTTCTCGTGAGAATGGTCCTTCTCGAAAGAGGTTTAGTTAATCGAGCCCCAGGTAACGAAAAAAATCGTGAACGACAGAAAATGATATTTGGATGGAAATGTCGTAACCACAAAAATAGTTCTAAACAATGTACATGATGATATATAGAGAAATGGGCGTCGAAGAAAAATGATTCCCCATGTTGACCATGATTCAGGTTTCGACCATAGCTCTCGCCATTCTCAGATCGCTTCTCGTCATAAAGACATGGGTTGCAAATTTTCCTTTTTCGTTAGTTTTATAGATTTTCAAACTTAATATCAGATTTATTTTAGTGCTCATTTGAGCTATTTCTGTTTATTTTCTTATATATTTCGTCTATAGTGTTGTTGTTGTCTGATTTTGATAAATGTTTCACATCAGTAAACCACAAAGAAGGGTAATGTTTAACACAGATGTAATTATATAAAGTGTGCAGGGTTTATTACAGGTAGTTCCATATACACAGCGGAACTAGTCTTATCTCGAATCTTCCAAAACATTTCTGGCACCGTACCGTATATACCTGGTTATAGGAAGACCCTTATCTCTCAGCTGTATATTTGCGGTGAGTCGTAAACACTAACAAGGATTTCTCTATTTCTTACCTGGCAGGGCGGGGCCTATGTAACGGGTCATTGCATTTAAGGTTAAGATAAATCAGCTTTTATCTTGAGCAATTTGCTTGTACAGAGTTGATATAAATAACTCAAATCCTTAAATCTTAAATTGGTAACCAAATCCTCGTAACTTCAGCTTAATCAAGCTTAAGTTACGAGGCTTTGGTAACCAAACGATGAAATGTGTTCACTCTCTCTCTAAGCACGTGAACCCTTTATGTTAATTACAGATATTTGCATGTGTTAACAATAAAGAATCTAAAGTTTTGAGAAGTAAACTCGCCAAATTACGTCACGGCTAAGCCCCGCCCTGCCAGTTCATTTATAACACAGAATACGTGCGCAATTACGTTAAATGCCAATGTTGGTGATTTTTTTTTTCTTATTTAATTTTCAAAAACTTGAAAATGACTTCATAAAACGCATAAATAGATGATTAATTAGATAAGTAAATAGGTGATAAATAAACAGATTAAAAAAAAAAACAAATCTAAATAAAAGTAAATAAATGAATTTGAACAGATAAGTTTGAAATTAAATGAAATTGATGGCCGTTCTTACATTGACCGACCATCTCTTAAAGGGACTATCCATTTAAAGCGAATTGAACAACACGCATATAAGATGCCCAACCGGAACCAACTACCCGTCTTAGTTATTTATCTTATAACTTTACAAATAGCCGTGTGATAACATCCCGTATGATATTTTTTATGATATCACATAGTTTTTTTTTGGAACAAATATATAATGCGGTTATTTTTAGAAACTTGCGTTTCTGTTGGAAACATCTACAAAAACAAGGCGAATAGAGGTTATAAGATATATATAATACGTATTTAGTGTATTGTATGAAATAATATCTAACTCGGTTGTGGGAATTGATAATTGTCTCGGCAGAGCCTCGACAATGATCAATTCCCCCAACCTCGTTAGATATTTTTTCTCATACAAAACACTAAGTGCGTATTATATATTTATATACTGAAATATACACTTTTATGGTTCTTCGTCGTCTTCCCCAAAGTTAAGATACGCATTCGCTTTGTATAATAATGTATACATGTATATGGACAGTTCGAGTTTAGGATCAAAGATACTTTTCAAAAGGTCTCTTAAATAGACCAAGAACCAATTAAAAGGGAAACAATCTCACACATGCGCGTAAACTTAAAATCATATTTTTTGTTTAGGGCTAGTTTTTGTGAGAGACCTACTTTTTCCATAGTTACAATGATCTCCGGAAGAAAATCTCAGTGAAATAGCGAGGATTCCAGCAGACTGAATACCTGTCGAAAGGTTTATACGGTATTTAACACGCACCCAACACGCATGTAGGCGTAACTTAATATACATACCTGTACAAAATACTTCCAGAACATTGTCTGAGAAAATTCCATGTAGTATAGACGTCATTCAGGGATAAGGAATATAGGTGAGTTTTGAACTATTTTAAGAATATTTATGCAGTAGCGTTTTATATATTGTGATATCGAAAATGATGCCCTGGGCGCATTTTGAATTGAACTGTTTTATTTAAATATTACTATATTTTATAGTTATAATTCATTAATTATTATTTTTTATATAAAAATGATCTTCGGTTGAAGCTGATACGTCTGATCTTTGCATTTACTTCTACCCTTTATTACTGTATTGTAAAGATACGTGTTACAGTCAAATCAGCTTATTTAGCAAATTGGTGAAATAATTTATTAATTTCCGAAAATGACTTGAAAATACGTAAGATCTCAATTTTGCTGATTACACAAATTGGCTGTAACATATACAATTCGACTTTGATCACTCACTTAAACCTTTACATCTGTAATGATCGACAGAGTTTTATTCCTTTCTTTTTATTGGTTAATTCTTAATTCGACTAATTGAACTTATCAGATTCTATAAAAAAAATATCATCGACCCTTTAACATTTACTACCTTTTTACAGTTGGTCTTCGATATTATAAACATTTGTCATTATTATAATTATATGAATAATAATTACGCCAAAATTACTTTTTAGGATACTAGCTTGAAACAGACACATTTGGAATGACAAAAATGTCCGATCAAATCAAGACAGAACAAGAAAATATTGTCACCGGCCCGGATAAAAAGGCGGAAAGTTTGTGTCATGGTGAAGACACCCCGGCTAAGACAGCAACCAAACCAAGAAGACATTCTGATTACGCGGCGTTTCAGAACAAACTTCGTTATAAGCCAATCAGCGATATACCCTCGGGTACAAAAAGTGTGTTAGAAAAAAGTAAACAGTTATTTGAAGAACGTATTCAGAACCACGAAATAGACCGACTCATTAATCCATTCAGCGAATTCTGGGGAGAAAGCAAGAATCAATATCACGAAACACTACAGAATGCCAAAGCTGTTTGGAAAGACGCAGATAAGAGAACGAAACTTAACAAAGCTGATCAAAAATACGGGAAGCCGGTGGAAGGCACTTTAACAGAAAAGAGAGGACACAAGGCACGTGATTTTATAGCCAATAATTTGATAGAATTGTGTGAGACTATTACCCAGTGCGGACAACAGAAATCTGACGGCACGTGGACGGTTACATTTGGGAAGCTGTTCAAGGCATATGAACGTATAAACGACAAGGTCGTGGGTTTGTTGGTGCGTGCCAGACGTCACGGACTGCTTGACTTTCCCGGTGAAATGTTGTACCAGCGACAGGATGATCACGTGATTATAACATTGTTTAAAGTTCCAAAATTCGAGGAAATAAGTCTAAAATACATCAAGTTTGACTACGAAAAGGCTCAGGAAAAATTGGAAAAGAAAGAAGAGCCTTCTATACAATAATGTTGCTTAGTGTATTGTGTTAAACTAATATTTTCTGAGACCCGACAAGAGAAAAGGAAACATCGGTGACCTCCCTAAAATAAATGCAGTCCTTGAAAAGAGGTTTATATAGAGGTTAATTCGAGATCGCATTTCGTAAATTATTATGTAGAAAGTTATTGGGATAATTAAAAAAGGATTCAGAAAAAATGCTTAATGCGAAAAGTTTCGATCCTTGTCAGACTGCGCAACCGCGCAGTCTGGCTAGGATCGTAACATTTCGAATTTCCCAGATGTTCTTTTTCGCGAGACGGCTACATATAATCATATATGTGTCCCGTCACGTAAAAAAGATTTCTGAAGTGAATAGTTGAAAAGGAAATTGATCTCAGAAAAAGCTTATTTGAGATCGCATTTTCAAAAATTCTTCACAGGAAGGTAGAATGATAATTTTAGATGCAGTAGAGCAGCCTTGTACATAAAGTTTCGCTCTTGTGATCCTGCGCAATCCGCTCAGTTTGACTAGGTTCAACATTTTTATGCATTACACAGATGGCCCCTTTTCTCAAAATCGGTCACATACTATTATTCACTTCATAAAACTAAATTTAACATTTGCATTCAATAGATCTTGCTTGTGCGACTACCTCTATTTAGCAACTGCTAACATCCAGCAGCCGTTCACAAAAAGTTTCTTTTCCAAAAGCAAAAGCCATCATTCTCTTGTAGACGTTTTGTTTATCTAGATATACAACTTCTTGAGCCTATGAAACTAAAGGGGTTATTCTCATGAGATCACACACATCAAATTGATCGTTGCAAAATATTTGATAGTTCGTATAATCTAATTTATAATTGCCATTTGACGAAAAAAAGTCCCTCTATTTATCTCACTTTTGTAATCATGTAGTTTGACTTGCTTAGAAAAACACTAATAAGGAAAAAGCATAATTAATCTTTCGGAATGCCTATCAAAAATGCAGGATATCAATCAACGGGGGAATTCAGTTTCGCAGAATCAATCATCTATACTGAAAATGATCAAAACGATCATTCCAAAACATACAAATTGGGATGTCTTAAACATAATCGAGCCTTTTGACGTCACAATGGACTAGAACTTTACTTTATTCAAACATAACTCATGTAACAATTGACATTTGACGTCTGCAAAAGAACAATTCTGATGATCGGACTTTTTTCGTGACTGTTTTTAAACCAATTTAATTCATAATTTGCCCAATTTTCGTCGTTGAACTTATTTCACGATTAAAATTTTATATATTTAATAAAATGTTAACGATGTTATGACTTATTATGTTTTGTAGATTGTTAGTTATTTCGTTAAATAAAGCGTTTTTTATATATCATTAAGACTAAATTTATACATATTAAAGCCGAAAAAATGTTGTTTCTTTTTAAACACAGAAATGAATAAGCTAAAGAAATAATGATTTAAAGGCATGAATGCTTTAGAAAGAAGCTGTTAGATAGTATATACTAAGATAAGCCCTCACAGACGTGACAGTTTAACCTTGGTTTACACTGTCTGCTACAGTTAACAACATCACGAATTTGACATTCATCTCGATCAAAATCATTCCAAATCACTTGCTCAGCGCTCCATTCATTCATTCCAAACACTCACTCAAACCATTCATAAACGCTTCAAACTCACTGAAAAAGATAGATTCAACAACGTCATACAAAAAATAACAAAAATTAAAAAAGTCGAAATAAAAGATAAAGCTAGAAAAAAATCGCGACTTTACTGACATAATTCCTAATTGTAAGCGCCTGATAGGTTCTTGAAGAAATAGTAAGCTATTTATAGAACTTGTATGCATTTTTTATCAAAGGGAGGTAATAAATATCGCTAATTTTGTTCATCCTGAACAAAATTTGCGATATTTGGTTACATCTCATTCAATTCATTCAAAACTCGCTCCACACATTCATTCAATTTTAATCCAAATTCATTCCAAAATATTTCACCTTGTCAATTTCACGATGCTGTTAACTGTATCTACTGAAGTATTATGTGTAAAGGGTCAGCAAGTGGTTGTAATGTCCGATAATCGTGATAATTAGAAATTTATTTGATATACAAAATTTGAATTCAGCGGTACAGTTCAGAACATCGTAAAAATGACAAGATGAATGATGTTGGAATGATATTGGAATGAAATTTCAAAACACGAAATATGACAAAATTGGATTATGAAACAATTGCCTGTTGTCATATATACTAAATTACGGACCCTTTTGAAGAATCTTTATGATGCTGAGCCAGCAAAATATCGTAACTACATATTGACAAAACGACGGCTAAGAGTTTCGGGTAGCCCGTCGACTCAATGAAAGACTATCTTCGTGTATACAGTATAATAAATTTAATTGTTTGATTGTATAAACCCGAGAATGATATTTGTCTTATCTTAGGGAAGATTTGTATGTATTTGTAGATAGGACTAAACGGACGAAAAGGGTCCATCGGGCATTTTCGATAAAGAATTCTGAAGCGTCACGTTAAAAGGGACCATCTGGGAAGTGCGAAAAGTATCGACCCTGGTCAGACTGCGCGGGTTGCGCAGGCTAACCAGGCTCGTAGGTTTCCACAATTTGAAAAATTCCTGAGTCTAAAGTGGTTATTCTGATATCCTATATAATCATTTTCTACGTGCGACCTTATGTTGGGCTCAACAGGATCTGATCTCTTTTTCAAATGTTTATCTTACGATGTTCACATGGCGGCAAATATTCTTTCCGACATTTGTCTCTCACCAATGGGTAGATAATCGAATACCTATATGAGATAGCAGTCAAAGGCTAGGAAAGGGTGTAATGGTAGTACAGTTGAAAGAAATACCAGGAATCCATTGTTAGGTGCTCCGGCCGCCGCGATATAACTGCGAAATTGTTGAAAGCGGTGTAAACCCCATTCAAACAAACAAAACACGGTGTTCACAGATTGCCCCTTTTCAAGTGACGGTTCACAATCATTAATTTTGAAAACTAGATAGAATACAACGATTGTGTATCAGATTTTGTTTATTCCGTGCGCATCAGTTATTGATCTTCCTTAAGGTAGAATTGCCTCTTTTCAGAAAAGTAAAGTTGCTATGGTACAGCTGAAATAAACTCTTATTAGTCTGCTTAATCTACATGTTATGATCAGCCCTGCGTTCAAAATGAAAACGTTCGCTGAACGTATGAACATTTAACCAGGCTTTGTACTCAAGTGCATCACTGGGTACAATTTCTAGACGTTCGAAAACGTATTCATCTTGAACACCGTCGTACCATCCCTGCGTTCAGAATGGAAAAACGGTGCAAACAGTTTGCCAATTTTACCCCGCTTTGCACGCAAGTGCGCGTGCAAAGCGGGGTTTCAATTGGCAAACTGTTTGCACCATTTTTCCATTCTAAACGTGCAGAGTAATTTCTGTCTTCACTAATGACTTCCTTTTGCGTGACATACAACGTATCAATAATAGTATAATAATCGATCACGATGCTTCTATACAACCGATAAGTGCATAAAGTAACCTGACAATTACTTTTGTGTACTTTACGAAACTTCAAAAGATACCCTAATGATCCTTTGTTTTTTTATGGTTTGACACCACTTTTAACAAAATTTCGGTCGTATCGTTGTGGTTGTTTTTACAAAATGATTGCTTCATATCTGTTTATAAAAATGATAACTTCGCAATGGCGGATCCAGGTTTTCTTTTTAGGGGGTTCAAGTTCCGACAGGGTTTTACGGGGACTCAAAATTAAGCAACATGAACTCTTGATTCTCTCTGGGAATCATCTTCAGTCTTCAATTCTTTTCTGAAGATAATCCCAAAATTACATATCAATTCAAGAAAAAAGAAATAATTTCCAATTCGTTATATCATATGTATCGCTCTATTGTGAGCATAGTGATCCAACGTTCGTATGATCGACTTATTGCTTTATCTGATTTCGATATTGTACCCTTATTTGGTGAATTATTGTGCTCTGACAAAATCTCAGACTGTTCAAAGAGTAACAGAACAAAGCAAAATGAAAAAAAAAAATAAAATAAAAAAAATAAAAAAACAATAATAAGATAAATAAATAAATAAATGAACAAACCAGACAATCAAAAGCACAATTACTAAGACGCCAATTCTAAAATGGATACCGCAAGAATTTGATACAAAAGGTGTTTCTTTATCCAGATAATTATATTTATTCTAGTGGTGGCCACTCATTCGAAAAAAAGTTTATATTGACATGGAAAATATTGAAGAAAAAACACACGTGTACATGGCCAATTTTTTCATGTAAATGACAATTGAACGTTGGAAGTTTTGCATAGTATGAATATCAAATAGCTATATACTAACATTAGGTTGATAGCGGACTGAAGATAATCGGTACTTATGATCTGTTTGTTTTTTAAATCGTCATTGTACGATCACAAATTGTGTATAAAGTCTTTCTTCACATTATTAAAACTATCGATTAAATACAAGAAATACCTCGTAAAATTTTTATAAAAATAATCTTTGAGCAAAAGCTGTCTAGCGTTCGGGATGACAAAACGATGCAAACAGTTTTCAATTATACCTCGCTTTGCATGCAAACGCACGTGCAAGCCGGGGTTTACCTAAAACAGTTTGCATCGTTTTGTAATCATGAATGCAGGACAGGTTTGCATTTGCTACGGATGCCAAACGATACCGCTCCATGTGATATTTTCTTTGACATTATCAGCATCCTTCGAAGTCTTAAGCTCTAATGTTTGTGCTAACAAACTGTGCAGTGCCTGTACCGTTTGTTTAAACGCATTTGTATCGTCAAGGACCCTCAAGACACCCTTGCTGCGATTGAAGATGCAATCGCGCGGTACTCGTACGGAATTCTTTTGGTATATAAAGTAGTTCTGGTATAGACAGTGTGGTCCCTTAACGGTTTCCACACGGTTTTAGTATAGTCTTTGGATGAAGTCCGTATCTATATAGGGGTGTTTATTAGCAAAAGTAATCCTACTACCTTGCAACTTTGAGAGAAAAAAAACTTTACGGACAACTTAAACCGTCTAAATGACACCTCAAAGTTTTTTGGACTTTCGAGAGTCATACGGTTTCCGTGTTGCATATTTTAAACCTAGTTTTACATTTGTCATGAAGGTCACAGGACACCGTAGCCTATATTTTTTGTATGCCACATTCTGCAAAACATTGCAAAACTAGTTTCTGTTAAAAAGATCGCACAGTTCCCGAAGTATCACAATACAATTATAAATGACAATCTCAATGTAATTGCCAGTACCAAGTTTGAAGAACGTGAGATTTGTCACCAGGGGCCCGTTTTCCTTAATTTCTTACGAAAAAAAAATCATCGTAAGTCAAAGTCACAAATCATACTTTGTGTTTTCATTCATTGTTAGATTCTGCCTTGCAATATCTCATTGGAATCGTCCTTAGAAGACGAATTCAATGAGATGATGCATGGCAGAATTCCACATCTAGTTACTACTGTAGAACTAACTTTAATTTTTGACTTACGCAAAAAAAAATGATCGTAAGACATTTAGTAAAACAGGTCCAGGACCCTGTTTAGTCCGTATGGTCAGCGTCCAGTGCCAGACGTCGAAAAGCGTAGGATGTTGTGGTCAAATATAGTTAAGGACATCGTGAAATTGATAAGTTTAATAATTTTGGATTGTTTTCGAAATTATATCAAATCATTGTGTGGAGTCATTTTTTGAATGAATTTCGATGTCGATTATTACGTCCAAGTTATCGATATTTATTACCTCCCTTGACAAAAATAACTACGTGCCTTAGAATTTATGTGTCTTCATGTACCAATTAGACGTTTTGATATCCAAAGTAGTCAAAGAATCGCAGAGTAATTTGATCAATTTCAATGAAATATTGATCGCTTTGAACGATTTCGAAATATCTTTTTTACAATATCGGAGCGTTTTCGGTGATTTCAATGAGTGTTTGGAATGAATGAATGAATGAATGAATGTAGCACTGAACGGTTTTGATCGAGGTGAATTTCAATTTTACTATGTTAATAACTGTTGTAGCAAAACAACCTACAGTCACCGTGTAATGTCCGCTCGACATTACTATTTATGTACAGATATGTCTATTACAGGTATCATGATTTTCCTAAAAGGCACCTTTTGGTGTGACGGGCCCTGGCATTCCGATAAGGATTTTATCGACTACTGGCATGTTTTATATCTGCGGGAGATATTCTGCCCAGATCACTTGGGTAACGCCGATGACTGATAACTCACAATACTGTACAGTCATTTTATCACTAGATCATCTAAATAGGCCACTGGATATCATTAACAATATACACAATGGGTAAAACACTACGGTATGACGCCACTCTAACAAGGAACAAACGCTCACAGTCTTGTTATGAATGATGTATCTCATCGGTGATTCGATTTTCTCCTTCCTTCTAGTTAATATTTATTTCCAATTAAGTTGGACACACATACAACAAGTTCGATCAAACACGAACCTTTGCAAATGCTATTGAGAACCCGTCCAACGTCATTTTAAATTCAGTCACTTTAACAAAATTAAAAAAAAAAAGGATTTCAAGTCAATTTTACAGCGTGTTTCACGATGTGACCGAACTGCTCAGTAGTAATCCAGATATCCGAGATCATTATGACCAAATACAGTTAACAACATCGTGAAATTGACAAGGTGAATGATTTTGGAATGATTTAGGAATGAAATTGAATGAGTGCGCGGAGCGAGTTTTGGGTGAATTTAGTGGTAGGTATTCCAATATCGCAAATTTTGTTCAGGATGAACAAAATTTGCGATATGGGATTACCTCTCTTTAATAAAATAAGCATACGAGTCTAAAAATAGCTTCCTAATTCTTAAGAACCTATCAGACTCTTACAATTTGAATTATGTCATCGAAATCGCGATTTTTCTCAATCCAAATTTATTATGAATGACGTTGTTGAGTATATATTTTTCAATGGGTTTGAGTGAGTGTTTGGAATGAACGAATGGAGCGCTGAGTAAGCGATTTAGAATGTTTTTGATTGAGGCGAATGTCAATATCACGATGTCACTAATTGTAACATGTAAAATGACTGGGCAATTGATTTGCTATCATCACGACCCTAGTTCTATGCTATCATCAATCTATTGCATTGATAGGGAGAGGTTACACCTTAAGGTGGTCGACGATCAAAGAAATCTTGGTGATTATGTTGTGTCTACAAGGGTCAAAAGTAGTTTTCTATACGATCAACGGATTCTTCTATGTATATCTACCAATCAAATCCTTTTTAGACCGAACTTGCGATATTACTTTCCAAAAATTACGTGAACCATTTTCAAAGACGGGGACTACCATGTAATCAAAATGAAGCTATGGCATTTATAGCGAAAACGAAAGAAATATCTAACATATGTGTCCCGTCACGCGAAAAGGGACCATCTGAGAATTTCTGAAAATAAGTACGTGAAAGAGAGATTTGTTCTAGAACAGGCTAATCAGCGGTCGTATTTCAAAAATTATTTCACCGGAAGGTGGATCAATTATTCTAGATTCAGAAAATTAGTAAAGTGCAAAACGTTTTGACTCTAGTCAATCTGCGCAATCCGCGCCATCTGACAAGGATCGATACTCTACGCACTTCCATAATGGTTCCTTTTCACGTGACGGGTCACAATTATTTATCTTTTTTGATTGGATCTATACTTTCTGTGTGCGCATGTAATTAATTTCCATGCATTATCTCTCACGTCTTCGTACTTTCCGCTCATCTTGAAGAGCACAGTATTGTGCCCGTATATAAGTGGCATCGAGGTCGCTTTTTGCATGGCGAACACTGAAGTATTGAGTAGGGTATCTACACACCAATCAAGAGATTGGCGAATTGTAGAGTGAGGGATTTAAATTGGGATTAAAGCCGGATTATTGAAGTAATTAGACAAAACCTTAATGAGTATTGAAAAGATTTTGTAGCTAACAATACACCGATATTTAATGTGTATGTTTTGGAATTGAGGAGATTTAATGGTGAAATATATACCAATTAAAAATGCGGGTATCTTCAAAGGAACTTTATCTTAAAAATAAGGAATTCTATAAAAGAACTCTATCTTGTCTTATTCATTTGAGTAATTGTGCATGCTGAACTTATATTTGCACGATTCACAAATTTTGTAAAAGTGACTGTAGTCAAAATGCCGATGGAAATAGGCGGTAAAGGTGATCCATTTCACGTTACGTACAAGTACGTTTTGAACAATGATATACGTTACATGTATAGTGGATATCCGCTTCGGTATACCGGACGGCGGGAGCCGGATTATCCGAATTTCGATATGCTCCGGTTAGCGAGAGAGTCCTCGGACCTCAAACGCCGCACGCTGAGAATATCCCGGATGGGAGAGGATCCATTCATGTTACCCCGAGCCCCGGCATTCCGTGATTATAGCCGGCACAGCGTCAATAACGTTGTTAATCGGCTATTGAATCCAGAATTACAAGCTCCCAAGAAATTGGGGAAAACGAGCGAGGATCGTCGGTGTATGTCGCAGCTACGAGACCCAATAAACAAGGACATGTTTCCGAGTTACCGGTCAATGTCTCCGGAACAGGTGAAAACCGTGTCAAACAGGCTGTATCATACACATACACATATGTCGAATCTAAAGAAACGAGATCCGGACGAGGTTAGAAATACCCTGCCGATATTGAAGAATTTTCCTGACCCGGACAAGATACGCAGTGGCCGTAATCCCCACCCCAAACACACCCATCCCTGGTGGGACGAGGAATCACCTAGAGCCTTGAAGAAAACTAGCAGCTTTAATAGAGTAAATGAACTTCCTATTGTGGACTCGTAATGACGATTTTTTTATTAGAATTATTAATACTTAGAAACCATGACTAACGTTACAGTCAGGATACTCTTTTTTCTTCATTTTTACAAACGGAAAAAAAAAATCGAAGTTTTAGACTGGTGCTTACTGAAAAAATGCGAACAAAAATGAAAAATGGTTAAAAATAAAAAGAAATATATAAAGATAAGTAAATTAATAAAAACTTTATGTTTGACAATATGATGGGAAACGCAGAAATTGCTTATTATAAGCAATTTTCTCTTTTCCTACATTATTTTCTAAGCAGGTTATTTTCATCGTGTTGGGGTCCATGTCTCTCTCTCACTTTTTGTAATGCAACTTCTTTAATTCATTTCCATACTTTCCTACAAAATTTTAGACTGACCAATTTAGATGATAACGATAAGTAGATGCAACTCGTAGAAAAACTTTCTATATTGTAGAATCTATCTTGTTAAAATGCAGTGACCTAATTTAACAATATTTTCTCAAGCATTATATCACAGGAACATAAAATTCAGGGATTTAACAATATTTTCTCAAGCATTATAGCACAGGAACATAAAATTCAGGGATTTTATAGGGATACTTTTGAAGTTTGCAGACTGGCAACTAGTATACTAGTCAAAACTTCTAACCGGCCACTTTAAAAACAAAGATATTTTTTTCTGTGGTGTGTGGATTTTCCTGAAATTTGATATGTGAATTTTTAAGCAACTTTCCAGATGATTTTGGCGAAAAGTTACCGTTTTTTCATTGAATTTAAAGCGCAACATGAGAAAAGCTCTAAAAGCTCTAAATTTACACAGAGCTCAAAATATTGTCAATGTAGCGATTTTTGTCTCATGGGTCGTTAGCTGCAACATAGAATAGGAAAAAAACTGAAAATGTTCGACAATTGTGCGCGGCATATGACCCTAGAAGAAAGTGATAGAGCTTATGTATGCAGAAAAACTGTTCCTAGAAACAACACCTAAAACACGTTTTTTTTCAAAAATGCATAAAATATAGACTGATAATTTCCGTTTAGCTACAAAATGTAGGATATGTGAAAAAAATCAGTTTGACACATCATTCTTTTCACACCAGACCATATTTGAGCATAATCGCTTGATAAAATGGTTTGCCGGTTGAATTTAAACACCATTTTACCATGCCTCCTATTGTTTCTGTTTCTCCTGTAGTCAAAGGTCATACAAAATTGACAATGTTTTCTGATTTTTTTCTTGGTCAGATTGCAGCTAACGATTTGCGTACTTTGGTTTGTTGAAAGTGTAATATCCCGAGCTCTATGAAGATTTAGAGCTTTTTGAGCTTTTCCTTTATTGCACATACAAATTTGATAACTATTAGTAAACCTTAATGGAAATCCATGTACATTATGCTTAAAAATTCGCACATCAAATTTCATTAAAATGTTAGAGCGTTTAAAAAAGTTATCGTCATTTTTAAAGTGGTCGGTTAGGACTTTTGGCCAGTATATTATCAATAAATATAGGAGTGCAATCAAACTGTCAGAACTTAATCTAAATTAATCTGTTGTTATGACATTTTTATCATTCTAAGACTTTTTTAACTTGCAGACCTAATCCTAAGTTCATGATACAAAAATGTAAGTGAACGTTTAGATATGTTTCCCCGCTTTGCACGTGAGTACACGTGCAAACCAGGGTAACATTTATTAAACACTAAGCGAACATTTTCATCCTGAACGCAGAGCAAGTCAAAGTATACATTGACTCTATGGTATAAGCTTTTCCCTGAAGGTCGTAAACAGATTGAGATCAGGAGAAAGAGTACTGCGTGAGTAAAATTTTATAATTCTGAAAAAAGCCAAGTTTACAATTGGCTTACGGGGTACGAACGGCATCAGGGGCCAGTTTCATCAAAATATTTAAGACATATTTTTGTCTTACTGATGACTGTCGAACAAGACACAACAACAGTCACTTTACATAGGTATTGTTATATTGGTGATAAGTGATTTTTGTCCTTAACATGTGATAAGACATCGGTAAGACAAAAATGCGTCTTAAATGTTTTGATGAAACAGGCCCCAGGAAACTCGTTGAAGTTCCTTAGTCGCACGGTGACAACTGCCCTGCGCTCAGGATGAAAACGTTAGCGAAGCGCTTTTGAAATGATATCTCTCTTTGCACGTATGTGCACGTGCAAAGCGGGGTATCATCTCAAAGCGCTCGCGAAATGTTTTCATCAATAATCACTGCCCGGTTTTAAAGCTAGCTTCACAAAAACGTGCCGGCATCCTTTTGTTGAATCGGTGAAAAATCGACTGATCGGTGAAATTTGGATTTTTCGTAGACAGGCGACGTGTCGCTGTTATCCTCAAGTTAAAACCTATCGACTAGTCGGCGACGTCTTTTACGAGGGTTGTCCCAGAAATTCGTGAACTTTTTCGATTATTCACAACTCCAGCGTCCGATTTAAATAAAACTCTTGAATTGACAAGACACGTTAATTTGCAACAGATTGATAAAGGTTTTACGATTTTAATATGTTCATGTTCAGAAATACAACTAAAGAAGACACGCTCGGTAGGGGTGGTCGGCGCACTCCAAATTTATTACTTACGAATCTAGGGTAGATATTTGATAGTCATTTATTAAATCGGCCGATGAACATAGCAATCGCCAACGTGTCGGCGTCACCGATTATTATGTTACTTTAGTATGAAGGGTCTCATAGACCTTGAAATTCGATGACCTGTCCTAGGACTAATCTTGTTTTCAAAAATCTATTTTACGGAGTAGCTAGATGGTCTCTTTTAGCCAGACGGGTCACATATTTATATTTTATGTCTGAAAATTAATGTATACCCTGAGGCTCGTGATTCATTAACATTTCTTTTATAAAATGTAGTAGCTTTGTAATACGTTTCTCAGAATAAGAATAAACGATTTATTCTGGATTCGCTCATCAGTTCTTTGCTTTTCTTAAAAAAAACTAGAGGTCCAAGAGGGTCTACATCGCTCCACTTGCTTTAAGATCTCAAGACTTGAAAAAGAGATGTTTCAAATAGAATCTAATTTCGGAACATGATCACTTGCAAAATATTCCTGCCCAGTTTTATTGAAAATAGTCCAATAGTTTGGGAGGCCCTTTAAAGTGATACTATTCAAAATAAGCCCCGTCCTGCAACGCCCATATTTAACAGTTAATTAAAATTTCTTTAATAACTAAGATACATGGTCCTCCGAGAAACATTCATTCCAGGTTTTATTTGAAATTGATTAAATGTCGTAGGAGGTGAAATTTTTTGAAGATTTTAAAGTGAAAATAAGCTTTGCCCTACCACAACCATATTTAAAATGAAAACATGGCCCGCCATGTCATGCCCGTATTTGGGGGGCGGGTCAATCATAATTTCTTGAACAACTTTGAAATAGCGTCAACCAAGGAACATTGCAGCCAAGTTTCATTGAAATTGTCCCAATAGATTGGGAGTAGAAGATTTTTAAAGATTCTTAAGTAAAAATAAACTCCGCCCTGTCACGCCTATATTGCGGGGTCAATCAAAATTCTTAAACAACTTTGGACGAGGGTCCCCAAGGAACATTTCTACAAAATTGGTTAAAATTGGTAAACTGATTTGGGAGATGTTTAAATAAAAGTTTACATACACACGCACGGATACACGCACACAACGCCATGACAATAGCTCGCTGGCTTCCGGACAGTGGCGATAAAAATCAAGACATAATAGAATAAAAAAAACTCACGTCGATATTAAACATAACCAATTGCTTGTTAAAGTCTGTAGGTACAACAGAACTGTCCTGCATTCAAAATTGAAACGCCCATTTAAAATGTTTGACAAATGTTTCCCCGCTTTCCACATGCACTTGTGCACTTTTTCAGCATTAGAAAGGCACATTTTTGGAACCCCAAAATCAAATTCATGGTGCCCTATAGTGGCAACTATGCTTGGTCTCAATATCAACACTCAAGAGTGAGTATTCAAAAACAATTTTAATATTACAAATAATATATTTCTACAATCTTGCTCAAATAATTTCTTTCTTAAACTTAATTTAATAGGGAATGAAAAAACGAAATACGGTATCACAAACATAACATAGGCTTGACTAGGATTTTGAAATTTATACCCCCTCAGAAGGCGGCAAAAAGAATATATAGGTTAAAGGCGACATCTGGCCTGTGACAAAAGATGATTGTCCTCCGTACCCTCCCCTTGAGCGTTGGTGAATAAACAAAAAATCGTAACTACAGCTTCAATAAGCTGTAGTTTCGATGTTTTGATTATTCATCAACGGCATTTTCGAAAGAGGATTTATTTCTATTACACACTTCCGTAATGTGCGTAATGGTAGTTACGCCCTTGCATTACAAGACTAAGAGATTTTTGCTATTGCTGCAGTTGTTTTATTGGGGTATCATATGAAACTAAAATCTAAGTATACTTACGCATAAATGCGCTAAGTGGATTCATACACAGGCGAGATTAGGTTTCCAGTTTGATACAGTTAGTAAGATCGTAAAATTGGTATTCAACTCAACTCGATCAAAACCATTCTAAATCGGTCACTCAGCTCTCTATTCATTCACTCCTATTACTCCATTAACCAAAATCGATCCGAAATTGTTAAAACAATTCGAAATCGTTCAACGCGACTAACATTTCATTGAAAGTGACCACTGCTCTTGGATGGTGTAGAATTTTTAGCATCTGATTGGTATATGAAGACACAAAAATTGGAAGGAACGTTTATATTTTTTTCTCAGAAGTTATAAAATGTATTTAATTTCGTCCAACATGGACGTAATTTGCTTAGCTATCTTGAATATTCTCCCTTTAATTTCATTCAAAACTCGTTCCACACACCATTCCACATCAATCTGAAAATGCACCAAAATCCTTCATGTCGTCGATTTCGCAATGTTCTATCCCCAATAAAAGCCACAACAACAAAATATTATTAAAATATTAAAATATCAAAACTTCTTCATGAAGGAATTTTACCCGAAATGTAGAAAATTTGAGGGTTTCATGTAGTGTTTTCGTTACGTCCGAGATAAGTGCAAGTTTGGAGCGCTTACTTCTTTCTGAAGAGTTCGATGCACAAAGAGGTTGCGAAAGAACGAACTCCCGCAATCGTCATTAAGCAATGGCACCCTGTTTGCACGTGAACATATATGCAAAATGGGGTATCATTTAAAGACGTTCGTAAAATTGTTTGCACTATGAATGTAAGGCAAATCAAAAATCTAATTCGTTTCACAGAGACTTGTTTAAGTGGCTCTCGCATAAAGATGGCTGCCTTGTTAAGGAACTTGTACCAAGTTATAGCACGTTTCTAAGGAGACGACGGACTTCGTCTAAATTGCAGACCGGAGCTTAACCAAGATCTATTGATTTTAATTCGTTTAAAAGAGCTACTGTAGAGTCTCTGAAACAGAGATGGTTGCAAAAATTAGCAAATGAACAAAGTCATTTTATCAGTAAAAATTATACATGTTGTTATTTTTTAAATGGCGATTATCACGAATCATGCTATATGTATAATACATACTTAGTGTTTTGTATGAGAAAAAATATCTAATGAGATTGGGAGAATTGATCATTGTCGAGGCTCTGCCGAGACAATTATCAATTCCCACAACCGAGTAAGATATTTTTTCATACGATACACTTTATCTTATAACCTCTATTTGCCTTGTTTTCATCGATGTTTCTAACTGAAATGCAAGTTTCTAAAAATAACCGCATTATATCATTGTTCTAAAGATAACTATGTGATATCATAAAAAATATCATACGGGATGATATCATACAGATATTGGTATAGTTATAAGATAAAATAGGCTTAAACTCAATTAGATTATATGGTGACATAACTCTGCCACGAGAGCAGTATCGCGATGATTTGAAAAACATCATAATCAAATTTATTTTCCTACAAAAATTATCTCGATCATATTGTGCCATTTATCTACCACCATCTATACATTTTTGATAATATAATTGTGACATTGATAATGGGTTTCTCACTTTTAAACGTTTAATGTCCACTACTGGCATCAAGACAAGTTTATAACAATAAATATTCAGACTTCTTCGAAAACTTTATTCGGTTGACTTTGCTTCCCCGTAGGTTCATAAGGTAAAGTCCTAAAGGCTTAAACTAAAGTATATACTTAAGCAAGCAAGTTTGGTTGTTTTCAAGGAGGTTTGGTAGTACTCAAGCCTCAAGCAGAAGTGGTTATTTTCAAGCAGGTCGGAGGGTATTCAAGTCAGATTGGTTGTTTTGAAAGAGGTTGGGGGGTATTCGAATAGAATTGGCTGCTTTGAATCTGGTTTGGCAGTATTCAAGCAGGACTGATTGTCTTCAATCACGTTTGGAAATATTCAAGCAGAGTTTGGCTGTTTTCAAGCAGAGTTGGCTGCATTTAACCGGTTTTGGCAGTAATTAAACAGGATTGGCTGCTGTTAACCAGATTTGGTAGTATTCAAACAGGAGTGGCTGCCATCTGTTTTCAAACAGGAGTGGCTGCCATCTGTTTTCAAACATTATCAGGATCCTGAAGACCAGCAGGCGTGTGTGGTACAGAAGGACTAAAAGGGGGAGACAACTCGCCAGTCTTACACATCGTTATCCCGGAATCAGAGCTAGACGAGTCGTGCCTCTCGTTGTTAACCTACAATAATAAATATAAAAAATGTTTCGAGATGTCATCGAAACGCGGAATAGTAAAGTTGTTTCAAGCGACCACTTAGGGGACCATCAAGAATCTGTCGCCCATTGAAATGGTCGCTTATCACATTTTTTTTTTCGTTAAAAAGACAATTTCTTCTGATAGCATATAAAGATTATCGCATAATCAGTTTTGAATCCTATAATGTTCGAACCAACTAGAGTTGTCTTATTGGGACAACTATAATGGGTTACAACATTATCTGATTCAAAAGTAAACCATTCCGTTTAAGAACGTCTTCATTTTCAGAGATATTGCTTACGTGAAAGGGTCTTTTTATTATGGTCGCTTAATAAAAGTGGTCGCTCTAGCAATGTCGACTGTATTAAGTTTTTATGCATTTTAAGTACAAGTCCTGTAGCACCCCATGGCCATGTATTATCTCTAAATAGAGAAAATAGACCTTTGATCTCTCACTGAAACTTGTTTACTTTTCGTACAGTGTTTGTCGGTATGAAATGAAACTGTTTTGTCCGTAATAACGGACTCCGTCGAAAAGCAGGTGAACGATGTCACTACTCATCACAGGAGCAAAGAACGTGGAATTTGATATCGTAAAGTTTTTGATATGATACAGATTTAGAGTTTTAGTAAGTAATCAAATTTTAATTTCCTATACATATAGAAAATCGACCGTTGATCACTCATTTAAACTTGTATTTGCTACGTGCTGTATATGTTGGGTGAAACCGTTTAGGCCGTTATGAAGGACGTAGTCGTTAAACAAGTGAAGTAGATCCTGCCATCACAGGGGCAAGTAAAGTAGAATTTGATATCGTTGTGTTATTATAATAATATAGATGAGCAATTAAGTACATGTATTTTAAAGTAAACAAAGGTCAATTTTCTCTATGTATAGAGAAAATCAAATTTTGATCACACAGTAAAACATTTTTACTTTTACGTTCTGTCTGTCGGTATTGGAATTTATTTTGTCCGTATTAACGGACTCCGTTGTAAACATTCAGGATGACAAACCGGTGCCAACTGTTTGTCAATTATACCCCGCTTTGCAAGTGCAACTGTCGTCACAGGAGCAAAATACAAATGAAACGTTGAATTAGAAATCGCTGTGTTGTAATTCATTATACATGTTCAAGTATCTATACATACTTTTTCTCTCGGTATGGAATGTGACTATTTTATCCGTAATAGCGGACTCCTTCGTAAAGCAGGCGAAGTGGATCCCATCACAGGAGCAAGGAACGTGGAGATTGATGTAATTGTGTTATTATACAATGAGGATGTATATTGAATTTTAATTAAGTAATCAAGTATCGATTTCTCTATATTTAGAGCAAATCGACATTTGACCACTCAATAAGCATTTTTACTTTACGTACCTTTTCTGTCGGTATGGAATGTGACTCCGTCGTAAAGCAGGCGAAGTGGATCCCATCACAGGAGCAAGGAACGTGGAGATTGATATAATTGTGTCATTATGTAATGAGGATGTATATTGAATAATAATTAAGGTGGCAATGGACAGCCGCCTCCCGACTCTATAAACCGGAAGTGGGTTTTCGTTAATTTTACAGCTCTTTTTGCGCGTTGTTTCAAAAGACCGGTTTTCGTAAGATTCTGCTTATGGAAATAACTTGGAATAATGATGGTAAAATTTCATAATTTAGCTCCTTTTCAACATTTGATATCAATTGAATGACTGAAGCATTAAATTTAACAATAAAGATACGTTAAAAGCGTTATTCAATTAGGAGAGGTCACTGTAAAATAACGAAAAAGTTTCTTATTTGCATGGGAAGGTATGCTGAATTTTTTACCAAATAAAGGAAACATATGGGGTTTAAACATATCGGAAAAAAAGAAAAAAATCATTGGGTAATTTCTTCAAAAAATAGGTTTTTGTGGCATTTTTACCCAGTAAAATTACAAAAATTAGTGCATTTTAACTTTTGAAGGCAAATTGTGCAAACGCAATTGATTAAAGGGAAACTTTCATGACAACAGCCATTGTGTACATGTATAAGGTCTATCAAATGCATGTGTTTTATAGTTATAAGCTATTACTTAGTTTATACTAGACCTGAAACGAATTTCAACGTTTTACTGAAAAATGATCAATACCACTCAAGGGCAGATAACTCTAGCATGAAAACGAGCATGGAAAGGTACCTTCAACATATGTGAACAAGAAAAAGATTCATTGGGCGGAAAAAAATGACGCCACGTGTCCATTGCTACCTTAAGTTATCAAATATCGATTTTCTCTATATTTAGAGAAAATCGACATTCGATTACTCACAAAAAGTTGTTTACTTTACGTACTTTTTCTGTCGGTATGGAATGTAACTGTTTTGTCCGTAATAACGGACTCCGTCGTAAAGCAGGTGAAGTGGATCCCGTCATCACAGGAGCTAGTAACGTGGAATTAGATATCGTTGTGTTATTATATAATGAGGATTATTATTGAAGTTTAATTAAATAATCAAATATCAATTTTCTCTATATTTAGAGAAAATCGACATTCGATTACTCACAAAAAGTTGTTTACTTTACGTACTTTTTCTGTCGGTATGGAATGTAACTGTTTTGTCCGTAATAACGGACTCCGTCGTAAAGCAGGTGAAATGGATCCCGTCATCACAGGAGCTAGTAACGTGGAATTTGATATCGTTGTGTTACTGGTAGAGGTCTTCTCTGGGATCACGTGACCCGTCAAACACGATATCGGTATTTTATAGATGGATCTGGAAGCATTGTATGGGAATCTAGCTGTTAAAGATAAATATTAGCATAGATTTATATAGGAGAAAATGGGTACAAAGGATGAAGACACACATGAATGTCAAATAGACAATGATGATCGTGAAATAAAGGAAAGCAACAGCTACATAAAAAAGGTGCCTTGCAACAGATCAAAAATCTGTGTCGGAAAAGTGATATAATTGGCACAAAAATGATATTTGTGTTATCCTCACTGATAGTCTATATTGCCATTTTGATAGTGTATAGATAGTTCAAGTGAATGCCTTTAGTTATACCCTGGGCATTCCTTAAAGCAAATGCTTTCGCACGACAAAGAGCACCACCACGACAACGACGATCACAAGACACCCATGATAGATTGTTCCCAAGGTACACTGACTTATCAGACTTTCATACATGTAGTAAGCACACTTAGTTACATCGTGAAATTGACATTTACCTCAATCAAACCTGCTAAATCACTTACAAAGCGATACATTCCTTCAAACACTCACTCAAACCATTCAAAAATGCTCACCCATTGAAAAAAATAGAATCTACAACGTCATTCAAAATAAATTTTGATAGAGAAAAATCGCGATTTCACGGAGATAAATCAAATTATTAGCGTCTCGTACGTTCTTGAAGAAAAAGGTAGCTATTTATAGAACTTGTTTGCATATTTTATTAAAGGGAGGTAATCAATATCGCTAATTTTGTTCATCCTGAACAAAATTTGCGATATAGGATTACCTCCCATTGAAGTCACTCAAAACTCGCTCCACACACTCATTCAATATCATTCATAATTTATTCCATAATCATTGATCTTGTCAATTTCACGATGTTGTTAACAGTACATACAACTTTTGATTAAATTATGGGAATCTAATGGAGACACTTACTGTTTGGAGAAGGTGGCACTTTAAAGGAGGGAGACGAAGGAGATGAGTTGAGGTCGGATCCGTCTTTAGGTGAGGGAGGTGAAAATGACGTCGACGAAAAGTAGATATCACACTGAAATGAAGATGCATTATTAGTTATACGGTTGCTTGCCGGGGTATATGACGTTTCATATCCGGCTGAGAAAAATGATGTTACCCGAGCCGTATAAATCGTCATATACCCAATTAAGAAACCCAATTACGAATTTATAATACTTCAAAATTTAAGACTTAATGTCTGTAATTTGCCTATTTAGGCCTGGCTATAAATTGATTTCTTTAAAACCACCAAAAGCCTCGCCGGGAACACAAACAAAAATTCGAACCGGTAATGGCAGCTATGATTCTCTCGCTTCGCTGATAACACGACCCGAGTATAAACATTGTGCTACAGTTAAAATCATGCCAATGAATAATATACAAATAAAATGATATAGACGCCAATAAATACCTTTAAAATTTAACAATCTGTCCATTTAAAATGCAAACTTTCTCGGAGGTTCAGCCAAAAACCGCCTTTATGTCACAACATTGCAGAGTGTAGTAGTGTGAGGTCAAAACTACATTTGACGTCACTTTGTACGGGAAAACCGTAGAAGTTCGGACAGACGTATAAATTCGGACATACGTTTTAAGCCAATTTTTTGAAGAAGCAATTGCACTAGCGTTCTTATCAAATATTTCTTTACACTCTTAGATATATCTCGCATAAGTGAGTTTAATTTATGATGATATGATAGATATGTTAATGGAAACAAAACTATTTGAAGTCACAAACCCCTGGTTACCTTTCGAATCGAACTGACATTCATACATTGCTAACAGATATAGACACGGTCATCGGTAAAGAAAAAGGTATGGATTGACGAGAATTGACTGTTATTATTCGATTAAAATATCAAAGGATTAACAATTTTGATAAAGAAAACAACTCTTATTTGCCCAAAACCGTAATATAGGATTAGCTTTTTACGAAATGTCCGAATTTCCACTTTCAATTTTCAGTAGAAGTAGAAATTCGGACTATACAAATTATATGCTTTATAAAACCAAGTGATAACTGGCGTCTGTTGAAATAATCATTTGTCTGTATTTTATTCGAAATATTTGCCAATATTCTACTTCAAAGTTGATGAATTAATATAGTATAAATAGTCAAAGCATTCCTGAATTGATGTTTTAAAGCTTCGTATAAACATTCTTCGTTTAAACTAACAGAATCCGAGTCTTCATTCCCCAAATTATTGATATTCTTCGATTGTCTGAATTTCACCTTTTGACGATAAACATGTCCTAGTTTTACCGCTTGCACGTCTGAATTTTCCATCCCCGTCCGAATTTACCCGTTTCATAGTACTCTCAAACTTCTCGTTTTCACAACGTTTTGGCCAGCATTTGCTTTAAATTTTTTAGATAAAATGCAATTTTAATGACTGTTCGAGTGATGAGTATACGGCTAGTGTACGGGTTTCACCTATAGCTTCAGAAGAAAGTCTGAATGAAGGTTGGTTAAGTGAAGGTTAACTTTACATTTAAGGCGCCATAAGGAAGTATTAGAAGAAATACTGGAGCAGCCATAGATATCAATATTCGTCAGATCAACATTAACCAATGAACATACTTTAATTTTCTATGCAGTATAAAAAACAGATATTTAACATGGTGGCACTACTTAAAATGTCTGCCCGTAATGGCAACATTAACAAATTTCAGCGAACCATGTTACACCCTTGCTTGAGTTTTGAAAGCTCGAGAATCATCAGTACAATTTATATAGAGGATGCTTATAGATGACAGACAATGACGGTTCACAATGGATCGCGCGAAGTATAGTTAATTACATCACAAAATTGACAATGTGAATGATTTTGGAATGATTTTGGAATGAAATTGAATGAGTACGATGAGTTAGTTTTGAATGAAATCAACGGTAGGTTATCTAATATCGGTAATTTTGTTCAGCATGAACAAAATTAGAGATATTTACTACCTTCCTTAAAAATATGCATATACGTTCTATAAATACGTCTCTATTTATTCAAGAACCAATCATACCCTTACAATTTCAATTAATTCAGTGAATTCACGACTTTCTTAGCTAAATTAATTTTGAATGTAGTTGTTGATCTTTATCTTTTTTAGTCATTTTGGATCGTTTTTGTATGGTTTGAGTGAGTGTTTGGAATGGAATGAATGGAGCAATGAGTGAGCGATTTACAATTGTTTTGATTTAGATGCATGTTAATTTCAATACTAATTGTAACTAGAGCTTCTTGAACAACTTATTTGCTCCACAGGCCTGCATTTACTGATATGACCAGAATTTAAATGAATGAATGTTTACTTCAAGTAAATAAGTTTTTTTCAGTGTCACTTGTCGAAATATTTCTGCAAAGAAAAACTCATGATAAATGAATAACATATGGAAAATTGACCTCCGTCTGTTAAATGCATATTTTTTTCATGCAATCACAATAATTTTGTGCAGTCCGATAATAGATCACCCAACGATCATTCCAATGAAATTTGGTTGATATCCATCTGTTAGGTTCTAAAATGATTTCAAAGTTTACACAATATAACATAAAGAGCAATGACCTCCGCCCATAAAAACATATTTTTCATCCGATCACAATAATTTTTTGAGGACTCATAAAGGGTCACTTTCATGAAATTTGATCGATATCTATGTTGAAAATTCTGTGAAAATGATTATCAAAGTTTCCACTATATAACATATAGAAAATGAACATCACCATTAAATGACATATTTTTCAAATGATCACAATATTTATTGTAGACTGATAAATTGTCACTCAAGGATCATTCCAGTGAAATTTGGTTGATATCCATTTGTTAGATGCTGAGAAAAGTCAAATAACACCATATATGGAAAATAGCCAAGCATATTAAGACCTTGTTTTTCAATGGAACAAAACTAATTAAACAAGGTTGAAACGGTCACCGAATGGTTATTCAGGGGAAGTTTGTTTGAAATTTCATTTAGTAGTTTCTGAGGGTAATCTTTTTAAAGAAAAAGTTTACGACCCGACGCACGGACGAACGAACCAACCAACCGACACAACGCCATGGCAATAGCCCTATTGGCCTTCAGCCAGTGGAGCTTAAACTAAAGCACTTTGAATATTCTCTACGTTATCGACGAGTTTTTCTTCTGGGCCCGTTTGCATAAAAAGTAACCATTCGTTAAATTCTAACGAAAATTTATTTATATCCAAGCGGGATTGTTGTTTCAAGTGGTACAATTCGTACCCTGCAAGTCGATATTTTGACTGGCTAGACTAGTTCCGCAGGGTAATCATCCAACAGAATTTATTATTATAATAGATATTGTTAAATAACTTCTTAATATAGAAGATCAGGTAATAGTAATACTTACTTTAGATGATATCAGTGTAACATCAGGCATGGTCATCGTATGAACAAGGTTTCCGTTGACTATAGGTAAAAATAATACTTACTTTAGATGATATCAGTGTAACATCAGGCATGGTCATCGTATGAACAAGATTTCCGTTGACAATTAATCGGATCTCTATAGTATCGGTTGTAAAGGCCATGACATAAGGGAAGGCACACACTGAAAAATAACATATGAACGCTGAAAAATAACATATGAACGCTGAAAAGTAACATATGAACGTTGAAAAGTAACATATGAACGCTGAAAAGTAACATATGAACGCTGAAAAGTAACATATGAACGCTGAAAAATAATATATGAACGCTGAAAAGTAACATATGAACGCTGAAAAATAACATATGAACGCTGAAAAGTAACATATGAACGCTGAAAAGTAACATATGAACGCTGAAAAGTAACATATGAACGCAAGATACGAAACAAATTTACAAATAAGCTTGTGCGTGAAATTTCCAACAGTTTCAAATATGCGCAAAGCAAAGACTCTGGTGAGACTGTGCACCCGCACAGTCTCACCAGAGTCTTCACAATGCGATCGGAAGATAGATGAGGTCTCAAAGTATTTGTAGACCATCTGGTAATTTTTATAGAATGTGTGGCTGTCTACGCCTCTAAATGTTTGAACCTCAACAACATTTCAAAGTGTTGGAAATGTCACGCACAGGTTCAAATTATATCCACAGAATAAATACAGATGGACGTTGAGACAATTTATACCGGATTAAACATAACAAGAGTATAGAGTTAGCTCTAGATCGCTCACCTGCACTCCCTTACAAACTGTTTTTTTCCAAGTTTTTGGTCAGAATATCGCCATTTTGGAAAGGTAACTTGATTAATACCATACAGACATTTCAAACAAATTTGAAAAAATACGGAGCCATGACCGATAGTTTTTACAATAAACTTAATTATTTAAACCAAAATTATCAATTAAAGTGTTAAATCTACTTTACATATACCGGGCTCGTGTTCGACCCTTAATTCACGGTTCTGACCATCAAAAATCTGAAAATATCTTATTTTGACCCTTAGACATTTCCCCCAAGGGGGTCTTGTGGTACACGTGTGAGATATTCATGAGGGTCAAAACTAAGCTTTATTCCCGGCTCCCTTGAAATTTCTAAGATACAAATATTGTACAACCAACATTTCACAAACGAATTGATTTTTTCCTAACTTAAAGATAATGCCAATCGACGCTTAAACCTACAATATTCTACCCATGATTTGCTGTTGCTATTATTTTGACCCTTTAAAGTCGGTTTGACCCCAAGAATTTTATGTTTAAGGAATCAATGACTCCCAAATCTCAAACTCTGTCACAAGCCCTGATATAAACGCCCAAATCACTTTTCTCTTACGTTTGTCAAATCTTTTATAAATTATCATCCGACATAAATCGTTCGAGGTGCTACAACCACGCAGCGACACTTGACTGAAATACATCAGTAGTAGCACCCTTTGAAAGCCTGATAAATTCTTACCAATATGAAAAGGTTCTGAGTTCCAATGTATATCAAACTCTGTATTTACATGTTCCTCTGACAACTTCTGGAAATGACTTATATCTGAAAGGAAAGCCATTTTTTCAATTCAATATGATTATCTAAATACTGTTTTGATATCTTTATACATACATGTATTCATAGGTAAAGATTTTGTTATAGAGGCCTATTGGCAACAATTTCTATTGAATCATTAAAGTTGAAATATCAAGGAAAGATGGTAAAGGCTGCAGAACATTTTCTAATTTTTGAATACAATTATCAGAGGTAATAATTGAATGCTGATCATCTACCTTATTAAACTTACAAAGATGCTGTTAGTAAAAAAATAGTTATAATAATGATGATAATAATTATAATAATAATGATAATACATTCGCTTCAGGAAAGTAAGGTATTTGATTTTGTAATTAAAACTTATTTTCTAGACGGTCTACTTAGAAAAAAACCTACAGCACCATTTACTCCCTGTCTATTTCTGTATGTTCGTCTTTCTAACTCTTCCTTTCTCTCTCTTCCACACATGTTTATTCCTTATTTCTTACCTCTCCTGTACTTAAGGATTACCTTGCAAGAGTATCCAAACAACCTTACAATCAACAACATCGTCTAATTGATAAGCTGAATTATTTGAATTGATTTTGAGATGAAATTGAAAGAGTGTGATGAGTTGTTGAATAAAAAATAAAGGAGTTAATATCATATCGACAATTTTGTCCCATTGGATGAAATTAGCCAAACGTTATTACATTCGGTAGATAAATATTCACACTAAAGAAGTTATGGTGCGTTTTGATCGATTTTGGAGCGATTGTCAGCGATTTAGGAGCATTTTTTACCGATTTTGGAGTGCTTAGGATGCTTTGAGTGCTTAGGATGCTTTGAAGAGAGATGAAGAACGGTTTTGATCGAGATGAGTCTCCATTTCACGAAGTTACTAACTGTATCTGCAACCTAAATATAACATCAAACATTATTTTTCCCATCCAAATTACTGCTTTAGGATTGAAAACAAGGTAGCAACTATTCACTTGTAGTAAAAGAAAGGTTAGTGCAGTTACGTACAATTATAGGACAGCAAGAGTTCAGCCTCTTCATCTTCGTAGATATCAAGTGCCGAAACAAGATTCGCAGTCTGAAATAATATATGAGCCTGTGCGTGACATTTCCAACATTTTGATACCTGTGTGAGGTACAAACATATACCTGCCCAGATAGTTGTAATAAGATGGTTGCCTAACTGTCTACAGATATTTAAAGACCTTATTTATCTACAAAGTGCAAGGTGAAGACTCTGGTCAGACTGTGCAAATGCACAGGCTGGCCAGAGTCGTTGCTTTGTGCACATTTGAAATTGTTGGACATGGCACGCAAAGGCTAATACATCTAAAACTAAATGTTAGACTATCGACCTAACGTTTGAGAAGACAAACTGTTCGCATACGTTAAGATAATGGGTTTCATGCTTTCGTGAAAGCAGGATACAGTTTATAAAACTATTTCATTTTGAATGCCGGGCATATATTTTGAACGACGAAATTAAGCATTACTGACTGTTTTATGTAAAATAAGGGCCAGTGACAAATATATTTGCACTTGGTAGTTTTAAAGCACAACAAGAGCTTCGCAGAGCGGCGCATATACGCCCGAACAGTTATTTTCGTTCAATTCAATGTCAGATAATTTAAGATTCCACAGGAATGACTAGAGCGATTTGAATTTCAAAGTTCTTATGAACAACTAGACATCATAGGGAGTAGGTGTGCCACGTTTCAGCTCATCCCCATTGATAGTTTAGATGGAATTGCGCACACAATAAATTGCTAACGGACAGACAGACGGACAGGTAGACAGACGGACAGGTAGACGTACGACCGGGGCCATAACATAATACGACCCTTCGGGCGTATAAAGAGTAACACTGGCTTAATTAATTTTACCTTTAAACAGTAGGAAAACAAAATAATTATGTCTTAAAAAAACATTGTACCTTGTTCGTATCTGTTTGGAAAAGTTGAATGATATCTCCATTTTTTTCGTTGATTAAACTAAACTGATTTTTATAACCAACACAAATTTGGTTGTTTAGTTTTGGCCCTAAATTATCTCCTCTTGGTCCGTCAATTAATGTCATTATGGTAGGAACGTCAAAACACTCTAACTCCTGAAATTTTAAAAAGGATAATAATCAACAGTAAATATATACAGGTACTCAAATAATGGTGATAGAACAAGTTCAGATCTTCTACACACCATTGGAGCAAAACGAGCTGAGCCAGCACAAAGGACATATATATGTGCTACGGGATCTAAAGGGTTATTCAAAATCGCACGACTTGGTCTTTGCTAGGTAAAATTTGGCAAGGAGCATTTATACCATGAGTCAGTACTATAACACCCTTTTTGCAAGCTAGGGATTTTAACTGCACTCTCTTCCTTACTAATTGTAAGGAACTATTTGCAGTTGAAACCCTTGGCTAACGAAGATGTTAATATATAGACTCAAGCAAGAATGGAAGTAAAACAATGATAGCGTTATCCGTTTGTCTGGGAATATTACAAATACGAGGTCAAAGAAGCTGTCCACCAGTATTTTTCTAGTATATTACTTAAGAACTGTACCAAGAAAAAATGAACTATTGATGTAAGTTAAGTCATATTTCTATTTAAAATCTTCTGATAGAAATAAGGAAATAGGTATTACCCCCGCCCAACAACGGAATGGCTCAGAAATAAACTTTATTCAAAGAAACCCTAAACATGAGTTCTACAGTGGCACTAACCCGCTCATCTGAACTTCATTGGTCCAGTGGAATGTCACCCGAGAGACATTCTGGCAGATTTTTGGCACAATGGGTTCAGAGGAAAAGTCAGTTTGAATTATAGGTTAAAAATGCCCCGACTTGCCACGTCAATATTTATGGATCGATTAAAGTTACACGTTCAAGTTTTAAAGAACATCCTGGAACAGTATCTTCGAATTTGGCCGAGTGGTCTCGGAGCAGATGCCATTCAAAGAATTCTTAGGAATAAAATGCCCCGCCCTGACATGTGTACATTTATGGGTCATTCTGATAAAGACTCGTTGGATTTGGCTTAGTGGTTCAGGAGAAGCTTACAGATTGTTGACGACGGACGACGTACGACACACGATAGACTCATGTTGATTCTTAACGCTCCCCTTTAGCACGTTGTGCAAAGGTGAGTTTAAAAATATCTGGAGATTAAAAGAGACTTAACATGAAAGGGCACGTATAACGTGGACGCGATATATAAATAACTTGTTCTCCTGATCTTATTTTATAGCTCTGCAACTACAGATAAAAGTTTACCTTTTTAAAAATGAAACCCTCCACCGCATCTATATCTACGGTAGGGACACACCAAGCCAGCCACTCTGCGGAGTGTTGCCAGGAAAACAACAACAACTTTCTACCTACAGCAACCACCAGTCGTAAATGGCTACCACCTGTCCGACTGACACTGTATAAATGGCACCCTGGAAAACAGAAAACACGATAAATCGTTTGCAAAACGTTTAAGAAGAAACATCCCGCTTTGCACGTCTACAAACGTGCAAAGTGGGGTTTCGTTTTTTAAACATTTGAGAACGTCCCTGCACCCAGATCACAGGAAAACAACAACAGCTTTCTACCAACAGCCACCACCAGTGGTAAATGGCAACCTCCTGTCCGAATGACACTGTTTAAATGGCACCCTGGAAAACACGATAAAAACGTTTAAGCAATGACAATTCCGCATTACACGTGTACAAACGTGCAATCCGGGGTATCATTTTTAAACGTTTAAAGTATCTTTGAATCCAGATTGCAGGAACACAAAACAATTTTCTACCATCAGCCTCCACCGGTCGTAAATGACTATAGGTAGATTTTGTGCGATGAGCCGTGAAATCCATATTCATATAAAGTGATGAATTCAGTTTTGAAAATACACCTTTACCGCCTGTCTGATTTTCACTTTATAAATGGCACCCTTTGAACATTCATTTATACAACATTCAAAATATCGTTAGTTGATGTTTAAATAAATCATAGCCAGAAGTAATTTTCAATAAATGAATAAGTTGGACCAGAATGGTAGGAACAAAATACATGAATGACATTACGGTAACTGAAACCCTTTATCCTTTTATGTACCTGCGTACCAAAAAAGGAGGACCTTTGTCCAGGTCACTCATGATACAAAGTGGCACGGGCCATCATTCTTGGATTACAATCGGATGTCGAGATCTGCGCGTTTCGTTTTGGTTGTAAAACGATGCGAGCTCGAAGCCCAACCGAATTTCTGATTTAATGTCGACGGAAGCTAGAAGAATTTGTACGGTTGCATACGCGTTGACGCGAAGAAAAAAGATTAAGCAAAGTGAGTCAGACGGAAAACTACGGTGATAATTAAGATCCCCCATGATTTGGCACCGACCAAAACGAGTCTTTACATCAAACAGCATTCTGGTAACAGAATTAGTACCAATCTGCGCTATGAGATGAAAAATAAATGTTCTTCTTAAATAATGTATGTACAAAAACTGCAAATACAGGAGCATAACGGCTTTTTCAGCCTTTGACATTTTAGTATTTGTTTCGGTAGCGGTACCTACTGATATCCAAGGACTTCTTTCGTTGATCACGGTTATAATATGGAGTGCCACTAGCCAGTACGATAGTTACGGATGATGCTAGGAATGTTCATAACCTCCCCATTTCATTAAGCTGCAGACCAATATTCAAGCTAACACACTTTGTTCGTCCTCTTTTATGTGTTTTACACTCTACCTTAGTCTGTTGAGCTCCAAGTTCTCACCTTGAAACTCAAAGAGTCATTTAAATATCACACCATTCATTTGTTCTACTTATCTGCTTTACAATCCTCTTTTGTCTGTACAGCTTTCTCCGTCACATCAAAGCTTCTTTGGAATATCTTACCTTTCGTACGTTTTATTTTATGTGCTTTACAATCTTCTTTTGTCTGTAGCTATCTCCGAGTTCTTATCGTCACATCAAAGTTTTATTTGAATTTCTTACCTTTCGTTCGTTCTATTTTATGTGCTTTACAATCTACTTTAGTCTGCACAGCTATCTCCGAGTTTTCGCCCTCAAACTCCAGGAGTTTGAAAACGTAAACCTTTCCGTCTTTACCTGATGAAAGAAAACATGTTAATATCATAATAATTAAATGGCACTGCTTATATTGAATTAGAAACTGTCACCCCTATTGGCATACATGTGTCATCAGTGGACGACATGCAATCTGGCGTTAAGAAGTCTCTGTTGTCGAGTGGCGATATTTTCTTATTTTTTCAACTGATATGTTTTATCTTTTTATTTGTCATTTTTTATCCTTATCCTTTTATCCTTTTTCTGGCCGAACCAATCCTCATTAACTATAACGTAAATGAAAAAAGCAGAAATGGAACAAGAATATCAATACGAAATAGTTACTTCATATTTCGAATATATCATACTTCCTAGACTGGCTCCTGTCCCACTGATCGTATCTGAACTATTGTTAAATTAGCAACTCAACTAATGAAAGTACATTTTTTTCATCTGACTGGCCGATCAGATAAATTGAAAAGTAGAAATAGTTAAACAAGAATGGATTACCTTATTAAATTTTACACCAACGGACATCCTGGGAGCCAGGCTCCATACTTCCATAACAAAGTCGTTTCAGCAAAATGCCAAGTTTCAGTCAAGTCTCTGTCTGTGTAGTCTAACTAGGGTCGACACTTTTCTCACTTCTAAGATGCCCCCTTTAAATCTGACGATTCACATATGTGACCCGTCACACAAAAAGGGACCATCTCGGAACCCCGTTAAATAAATGCTTGGAAATAGGATTTAATTCAACATATATAAACCAGAAGGCGTATAGCGGAAATAATCATATAGGCAGTTAGCATAACCATTTTAGATTCAGAAAATGTGTTATTTGCGAAAAGTTTCGATCCTGGTCAGTCTGCACAGATCGTGCAGTCTGACCAGGGTCGACATTTTTCGCACTTCCAAGGTGACCCCTTTTCGTCTGTCGATACACATATATCAAACTTACCCTTGTCCTTCCTAAATAGAAGAAGGCCGTGTGCTTCCACCACATTTAGCTGTTTGATGCACACAGATTTATCAAATATCATACGAGGCTGTAAACCCTCTGAAATTAAGGGGGAAAATGAAAAAAAGAAAATACAATAAAGGATATCATCCATACGTTCAGAATGTTAAAAACCTCTGTAAACGTTTAAAAATGTACCCCATCTTGCACTTAAAGACACCTACAAGATTTTAATACACTTTTTATCATAATAATTTTAAAAAAAGTTTTGTATTGCGGAATTATTAAATATATTATACAGCTGTACTTTTAAAGATTTGATAATGGCCCGTTCTGGTTGTAACAATATTTTTCGACATGTAAATAAGATGATTCTAAAATTTAGGCCCACGAAAAAAGCCAATTGACTTGCTAGTTATTATGTCTTTTTTGCTAGAACGAACATATATTCGATTACGATATTATGACAATTATGAATCTATCTCCGAGCCCTATCCTGCTGTTCGCGACATTTTTTAGCTCACAATAAGCTTTGACAGAGAATATAGACCAAGATCAGCCTGCACAGACGTGCAGGCTGATCTCGGCCTAACATAACTGCTTTCTATTTTTTATGTGGGAATCCTAGAGAAAGGCTGTTTAAATGTCCTATAATTTGGCGAACTGTTTGAAATGAATTTAAAATTCAGAACGATAAGAGATAAACTAGATGATTTCAATGAATGAAGCAAAATTCACTTGTTTATCGACATTCTGAAACAATTTTTGCCGATGATCACTTACCCTCTAAAACAAACGTTCCCTGTTCTGTAGAAACAATTAATTTGTCTCCTGAAAAATAAAAGATTATCGCTTAACAGTATTTTAAAATATGCGAGCACAAGAACCGCGTGCGGGTGTCAAAGCTTGATTGTAGATAATGGATAGTTCAGTAGACCAAAGAATAATTCCGACTAGGCATTCTTAGTGCATTTTCTTATTGTATTACATTTTTTAATTAATTTTTCGACGATCAAAATCTTCCTGTATTCAATGTTTGAGATTTACTTAAAATGATATAACGCGCTTTGTGATTCGTTTTATCTATTGATCAGTTTCTGCGAAAACGTTTTTAAAAGTATTCGTTATTTACTCGTTATTGAAATAACCCACTCAACCAATGTTCTATTGTCGTAGTCTGATGAGGGTCCACCGATCTACGTAGACTGACCAGGGTCGAAACTTCCATCAAATAACAAATTTTCTGAATCTTAATTTTTTTCTACCGTCCCACAAAACCTTTTCCGAAATATTGCTTCTGGTTAACTTTTGTTGGATCCAATCCTTTTCCAAAATATTCATTTTACGGAGATCTCAGATCGTCCCTTTTCTCGTGTAGGGTCACATTTCATTGGGTGAACAACAAAAGCTATATTTTCCTGTAGTTGTTCACGAAATAAAAAAAACAAGAGCCATGTTGGACATGGGCATAAGTCCCCTACCGGCTTTGTTTGTCTCAATGTTTTCCCACGCCAATTCTATCAGGGACGTCAAAACCAGGTCTTGTTAAAGGGTTAAACAAGACTTACATGAGTTGTTGTCTCTGCTGTGCCCACTATACAATTCATGGAAGCAATAGACAGATGCAAGAAATAGTATCAATAACAGTTACCTTGTCTGATCCAAGATGTTTTTCTTCAGTCTTGTTGGTAAGAAATGAGAACTTTCACTGGAGGTGATTAATACATTGTACTGCTGCATCACCACCCTGACTAACATGGCTAATAAATTTTTTTACATTTTAAAACAGGTTTCATCAAGTTAGCTTGCTTAGTTATTAAGTTATTGCAGGATCCATTTTTTGCCATATTTTCACTATTTCCGTTACCATAGCAACCACACTTTTTGTCAAAGAACAAAGATAAAATGATGTGCATAATCTACACATTGCCATCTAGTCATATACCAAGTCTCATCAAATTAGCTTGCTTACTTATTAACTTATCGCAGGATCCAATATTTTTTGCCATATTTTCACTATTTCCGTAACCATAGCAACAACAATTTTAGTCTAAAAACAAAAATAAAATGATGTGCATAATCTACACATTGCCATATAGTCATATACCAAGTCTCATCAAACTAGCTTGCTTAGTTATTATCTTATCGCAGGATCCCATTTTTGGCCATATTTTCACTATTTCTGTAACCATAGCAACCTCAATTTAAGTCGAAAAACAAAATTAAAATGATGTGCATAATCTACACTTTGCCATCTAGTCATATACCAACTTTCATCAAAAACGCTTGCTTAGTTATTAAGTTATCGCGGGATCCAGATTTGAGCGGACAGACGGACGGACGGACGGACAGACGGACGGACGGACGGACGGACAGACGGACGGACAGACGGACGGACAGACGGAGGGCAAACCTATAGTCCCCTCCGGTGTGAACACCGGTAGGGGACTAATAACTTAGGAAAAAATTTCTTTCAGAGTGACATTTTACATATGATTGCTAAGCTCTGATGAGGGTCCACCGAATGATCGATCCTTTTAAACGTGTTCAGCATTTTTTAAAAGTGCCATCCAGATATGGAAGTAGGCTACTCCCGTATAGGCCTGGTTTTTCACTGATCCTTTGAAAAATCAAAGCACTGAAGTACTGATGGTGGACGTTTCTGTTGGCATACTAGAGTGATTCTTCCAATTGTTAAGGAAAGATAAATTTTACATGTAAAATTACGATAAAAGGAAAATGACTTGACCCAAGTTCGCATCTTGCTTCAGATATACATTTCTCAACATATATCGTCGATCGTAAGCCAAAGTCCTGTAATTACAAGGTTTCGATAACTTTCGGCATTATGCCGGGTGTATTAAAAAGAGTGATTGTCTGATCCATTGGGTATAAAAGGATAGAAATGACAATTAGATTATCTAGGTAACATTATCTTTTGCAGCACTAATCTATTCTTCGTGGTCACAATCAAAATTCTGTTGTTATCTGCTTGAAAAATTCATTAATGGATAATCAATTAATGTTCCGTGATTTTCATTTACAAATGGAAAAAAGAAAGGTTAAGCACGTAAAAAATTGAATGCCGTGTGTTGAGAAGTAGTGTAAAACCCCATTGCATAAACCTTTATCGCACGACCTAACTGCTTTACACTACCTGCTCGCGTTGTATCCGTATTCATGTGTGTGATCTAGGTTATTATTCTATTATTATCAGTAGTGTCAGGGGAGGTTACCATTTCAGTTATTCCATTTACCAAGTTTTCATGAGGTACCTCCTATAGACCATCGGGAAACAAGGGGCAAATTACTCACTCTGTCTGAAAAGTAGTTCTACGCAAGCAAAACATTCACCCGATCTCAGAATTGCATATGATTTCGCACTAAAAAGATGTCTTTGAGGTTTCAACAAGTTATGTAGAATACTTGTTTCACTCCATTTTTAAAATGCATAGTTGTCAGACTGACACAATTCTTGAAAAAGAGTAAATTGAATCTAAGTGAGCACTACTGTTTTAAAAACCTATTAACATCTGACAGGATTGTTCTAACGCGGTATTAACACTGGTGAACGTAAACGTCCACCAAAAAATAACTGGCAGAGAGTCTCCCAATGATCAATCAAGTAAAGGTTTGGAGTTTTGGAGCCATAAACTTACCCCAGGAATCCGCTGCTACTATCTGATAATTGAAATCACTGTGGTATATTTGTGGTTCCCAGGGCTGAAATTACAGATACATGTGTGTAATAAGTTTCGTGCAAAGAGACCGTCTTCGGAATGCTGAAATTGTACTTACTGCACTAACTGCGCAGCCTGACCTGGGTGGACAACTTTAGTTTTGAAATCATTTAGTGCCTCCAATAAGTTATTCTGCCTTGAAACAATTTAAATGACGATCCGCAGCATTTCGGAACTCATAATCTTTCACAATGTTGACCGAGATTTCGAAGTGAAACCATTAGGGAACCGCGGTTAACACTGTTAAAGTTCATAACTTCAGAAACGTTGCGGAACTATTAATGATCCACTACCTTAATCGACACTTAAACAAGCTCTCTGACTAGAGGCCTGTGAAATCTTGATTGGTCAAGACTTAGTGTTAGCTCCAATGTTGCAAGGACCACAAGGCTTGTAGTATTTGTTCTTTTTTTGTAGTACAAGTGTGAATAGGTTTTCCATATTTGGATGTTCATTAGACAACGGAAAAGATTTCTTCGTTTCCAAATCCGTTTTCATCTAAATATTTTGCTTTACTCGTGACAAACATTTACTTTATATTCGATTGTCATGTATTTAAGACAAACCTGTTATAAAATAGTTGGACCAGTAAAAATAAATCAGAAAGTAATGCAGATTTTCGGGAATAGGCTTAGTATCAATCTCTGCAAAGCGTTCAACATAAACACCGTCGCAAAACGTTTTACAAATGATACGCAATTGATACCAATTGGACGAAAATATCGATAGTATTTTACCTCCCTTTAATAAAATCTACATACTTTTCTTATTTTATGTCTTCACGAAAAAATCAAACGCTTTGAATCAACAGCAGCCATTGAAAGCATGTAATTATTTTGATTGATTTGATTGAAATATTGATAGTTTTTTTTATTTCGAAGCTTCTTGAACAATTTCGGAGTGTAATTAAGTTATTACAGTGAGTGTTAGAAAAAATAATTTGAGCGCTTAGCGAGTGCATTTAAATGGTTTTGATCGAGATGCGTGTCAATTTTCACGATATGGTTTTCTGTATTTGAGTCGTACCTGAGTCTTCAGCATACTGGTGGTAACAAGACTGGTCGGGGCGTCTCCCTTAAGTATAGTCTTCAGCTTCAGTGTCTGAAGGAAGAATACATACATACACACGCATAGAGGATATTCGTTTGTTTTAGTATTAGATCGGCTTATATTGAATTGTGACCTGTCATGCTAAATATATAATACATACTTAGTGTATTATATGAAAAAAAATATCTAACGAGGTTGGGAGAATTGATCATTGTCGAGGCTCTGCCGAGACAATTGTCAATTCTCACAACCGAGTTTGATATTTTTTTCATACAATACACTAAGAATGTATTATATTTATCTTATAACCTCTTTTTGTCTTGTTTTCGTCGATGTTTCTTACCGAAATGCAAGTTTCTAAAAATAACTGCATGATATCATTGTTCTAAAAATAACTATGTGATATCATAAGAAATATCATATGGGATGTTATCATACGGATATTTGTATAGTTATAAGATAAAAAGAATTATCGAAGGAAAGTGCGAAAAGTATCGACCCTGGTCAGACTGCGCGATCTGTTCAGATTGATCAGGGCCGAAACCTCCAGGAAATAACGAATTTTCTGAATCTAAAATGTTTTCTTTTCTACCGTCCCAGAAAATTGTTTCCGAAATATTGCTTCTGGTTAACCTTTGTTGGATCTAATCCTTTTCGAAAATATTCATTTTACGGAGATCTCAGATCGTCCCTTCCCTTTCCGTGTAGGGTCGCATTTCATTGAGTGAACAACAAAAGCTTTATTTTCCTGAGTGAAAATATAGATGCAGTTGTTCACGAAATTAAATATCAATCGATCTTATTTTAATCAAATTTTCTTACAGAGTGACATTTGACATATGATTGCTATGCAAAGTTCGTAAAGCCGTCACTATTTGGGCTCCGCTTAGACAGCGTCAGATATAGGGAAATAGCCGAAAGCGGGGAATACGTTTTTTGATAATTTCACTGGTAAGTCGGTGAGTTTTCAAATGATAATCTACCGTTATCTTTCGATGGTCCACCGAAAAATATTTAAGAAATAAGCAAAAATGTTACAAAAATTCGTACAAATTTATAGTCTTAAAGACGAATTTCAAATACATCAAAAATGATGCCTTGCGCACAATTCAACAAATCAAAACAGTCCTATTGACGCCCGTTCCATAGTTCTGAAAATGTGAAAAGGCCTATGGTAAATTACAATGTATTAGAAGTATCTAGACTCAATATCATTAAATAAACTTAATCTAAACAATTAATTTTAACATATTGCTATTCTATACCATGAGTTATTGTTAACCTTAGATCTGCCAATACCATGAAAAGGATAGGTTAAAAGCAACAACTTAAATTGGATAAAAGGTTACAAATTTTCTGGGGGGTCAGACGAGCATTGATTTCAAGACGTATACGTGTAATAAGTCCTAGTGTCAAAAATTTGAGACACCTTATTACTTATTTGTTATCATTGGTCATGACTTCCAAGTCCTTAAGTTGGCATTGTTCTGAGGGACACGTCATTGAAGTAGAATAAAAATGTTAGGTACACATCGAAAAGAATTGTGGTTCAGCATCACAATAGAACCACTATGGTATGTTCATAAAGATTCCTACCTGACCAATCCGCACAAACTCTGCACGTCGAGCGTCTTCTTTCCGTCTTGTTGTATTGACGTCCTGAATGACGTCACTGAACGCCCGTCTGTGTAACATGTTAGTCTGGAATATCAAAAAATGGAACATTTAGGTGACGAGTGTGTAGAAATCTGAGGCTATGACTTCCACATTTTATGCATAATCCAAATTTGCGAGCACATATATATATAACGTCATTGCAGTGATTATGATAGCTCCACTTTTAAAAGAAATCTTTGAAAATAGACCTCAAATTCGGCTAAAAATGCATTTTGTAACATCACTTAAGCAATTTCAATATTATGATGACAATATTTCACATATTTATGCCATAGTTCCTATAATGAATGATGGTTTTCCTAAATGTGAGCGTGTATGTGACATTTTCGACAATTAACCGTTGTGCGCAAAGTAAAGATTCAGAACAGTCTGTGCACCCGCACAGTCCGATCAGAGTTGCGCTTTGGCGGTTGTTTATAGCTGAAACCTCCAAGCAATCCATCAACACCGTCGATGCAATGGCTGGCTTTAAAGGTTGCTAACTGCTAGACCACCAAGCAGGGGAGAGACTTGTCACCCACAGGCTTCAATATACCTACCTCTGGCATATAGTCTAGATAGAGGTTTTTAATGAGCATGTCTAACGTCCTCTCTCGTTTTTGAGCAAATACTGGGTTATTTACGGCAGCTTTCTCACCATTTATCACTAAACGAAATAAATAAACAAGGAAGAAAATTAAACAAATAAAGACTACTAAACTAGTTTATTAAACGAGTCATCTATTAACAGATAAAAACGAGGCTTTGTCGAGTTTTATCAGTTTTATATGAGGAGTTTAATTAATACAAAAGTCATATTTGAAGATCACGCAATTGGGCTTTTCTATTTACAACATAGCCTAAATTCTACGATGAACGATACAACACTTGAAATTTATCGATTCAATGGATTTTGCAAAACTCATAAGGCTATTTGTCTTTAAGACAAATGTTTCTAAAATCAGACTTCTCGGTGAAATGAAAATAAATGAAATCCTTAAGACTTACTGATTGATAAATGAAGTCGTTATATGTTTCAAAGCTTCTGCACACGACATACATTCGGTAATGTAAAAGATTATATTGAATACAAGAATAACGCCGGTATATTGTTAGGCAAAAGGTTCAGCTGATATATATATATAACTTTATTCAGGAAATAAAGGCAATATTGCCTATCAAATGGCATATTTACAAGCAAAACATCATAAGTGCAGTCAATGGTGAACATATTTAAGCTCGAGTGATTGAAATATGAAAACGATTTTTTTTCCATATTTTGTGGTGATTGTGATGGTTACGTAACATTTGAAACGTTTGATAGAAATACGAGAGAAGGCCCTTTTTGATGATATGAAATATAACCTTTGTAGATGAGGTTGTGCTGACGCATATATTTCTTTTTTTTTTTTTTTTTTTTATTAATTTTATTTTCTTATTTTCTGAAGATGCGAAAAACAAACTGACATAAATTTGATCCGTCGGTGCACGGTAATCCATCAATTTGACCCAAAATATGGAAGAATAGTAAGTTAGGGAGGTAGTCAAAATATTTTTGCATTCAAGTATAATAGCGTTATTCCCCTTTGACACCGATATCAATCGATGAAGGGGAATAATCCGATTTTAAAGTTATTCATAAGTAGGACCAGTTTTTTCCCTTACACAAATACTGACACAGACATACACGTTTAAAATGTTAACCCTTGCCATACTGAATAAATAATCTAACAAAATTAAATATGTTTAAGGTCGTTGTTGACGCCACTTTTTTGTTGTTGTTGTTTTCTTTTTTTTTTTCGTTAGATTTTTCCATTCTAAAAGGTGGTTAAGGAGTTAAAGACCAAGATCAGACTGTACATATGTTCATGCTGATCCTTGTCTGTACTTCCTGTCAGTACTAGTAAATATCAAATTATACATATTAGGTTAAGTATCAAATTATATGTAATAGGTTAAGTGTCGGGTCACCAGACCCAATGAAACCTTATGTAAATCATAAGAATCCACAGCCATCCTGTGCCCTCAATGGATACTTATGTCCCTTAGTCCTCTCTTACCCGAAACAAAAAGGCAAGATAGAGGTTGTAGGGATTTTGTAGGCTAAATTACAAGTAAAACATTCAATTTAAGGGTTGCAACATAACATTTGAAAATTATTATTATTATTATTATTTTCTTTTTTTATTATTCTAATATATTAATCTTGCAGACTTAACTTATCATGCTTTAGGAGTAATATATCAACACCAGGCAGCATAATTCATGCAGTATGGCCCTGGTAAATATCCTTCCTGTCAGTATCAATTTTGATATTGTATGACCAAAAGTCATTAAATAGCTAAGGAATAATAAAACAAGTTCATATTTTTACTTATCATACAGTAGTAAATAAAGTCATCAGCAAATATTGAGCCTACCCTGAAAGCTAAAACATGTTCATAACTAGCTGCAATAATGTACCCCTCTTTCTGATATGCTGCCGGTCGCGCCTCCCACATGAGATTATCAAAGGAGGGATACGTTATTGTATCTAGTTCATAACCTTCTAGATAGTTAAAATTTTGTTCAGCAAAATGCAAAAAGTAAATAAAAGGAAAGATGGGTCATTGATTTTCAGATGAGTTAATTTCCTCTCTGCGTTCAAACCCTTTATAGATAAAAGTAGCTAAGTTTGTTATAGTTTTCACATTTTCACATTTTAGTAATTCTGGGAATTTCATCATACTTGGGTTTTTCCAAAAATACTTTTTCACATAACTTATCCTAAGGTCCTTATAAAGAGTGCATTCCAACAGAAAGTGCATCTCATCCTCTATTACATTACAAGTCTTGCATTTCCTATTTTCTAATGGTGTTTTTTGAGGTTTATGCCATCGTCCTGCTTCTATTTCAAGTCTATGGGCTGAGATTCTAAATTGTGTGTAAGCTTTTCTAATTTTTTCTATATGTATGAAATCGAGATATGGTTGGAAGGAAAAAATACAGAATGTCCTATATGTCCTTGCTCTGTTGGACTCTAATAAAAATCATCAGATTTAGTAATTTTGAGCCAATACTTAATTACTCTGGTGATCAATTTCACTTTTAAAGGATAAAAGTAGAGCATACAGCTTGTTCTGGTAGTACAGGCTGCTTCCAATTTGTCTATTACAGCTAGTAACATCGTGAAATTGACACTCATTCCGATCCAAACCACTCTTAATCACTCACTCAGCGCTCGATTTTTTCGATCTGAACAAAGGCATTTTTGAAAAATGCATTCAAACCATGAAAACGGATCTTTTGATTTCAAACGCTCCAAAACCGTTCAAAGTCTACAAGATCTTCGTTCAGATCGATCAATAGAAAACATGATTTTATAAGCTTGTGCGAATTTGGCAGCGTCTGATAGTTCCACAAAGTCGCAAAGTTCTTTTTAAAGAAACACGAGGATATTAATTATAGGGCCTAATACAATATCACTAATTTCGTTCGGTGAACGAAATTAGCGATTTTGTTTGTCCTCCCGTTAAAACTCACTCCTCCCACTCATTCAATTCCAATCCAGAAAAATCCAAATTCATAAACCTTGTCAATTTCACGATCTTCTGAACTGTATTAGCTGGGTGAATGAAAGTAATCTAACGAACAGGGGCATTCATTCCTGAAAAAATATCCTATATTTTCCTGGGATTGGTCCGATATCCATTTCAAATATTTGTCTTACTAAATAACAATTACCGTCCCTTTTACGAGATAGACATCTTTAGTAAACAGTCTTCCTATTGAACAATGAATGAAAACGTCAGTATTGACTTACATTTAACGAGGAGAAATTCCCTGAACTCTTCCATATTGTAGAATTCAGGCGGTGAGGGGAGCGCCGGTCCAAATAAAGGTACTGATTCCTGTGAGAACACATTCAGTCTGAAACGAAAGTTCAACTAATAATAAGTGAAAATATTTTACATGCTCATATTAAAGCAATTTGTAAAAGACGCCGTCCGACGCGCGGTGGAATATTTTCAAAGGGGTTCCGAGTTCAATCCTTGACCGTTACACTCATCCTTTCCGACTATTTGTCTTCTACCAATGGGATGATAATCGTAGAACAATTTGAGATAGCAGTTGGAGGCTAGGGGAGTACTGAAGTGATAAATACCAGGAATCCATTGTTAGGTGCTCCAGTCGCCATGGTTTGACTAAAAGATTGTTGAAAGAGTTGTTGTAACCAATTCAAACAAATAAAAGCGGTTTGTTTGTTTCCTTCGTCATGTCGTCCTGTCAGTTTGTGCAACATCGAAATGTACATCACTAATTATCTATTCTAACCAGCAGAAACTAAGCTAACTAAGGCATTTACCATGCAACGAAGCCTTTTTAACCCGATATCACCTGTCTGATAACATAACATGATATCAGGCAGTCTATTTTAAGAAACAATTTTTGAATTTCGTTGATTTCTGAGGGTTTATAATAGTTAAGCGGAGACAAAAGATCACAGGATAAGTAGAATAACATATAAGTGTCTTAAAATATCTATGTTATCTCGTCTCGGCTGCGAGAAATAATCATGACTCGGCAAAGCCTCATCATGATAAATTTTCCCAACCTCGACCAGAGAGCATTGATATTTTATAGCACTAACATTTTTAACTGTATATTATTTTCCGTTTATCGATTGATGTGCGACAAAAACCCTTTGTCACATTCACCATGAATTGACTTTTGTCGACTTTGGCGCGAAACATTTTTGCAAGTATTAGCCCTACGTTCAGGCTAGCAAAACGGTACGATCTGTTTTCAAATTATATCTCCCTTAGCACGAAACTGTACGTGCAAAGCAGCGTATAATTCGCAAATAGTTCATAAAGTTTTGTTATCCTTAACACAGGGTAGATTTTCACGTATATATTTTCTATTTTCACCAAATTGGCTAATCACTCTACAATGTCACCAGAGACTTAAACCTACAGTACTTTCATTGCCTTGATTTAACGTCTGCGTATATTAGCTCAAAATAAATCTATCGGTTTGTGTTATTCATAACTCATTCTCATTAAAGCAATTATTTGAACTATTTCGGTATAATTGCATTAACCAATAATACACAATTTGAGGGAAAACCGTTTCTTTCCTGTTGTCATGGTGATATAGATTCTTTATGGTTTCAATTCCCCTAAATAATTTTGTTTTTGACGGTCGTATAATATTATTGCTGTTTGTTTCTAAACACTACTAATCTATATATGAAGAGTTGTAACGGACGAACAGACAAATATACAGACGGACCATCTTGCTCATATAGGCTTTATATTTAAAGGATCCGTGAACCGGGGAATATACATTCAACACAACGTCATACAGTTATGCATCGTGAAATCAAAACCCATTCCGATCAAAATTATTCTTAATCATTAACTCAGCATTCCATTCATTCATTCAAAACACTCACTCATATCGACCAAAAACGCTCCAAATAATTAGAAAACATTTTAATATCGTTCAAGAGGATCAACATTAAATTCAAATCGATAAAATTATTTTACGATTTTATTGGCTAGTGTGAATTTTTAAGTGTCTGGTTGGTTTTGGACAACCCACAAAAAGAAAAGAACGTATATTTTATTAAAGGGGGAAATGAATATCGCTAATTTTGTTCTTCATGAACAAAATTAGCGATATTGTAAAACATCCCTTTAATTTCACTCAAAAAATCGCTCCACGCAATTATGAAAAACTCATTCAAAAGCCATTCAAAAACATTAACCTTTTCAATTTCACATTCTTGTTAACTGTATGGCTATTAGTAAAATGATCCTTGAATCGGGGCATACACTTGCAATACAACCTCATACCAACCAACTTACATCAACGAAGAAGAGACTACGACCAGCAAGAAATAAAGGGGTTTCTTTACTAGAAAGCAGAATACAGGGACTAAATAAAAATCGAATTGACAAAACTTGGAATTCAAACGTGCGACTTCATGAATGTTTGTTTTACATAAGGTAATTTTCAACAACATAATTAGAACGATAAAAATAGTAATAAAATTGGTAAGATGGATACATCTGAATCAATAGAATGTTGCAAATTTCCCAAATCCAAGTTTGAAAACATAAAATTTTGTTGCTCAAAATGACACCCCATAGATTTGATAGACACAATAGCAGCACGCATGCGGTTTCTCGTGGGTTCAAATCTTACAGTAAACGTTTGCCTGTGCTTGAAATTTCCAACGACTTAACGAGTGCGTATGGTAAAGACTCTGATCTGACTATGCATCTGCATCGTCTAATCACAGTCTTCACTGCGCATTCTGTAGACTGGTAGTGACTAAAGTTTTCCAAAGAAGATCAAACAAACTTTTCTACATTTATGACAAAGATGCCCATACCGTTCACTATCTACTTCACAGACAAATGAATTAATTGTTTGAATTAATTGTTCAAATGCTACACACAGGCTCGTTAAAAATACCGCAACTTACCTGTAACACTTCGTGGTTGGATTTTGTGTAACTAAAGCAAAAATATCTGTCACAAAGCTAAGGAACCGTTCTCAATTCCTTTGATATTTCACCAAAAACACTAGATATATAAACTTTGCTAATTAAAGTGATTGATTCATTTACTCAGCCATGGATATGAAATATATTTACCGGTAATACAATATGTAGGTATAAGCTTGCGTTACAGCGCGAGTCGGTATCACTTAAATTCAGTTAAATTATGTAAACTGTTTGAAGACATTTCTTTGTATGAATACAATAAATGCATATAAACTTGAATATTGAAAATTTATTTACTAATTATAAACTTGTACCGCAACGTTTGTTAGGATGAAGCCTAACAAAGGTGTAGAAACGGCAAATAAGATCATCCTCTGGAGCAAACATTTGTTTAAAAAAATATCACTTCATAGGCGAATATCATGAATTTAGGCAACACAATTTTTATTTGTGATTTGTCACGCGAAAATTTACCATCTTCAGGGTGCGTAAAATTTCGAACCTAGTTAGTCTGCGCAATCCGCGCAGACTGACAAGGTTCGATTTTTTTTTTCATTTTGCTTATATTCTGAATCTAGAATGATCAATGTACCTTCCCTTGAAATAATCTTTTGAAATGCGACAACTGATTGACCTATGCTGGCCCCAATCTTGAAACATATATTTAACAGAGTTCCAAGATGTCCCATTTCGCTCGACGGGTCACATTTACATCTTCATGCTGTAAAAGATAAGCCTAATATTGATATTTTAAAGGATACGTGTAAATCTTGTCTTCATCATGCTGGGTCTGAATGAAGGGATACTGTCCGGGTCGCCGTCCCAGAATATAATGTTGGCGATATCATTGCCTATATGTCGCTTCTTTTCTACCTGCAAAAAAAAACATTTTAGACTTTTTTAAACATACGATTCCAATATGATTTTGGTCTGTGTGTGATATTTTGCGCTCGAATGCATAATGTACAGGGTATTTCACAATATCTGTCCTTATTCAAAATCACCATGGTTCTGATAGAACTAATCTGATAACTTTCGCAAATATTCATATGCTTCAAAGATATAATTAAATGATTGATATATAATTTGTGTAAGTGCATCTGATGGTATTAATCCTGTTTGATGGAAAACTTTTTTAAACATTTTTAAAGGCATACGCGCGTAAATAATTTTGTCGACAGATTTTTTTGTTATTTTAAATATTTGTTAATTATAGTCCATGAGCCAGAATGGGTTTTGTTCCCCCCCCCCCCCCCCCCCAGGGGGAATTTTGTAGACCATATTTTTCTGAAAGTCCATGGTATGTAGAACATTTTGAGACATGTTAGCACTCTGGCGAGTGGGGCTTTTGTAAGATACGATACTTTAAAGTAGCACACCCAAAAAATTTTGAAAATGAATTTTAAAAGAGTACCCAAAAAATTGATGTCAAAATGACAAAAAGTTGACTTCTTATACATATATTTGTGTTGCTGATTAACTGTAGGGTCCATTTATGGAATTTTTTTGAAGAATCTGGTCATCTTAAGAGTTATGATATTGCTGTAAAATACGTTACCCTTAAGTTTCATAGAAACCTATGAATATAGAAATAAATTGTCTATCCCTGCCTCACTGGGAATTTTGTTAACATTGCCTGTTTGATTGTCCATGGTATATAGAACATTTTGAGACTTGTTAGCACTCTTACAAGTGGGGCGTTAGTGAGATACGTTACCTCAAAGTTGATTACCCATCATAATTTCAAGACAAGATTTTAGGTTTGTACATTGAAAAAATGAATAAAAATGACCAGAAGTGATCTTTTAATACCAAAATAAATGTTGCTGAATGTATGTTGAGCAAATTCATAGTAATACTTTGTAAATAAACCTCATCAAGGCAAGATATGGAAGTAAAATACGTTACTTTTGAATTTCAAAGAAAGGCACATAGATAGAAATGATTTTTTCATAACTGCCCCATTGGGAAGATTGTTAACAATGCTTTTCTAAAAGCCTATGCAAAATTGAACATTTTGAAACTTGTTAGCAGTCTGGCCACTGGGCCAAATGCGAGATACGTTATTTTAAAGAAACCAACCCATAAAATTTTCATAAAACAATTTTAGTTGAATGTCTTGTTATAGAAATTACCTGTAAATTACTGAAAATTAAATGATATTGTGTTTTGTTAATGATATTTGTGATTCTAGAGATATTTGAAGCCCATTTACGTTATGACTTGAAAAATATAGCCCTTGCAAGCAATGCATGGGAGTAAAATACGTTACATTTAAATTTCAATTTAATGTATTCAAAAGAATTGTTATATTCATCAATGCTCTACTGAATGTTTTGTTTACTGTGTTTTTCTATAAGCTTCTCTTCTTTGGGAGATTTTGAATTTTTATATGCATCTGGCCATCAAGCTTTTTGCAAAATACGTTACTCTAAAGTAACCAATTTACCCATCAATTACAATAGCTTATTCATATCTCATCTGATTGCAATTATTGTAAAATCCCTCATTGTCTAAATCAACTATAAACCATAACTGTTTATAGAATTTTTAAGTTATCAATATAAATTTTAATCATTTCAAGACTCATTGTGGTTTTAAAAGCGTGCAAAATACGTTACCACTTATTTATAGGTATAATTATTATTGAGCCGCTATCATAGTTTAAGGAAATGCAGCAAACACAATGTTGATGCAGCTTCCAAACAAATGTTGAGGCACCTAATGGTTTCTTCTATGTTTGAGACTTTTTTAACATTTTTAGAATAAAACACAAGTCATATAAATTACTTCTGATGATAAGAGACAGTTTTTCATTGTGAAAATGATGACCAAATAGATGAAAAAGCTGTTTCTACGATATTTTAAAGCAATATTTCCCTCAATTTAATACAGAAAAGTTAAAAATATTTCTTAGAGTTGATCATGATAGTAGCCCAGTTGGTAGCACATTGGATTTGGTAGCGCATTTGACTCCATATCATAGGTAGAAGGTTTCATCAGCCAGTACAAACGAGTTGATTATCATTCATCTTCGTTGTATAAGTAGCTAGAGGCTTTAATATGATGATAAGATGAATGGAATGATGTGTACGATAAATACAAGGAATTCATGGTTAGGTGGTTAAGCCATCTCGATAAGAGTGTTATACTGTTAAAATGGCCTGAAAATTCCTTGAAGCATTTCAACTCTCTATTGTTTCCAATTGAATGCAAAGTACATTGCATGCAATCCTAGTTTTGCCAAGAAACTGCGCAATTCAGTTCAATACTGAAAATTTACAAGTAATATGACCATATTGTGTTCAAATGAATAGACCATTGCCATATACATTTTGATTTAGCTTTTATAGACAGAAATATATGTTACATTTAAAAGACCTTTTTTTAGAAAATCAAACATAATTGCTGCTTCCAAAGGACAATTAAATGCACACAAATTGTAATTCTCTTAACTAATTCTCTTAGTTCTTACAAAAGTAAAGATTTTTGTAAAACAAAGATGCTTAAAAATGTTTTAACTTTGAACTAGATACAAACTACAAGCACTTTTTATGCAGAAAGAAACATGTCTTAGATAGAATTTGTGCTTCTTTTATATCTTACATTTTACATCAATAAAAGAATGATGATAAATTGCTTAAGCAATAGGATTTCATCAATATCAAGCCCTCATTCAAATACAACCCAAGACTTGATTCATAAAAATAAGAAAATTGCATGATGGGTCTATAAGTCGCATGCTTATAAGAGCTTTATAGGTGTTTGGCTGGTTATTTGACATTCTATTTGCATTCCTGTTTGACATTGCTGGCTGACTTTCAATATATATGTACATGCAGTTTGTGTTAAAGTAGAGAAAAGAATTGAAGAATGCACATTCTAATTAATATTCTCATGGGTCTTGGGCATAACTCTCCTTTTTTTCATGTGCACAAGTACAATACTCTTCTACTAACCATTTAGTTTTATTCTAACCACTTGGCCAACATTCCAGACAAACAATTTAAAAAAACATGCAGTAAAACCAAAAAAATCCATCTTAATCAAAGAGAAACAATAATTAAGATTTAAATGGCTACAGTATTGACACTGAAGTGCATTAACGCCAATTGCAACTTGTTTCATACAAATGGTAACATACGTTACTAGTTTATGACCATCGGTATTCTGTTTGAAAACATTTATAGGCAACGAACAAACCAATGCACGAAATTAGAGATAACTGATAAACTTGCTTAAGTGACTAAGTAATTTTGAAAAAAGTTTCAATTGATTAATTTTTTATACCTGTCATGCTGCATTGTGTGATAGATAGATATGTGTTTTGCACTGAACACATATTTCCCTATGATGAAATTAAAACAATAGGTATAGTACAATACAAAGTACCTATCCATATCTATCAAAAAGTCAGTATTTTTATTGAATATTTCAAGGTATTTGTAATTTCTAATGTAAAATGATTATCAAGATCTGTGCTTATTTAGAAGGGTGTAGGTATTTCGATTTAAGCAATTGGATATACATGTATAAATGATTTGGCTATTTTAAAATTATGATCTCAAATCTTGTTATCATATTTTTTAACTTTGTGAGATGGGATACTACAAATGATACTAACTTCAATTTGTGTGATTTGTCACTTTACATTAAAAGACAATATGTAAATACTAGCATCAGATAAGAATTTTCTTCTTGGCTGTTCAAAGATATAACAATGACTTCTCAATTAAGGTCTAAATTTTAATACCATAAGTGCTAGGGAATCTTTGATCTTTTGTTGGTCACGCATTTGCTTTCAGTATCGATGCATTTTCTAAGAAACAGAACAGATAGCCATAAATTCTAAGAATTTTAATCCTTATTGATGAAAAATAAAACAATTTAAACGGGTTTTGGTAAAATATTTTGAGGTAACGTAAGTTACAACATTTCTTTAGAGACATAAAGCATTTGTTGTTATAAAGATATCAGTTATAAATGATATTCTCGTCTTATTATTGCACCTGCCATTCTCCTTTCTGTTTATGAACTGCATATGAAATTACATTGTATAAAGGGTTTGAAATGACATGCGCTCAAATCTTTTCATTTCTAGGTATAAAACACGTAATATGAAGGCCAAAATGGACTATGTAAATATGAATTCATCATATTATCGTGTGAATTTTGCCAACAAGTGATGACTTTGATTATTTTTGGCGCCCAAATGCAAATATCTTTATATTGGCGAATATTGAGAAACAATTTTGTAATTGTAACGTATATTTCACGTATACATGTACCTTTCAGAAAATCATAGTGTACAAAATTCCCCCTGGGGGGGGGGGAACAGGGGTCCCAGTAGCCCATAGTCTATTAATATAGCTTAAGCAAAGATATGTAAAAAAAAATGGGTCACCGTATCCGTTTTTGAGAAATTGGCCCTATAAATAACGCATTTCTATACCATTTTTCACTGATTTTCGAGTGATTTTGTAGATCGATGTATAGTTCCCTTAATCCCCGTTTTCTCCGACATAAAATTCCCTTTTGTAATAAAAGTTTCTGAAACATTTAAAGATGAAATTACGCGTTCATTGAATACATTTTTGTAGGCTTTGCTAAAGTTTTTGTCCATGAACCGATGAGATATAACGCGGGTTGGCGTAGTAAAAACTAAGTATCTTTTCCAGAATTTTGCGTAAATTTTTGTACATAAGCTAAAAAAAATCAAAACTCCTCGACAGTTTTCTTTTGAATTTAGCACACTTCTAGTGCATTCAAATTCATTATAGTTCGTACCAAAAAATAATATGTCACCGTGCTTTCTAAGAGCAATACGCTTATTTCCGAGGCAACCGTAGCGATTCTTAACATCGACGTCTGAAATCAACGTTGACGACGTCGTTCCGCGTTTATCCGCAAAGAACGCATCGCGCTTACCTTGAACGTCATTCATATTTTTGCAGATTTGTGTTGCTTTATTAAAATGATTTTAACAGACCTTGGCAACATATTTAACCAAAGAATGTCTACTTCTTCTTGTTAAATTCATAAAAGACAGAGGCGTTTTGAACTATATATAAAATGGGGAAAAACATAAAAAGGCAGACGAAGATCTGAATTTAACAATGCAAAACAGGGGAAACATGGATTAGTTTGTCATTGGGTTACCAAAGCATTGAAAAAACAGCTTAAGCATTGCTGTAGTAACGATTTTTTGACACACTAATATGATGAAATTAAATGCCTATAATACTGCTATTATCAGTAAAGCCATAAACGCACGCATTTTCCACATAATTTTCTTAGTTGGTGGTTTCGAAAAGTTAAAATGATTATAAGAAAATAATGAAATAAATAAACAAACAAAGTTCGTCCTGTCTACAGTCTTTAGAAGACATTAAAGTTGAATATGGACCTACCATTCTATCCTAACTAATATTTTTCTTGCGGAGTCCGTACAGCGTCTGTTAACCCTTAAATCACGGCGTCCTACAGCTCAGAACATTGTGAAATTTACAAAAGGAATGATTTTGCAATGAAATGAATAAGTAGAATGAGCGAGTTTTGAACGAATTAAAAATTTTGGTTGAAACTGGTCGATCAGATATAAATACGTAATATTAAATAAATAGATCTGTACATGACTTAACATACCAAGCAGAGACTAAAATATTCACGCTGGTCAATGAAATCAATGAGTGATTGGAGTGCATTTAAATTTGGAGCCACTGCGATCAATTCTGGAGCGTGATAAATGATTTTGGAGCGTTTTGATTGAGTCGGTTTGGATATCCACGAATGAAGCCATACGCTAGTGATTCAGAATGATTGAGTGGGGTCAATTTCAGAAGGTCTAAAAAACAGTAAGATGCGATCATCGTACGGTTTACGAGTAGTGGAAACCTTGCCACTCGTCGAACATAAGATTGGTTTGTCAAGCCTATAGACTCAAGTCTCAAATGATAAAAAACTAATAATAATAATAATATAATATGAAAAAAAAAACACCAAACAACCAAATAAACGTAAATAGATCTTCAATGAAACGTGTAGGCATGAAAACTGCCTAGGCTTAAGAGTGACGGGTTTTATTTCAAACTCAATAAGCATTACGTATATCCGCTTACTCATTGATGAATGGATAAGATGTATATTTCAGAAAAGAAACGGCATATATGTCTTATTTCAGCAGCATTTACCTCTAAAAGACTCTGTTACGCTATCAATGTTCGCATAAAGCTGTAACGGCGCGACTTTTTGCCAGGCAACGTTCCGACGACGTGTAGCAACTATAATGACGTCAAGCTGGCGGGAAATTATCGGTTTCATTTCACAACCATTTCCATCAATTTCAGAACAAGCAGAGTTATGTTCCTTGATTTTGAAATGTAGCACCGCTATGCGGTGCATCATTTACGCGCGTATGCCTTTAATACGACGTCAGATTTAGGAAATAACGACGCCAGGAGTCTGTTTTACTAAACTCCTTACGATCCTTTGTTCAGGATGAACAAAATTAGCGATATCAATTACCTTCCTTTAATACAAATATGCATACAGGTTCTATGAAAAGCTTTCTTTGTCCTCACGAACCCATTTTACTCCTTCAAACTTCGAATATGTCAGTGAGTCGTAGATTTCATCAACGATTTTTATTTCGAAGGGAGTTGTTAATCTTGTCATTTCAGTGTTTTTGGAGCGTTTTTGAATGGTTTGATTGAGTGTTTTGAATGAATGAATGGAGCGCTGAGTGATCGATTTAGAATGATTTAGATCGAGGGAAATGTCAACTACATGATGTTCATAACTGTAGGAATAAACTGACCTTACGTTCAGGATGCAAAAACGTTTGCCTTCGTTTAGAAATAATACCCCGCTTTGTACGTTCATGCAATATTTCTTTAACGTTCGCAAACGTTTAAATTCTAAACGCAGGACAAGATTACCGAGTCTCCCCAAATGATAATTTACTGCGACTTCATCATTGTGCCTTTATAGGAAAACAATGCTCTGTCAGTTGATGTCATGCTATCGAATTTATATAAATCATGCTGTTCTATTCATCCAGGAAAACAACAGACTTAAAAGCTTTTAATGTGATTTCCTAGCAGCAAGGATACTTTGTTACAATTTATATCCGACCTATCTCTTATTTCTTGTGTTTTAGTTTTTATCGCAAACTTGACGCGAAACAAAACCACGCCAAATCGCAATATTTAAAGATTGCAAGTTTTGTTTTGGACTTCCTCCGTGAATAAGACATAAAAGTTCTATGTATAGATTGCGAGGTTGGTTTTAACGACCTGTGATCGACCTATATGTGAAATGTTAAGCTTTATCTTCTAACTTTTATAAATTTGCTTAAAAGGTAAGATTATTCAATACCATTATAAGAGTATTAAAGTAATATGCAAATGGATGAATTTAAAAGAGTCTCATTCTTAGCAGACAAATAGCGATTTGAAATGCTTACACTCGAGTTGTCTAAATTGTGAGGTCAATCTTAGGTTAATAAAACTAACATATAATAATGAAATTCAAAAAAAAAATGACAGAAAAAAGTGACTATACCTGTTGTTTGTTGTCTAAAGAATGTGGAAGCATCGTGGACACATGAAACATGATCTCGTGACCCTCGTATACTGTGTAGATAGATTCTTCGCCCGTCTGATTGGCTGAAATCATCATCATTAATACGAGTATACATGTGTATGAAAGCGAGACAATACCACCAGGGTATTAAACAAGAAAGCCATGGATGGCTTGAGTCGCTCCACTGGCTTGAAATCATTGCAATAGCAAATCAAAGTTTTGACTAGATATTTTAGATATTTTGGTTTTTACTGATATAGAAAATGATTTTCAAAGTTTCCACAATAAAACATATAGAGAAACGACCCCGCCCATGTAAGACATATTTTTCGTCCAATCATATCATTTTTGGCTGCATGATAATGGGTCATCCAATGATCATATCAATTTGATTTGATTGATATCCACCTGTTACATTCTAAAGAAATGATTTCAAAGTTTCCACTATATAACATATTGAACTATGACCTCTGCCCAAAAAGACATATTTTTCATCGTATCACAATAATTGTTGGTAGACTGATAAAGGGTCACTCGAGGATCATTCCAGTGAAATTTTGGTTGATACCCATCAGTTACATTCTGAGAAAATGATTTTCAAAGTTTCCATTATATAACATAAAGAAAAATGACCTCTGCCCATAAAATACATATTTTCCATTCGATTTCAATATTTTTGGTAGAATGATAAAGAATCATCCAAGAACCATTCATGTAAAATTAAATTGGTATCCATCGATTAGAATCTGAGAAAACTCACTTTTTACCATATTTAAAAATTAGCCACGCCCATTTAATATATGTTTTTCATTGGATCAAACTTTTTTGAAAAAAATTGAAAGAGGGTCACCCAATGATCATTTCTGTGAGGTTTTGTTGAAATTCATCCAGTAGTTTCTAGGGAGAAGATTTTTTAAAGAAAAAGTTTACGACCATGCGCACGCACGGACGGACGGACAGTCTGACTGACGGACGGACGCACGACGGACACAACGCCATGACAATAGCCCCAGTGGCCTTTGGCCAGTGGAGCCAAAAACACATATTTGAAAATTACAATAGGACCAAGATGGCCCTAGATTGGCCACCTGATATTAAATTCCAATTAAATGACTGCTTTTACAGACTGGCTTATATACAAATAATTAAGACAAAGTACTTGAGTTGTGACATGGAATTGTGCACGACAGTCGAAGCACGACGACTTACAAAAAACGTTCACAAAAACATGTTCTATATTGAAACAATTGCAGTTATTACTTCAATAAACGCAACCAAATAAATGGTAGGCAATTACAAATGCATGTAAATCTTTAGATATAAAGATATACGGGATTTGGAGATCGAAGGTGGGGGATGCCGAGAGACTTTTTGCATTTTATCTTTTAACTATACAAATATCCGTATGATAACATCCCATATGGATATTTTTTATGATATCATATGGATAATTTTAGAACAATGACATAAAGCTGTTATTTATAGAAACTTGCATTTCTGTTGGAAGCATCTTCAGTCCTGGAGTGCCAAGTTAAGTGGTTACCTTTTACATCGAGACCAGCTCGAAATTTGTCCCAGCCTTTGAGTTTGATTTTCTTGCCCAGTAGATTGACGAATTTATTAAACTCCTCGTTTCCATACTCTGAAATAGTGATGATATATAGAAAATAATATATTAGTGTCTTAAAATATCAATGTTACATCTGGGCGAGATTGGAAGAATTTATCATGTCGAGGCTTTGCCGAGTCATTAAATTTCTCACTGACGAGACAAGATAACGTTGATATTTTAAGACACTTACATGGAATCCTATTTATCATGCAAAACCCTTAAAAATCAAAGAAATTCAGGTGAAAGTGTATGCAAATTGTTTCTTAAAAAAGACAGCCTGATATCATTCTATGTTGTTATCAGAAAGATGATATCAGGTCAATATAGGCCTCATTGCATGATAACTGAATAAAAATGTCAATAGACATAAGGATAGTTTTTAACTACTTGTAAATGAGCATGTGTGTGAAATTTCCGAGAATTTGAGGTGCAAACATTGGGAGTTGTAGACATCCACATACTGTAAATATAAGTCTCCTGATAGTCTACAGATCCTTTTAGACCTTAAGAGCTACTAAACACACAGCGGAGACTCTGATCAGTCTGTGCGGATGCACAGTCTGATCAGAGTCTCTGCTTTAAAGCATATTTTAAGTATTTGAAAATCTCACGCAATTATTGGTAGCATTAACGAGCGGATGCATATTGCGTATGTGGCACGTCACATATAAAATGGAGCCATCGGTAAAATTAATTATTTACAAAACAATTTTTGTCCATCAGAGGTCATTCAGGGATTATCTATTTTATACAAAAATGATTATAAATGAAAGTAGAATAACTATTCTAGATGCAGAAAATTGTCTGAAAATGAAGAATTACGACAATTGTCAGATTGCGAAATGCTCAGTCTCATGAGGGTCGACACTTCTCACTTTTTGTTTTATTTGTCCCGAATGCTGGTTTTTCGAGTGAAAAAGAATGACAAGCACAACATTTTAGCCTTTTCACGCAGTATTTCCAAGCCTTTAAGGTACTAATTTCCACTTTCTGATTTATATCAGACTTTAAATAATCATCTGTAACTTTTTTCAAAAAAATTAGATTAGACTCAAGTTTTATTGTCCGGTAATGGATAAATCTTGTAATCGATAAAACTCGGATTATCCAGACGTTATTGGCAATCACGGGGGTCTATCGGGTGTAATGATGCAGTAGAATTGTGTCTGGAAACCCAGAGTATTGACGGGACAATCTCTACATTAATTTAACTGTAGATAACGCATTCATTAGTGTTGTAAAAAACAGAACATTTCATAAAAAAAGGAGAGAAATATATGGTTATTAGGATTTTTTCTCTGAAAACTGCAAACAAAGATTTTTCAAAGTGTTTTTGAACACACACGAAACGAAACAACAAAAACCGTAGTGTAGTATATTTGTTAACTCACAAAAATCTTCGTAAAAAAGGGAGCGAAAAATATAAGCCTGTAGCAATATGTTGCAACCGATGATGTCGCCACTTAAATAGACGCATATATACCATATCTAAGCTTTACCGAAACCAAAACATGTAATTGAAATGATAATACTAATGGGGTGTATGTTTTAAAGGCAAATTATTTGAGATTTTAAAAGAAAACAGCGTTGAATTGTAAAGGGGTTCACAAAATGACTGCTATTTCATCTTTAATCTACATTTGTATTTCATTACATCATTTAACCATTTAGGTGTAGTTATTACAACCCATATCTGTTAAACGTTTTTCCAATAGGTTATAATGTCTTTTGAAAATGCATTCAGAAGTTCTTGATATTGAAGGGCGCATGAGCATTTCAGGAATTGTTTCTTTCATTGCCATTTGGTTGTACCACACGTCTTCTTCAATAGGAAGGCGTTCGTTAGTGCTTTACCCTCCTAAGTTCTGCGTTCAGGATGCAAAGCGCTTGCAAGTGTCCCCATCTTGATACAGTTTGTAACATCGTGAAATTGATATTCACCTCCATCATAAATATTTACATCAAAATATCTCATTAACCGATTCATTCATTCATTCATTCATTTATTCATTCATTCATTCATTTTTCTTAAGGGAAGTTATCAAATATCTCAATATCGTCCGATATTAGCGATATTGCACTAACTTCTTTAAATTTCATCCAAATTAGCTTTGTTCACTCATTTAAAACCTTTCCGAAATCATTTCAAAATCATTCCACTTATCAATTACACGGTGTTACTTACTGTATCTTTCAGTGCGTAACAAAGAGAACAATTTCGCGGTCTCGAGCGCATTTTTATCCTAAACGTAGGAAAGGTCTACATTAAGGTTAGCAAAATATAGAAGTCTGCCAGCCTATTGGAGTACTTTGTAAAGGTACTACTGAAAAGTAGACGACCACTTATAAAGAAAGCGTTTCATTTTGTAAGTGACATTTCCAACAGTTTGTCTAAAGTAAAGACCCAGACCAGTCTGTGCATAAGCACAGACTGATCAGAGTCTTTGCTGTTCACTCTGCAGAAAGGTAAAAGCATAGATTTTTTGTGGATGGAATGAAAACATTCTAAATGCTTTGTGTGACCTTCAATGCTGCCCACTGTATTTCCTCACGCACTTGTGAATTTGTTGGAAATGGCACGCACAGGCTTATTTCATGTTGTGATGAAAATGACCATATAGAATGCAATTCTCGACCTACCGTTACAGAAAAATTCGTCGTCCGAGGTTTGACCTTCCTTGGCATATACCACACCGAACTTGAAATTCACTGAACCCTGAAAGTTTAATATATATAGTGGATAATCGTTTGTTTCAGCGTATGATCGATTTATATTTCATTCAGTTAACAACAAATGCTATAGTTTCACACGTGATGCAGGCACAAGTGAAAATATAGCTTTCGTTGTTCACGAAATAAATATACCAATCGATTTTGCTTGAAAAAAGAACAACAACAACAAAAAAACAAACAAACAAACAAACAATAACAAACAAACAAACGTACGAGTATTATATTTCTGTAATGCAAAATTGAGACAAATGAGAACAATCTGGAACAATTTTGACTAAAGCGCTTCATTTTGATCATGATTTTTATGCAACGTTCATGATGATATCACTTATTGGGCTCCACGTAGATAACGTCGGATTGGGTAAAATGACGTCAGATTGGGTGAAATGACCGAAAGCGGGATATAAGTCTTTGATAATTTCTCTAGTCTAGCGGTGAGATTATCGAATGATAATCTACCGTTGTTTCTAACTAATCCACCAAAAAGCATTAAGGTTCATGTAAAGTGTTTGAGGCCCAATTTTAAAACACTTCATTTGCCAAGAAAAAGGCAAATGTCCAGGTATATTATATATCAAATTGATGCTATTTATGAGCACAAGGAATGAAGCAACATAAGACTGCCATAGCTATAGCGGTATAGCAAAACATTGTGGAAAAGTGTCATTTTGTACAGAACAAGCAACTGCATGACTGATGGATAAAATTAGCTCATATTTTAACAAATTATGTTGCTCAACTGCTTGTGCTCAAAAATAGCTTCATTTCGATATACAATATACCTGGACATACTGCTTTTTCAAGGCTAATGAAGCGCCCTTAAATTGGGTCTCAAACACTTTACATGAACCTTAAAGAAAAAATATGTATTGTTCTACAATTCCCTCTGTGTTTGCATTGGTTGTTTGAATGGAGTTTTACACAGCTTTCCACAATTTTTTTCAATTATATCGTGGCGACTGGAGCACCTAACAATGGATTCCTGGTATTTCTCTCACCATTACTACCATCACATCCTTTCCTAGCCTCCAGCTGCTATCTCACATAGGTCTACGATTATCAAACCATTGGTGAGATACAAAGAATCGGAAAGAATGAGTGCCGCCATCGGGGATCGAACCCGGGACCCCTAGATTGACTGTCCGACGCACTACCAACTGTGCTATGACGGCAGCTGTGTGTTTGTAAGCTTATCCCCTAAAAGTACATTTTCACAAGATATCGGGTATTGTGAACCTTTAATAAGGATTAATCAAGCACCAGTGGAACGTCTTTCTTTGAAAATTATCAAATTGCGTCGAAGTTTTAATGTTTGAAATAAAACATAAAATGTCAAAAAAAAAGAAAGAAAAAAGAAAAGAGAGAAAAGCAAAACGGTAAGTCTCGCATTAAAATACATATGAGCCTGTGCGTGACATTTCCAACAATTTGAAATGTTCGTGAAGTGCAAACATGGAGTAGCGTTGACAGCCACATAATGTAAATATAAAGTTACCCAATGGCTCACACATACTTTGAGACCTTATCTATCTACTAAATGCGTAGTGAAGACTCTGGTCAGAATGTGCGGATGCACAGGCTGGTCAGAGTCTTTGCTTTGCGCATATTTGAAATTGTAAGAAATCTTACGAACAGGCTCACATATATTTTGCCTGACACTGATATCGTATCAAATACCGTCGGACAAGCATAACTTCGTAACTATATTATTATAAATGTACTTATGGATTTCGTTCGCCTACCGACGATATATTTATTGGCTTTACTTGAAGGGAGTGTTAAGCTTTTCTCCTTTTCCACGAATTCTGAAGTTTTACATTCTTCATAACCATAATACTGATAACGATACAAAGAGTGATAAAAATACTGATAATAATAATACTGATAATAATAATACTGATAAAAAAATAAAATAATAATATTAATGATGATGATGATGATAATAATAATAATAATAATACTAATAATAATAATAATAATAATAATAATAATAATAATAATAATAATAATAATAATAATAATAATAATAAAAATCATTATCAAAATCATAATCATCATCATGGAGGAAATGTTTAGGTCTTTCAAAGAAAAAACTAAAACAAAAACAGAGGTTAAGATAAATTGGGGTAAAGCGGGTCTAAAATCATTATTTCACACTAAAACTCAATGTTTTAGTTTTCATTTGAATCGTCTCAGTGAGACGATTCCAATGAGTACAAACGACAAAGGGTTCATATAAGTATTAATGAAATTCTTTAATCTCAAGGCCAAAGTACCCATCAATTTCTCCATTCTGTTGGCTGAACCAAAGACGCGATGAAAAGAAAGACGAAACTTCTTTTCGTTACGCCATATTACCTCTTGCTCCTCTAAAACCAATATTTCCTTCTGTATTTCAGGATTAAATATTTCTTTCGGCCCCTTCTCGATTCGATCTACGTCTAAATGACCCAGAATCCCTTTCACGGTCTGTGGTTTATTAGCGTTGTATGGCAACGAAATCTTTTTGGCACCCTACAAAATTACGAATATAATATACCACCTCTTACAAGGTGTATTTCAATGTTATATATAGGTGATATTAGATGAGAGATCAATTAATAACATATTTATTAAACGAGTCATTTTAAAACCGATAAAAAGCTTTGCCGAGTTTTTATCTGCTTAAGATGACGTGTTAAGTAAATTCGTTATTTCACTGACACAAAGTCCATATCCTATTCATAATATACACGAATTATTGCGAAAATTCAATTAAATTGTAGAAATTACAATGATTACAATTTTCCGCGTAACATATAGATCTACAACGTTTTTAAAATGACGCCACAAGCCCTATTTTTACGCTATTTTCACGGTAATAAAACAGCGTGGCTATACGTTCTCAGCCCATTTGCATTAGTTCTATTATGTCTATCTCATGATATGTTTTCGTCTTTTAGTAAAAGTTTATATTTGTGTCGCATTTGCATTTGGTCTTTTGTCGTTTTTGTTGTCTGTTTCTTTCTTTCTTTCTTTCTTTCTTTCTTTCTTTCTTTCTTTCTTTCTTTCTTTCTTTCTTTATATAGCTCTTATTTGTTCATTTAGGCCCTATTTATTTATTTGTAATTTTTAGTTGATCAATTACGATCGTTTTTTAAAGGAGCAATTGCTGTTATTGAAATAATGAAAAAGGAATAGTTAAAATGAAAGAAGTCCAAACAAACTTTCATAATAAAGTATATTCTGAAAAAGTTGCTTTTAATGATTTTCAATGTAGGATATCTTTTTCGATTCAAATAATATAAAATTCAGTATGTAGGCAACATCTCTGAAGCGTTATCTCTGCAATATATTCCAACCAACTAAAATCAAAAATCGTTTTTTTTTCAATATTTCAAAATACAATTTCGAAAGTCTGACGAAATTATTTTTTAAATGACATTTAAGTATTGTTTTGAATTATAAAAGTTTGATAATCTATTCTATTAATAGTTTAAATCGACTTATTTATCCAGATAAATTTCAATGAAACAAAAAGTGGACAAATAAGGGCCTCCTCTCGATTGCATTGTTATGTCCCTTTAGCTGAAGAGTTCGCAAGTGAGACAATTACGTCAAATACCTCTATTAGTTATCTAGTGCCATAGTACCCGTTAAATCGATATATATATTAAACTTTTTTTCTAGCCCGCATCCAAGGGCATATCATAAACGTTTTTTCCTCTATTAGTAAAAGGATATTGACTAAACTCACAGCTACTAATAATGGGCGTCTCCCAACGTTACCAAAGACATCTATTCTGTTAAAACAGCCTAAGATATTATAAGAATCGCAAATACCTTTGGTTTTAACTCAGAAAACAACCGAGCTTAAACGGCAGTACTTACAAATTTCGTCCATAGTATGGCCCTGTATTGTGGAATGCTGTGATTGTTGGCATCTGTTACAACTACCGACAACAAAAAGGCATCCTTATCGGCGTCTATACCAACATAATTTTGATGTACTGAAATATCAACAAAAATGTGCGAAAAATTTCGAGCCTGTACGGACAGTGCGAAATGTGCAGACTGATCATTACTGAGTTAGGGATTCAAAAGCGTTTGCGAACGCCTAGAAATTGCATCCCCGATTGGCACGTTTGTACACGTGCAAAACGGGATACAACTTCTTAAACGTTTCGAGAACATTTTTATCCTGGACGCAGGGTGCGGTTGAACCATTTCAATCACTCATTAGTAGATTTTAAGAATCATGATTAAACAATATTTCATTTTCCAAATTAAATAGTTTTTAAATGCTGTCTTTACATGTATTTGCCAAGGTCACTGGTGGTCAAGTTCGCGTAAAGGGCAAAATCGCCAAACAATTTCATAGAAAAGGTTAAGTAATTACAAATTCATTTTTTGTTGCTTTTTTCATATCTCTCGCCGCCTCGCAAGGAAAAGCCAAATGGAACAAGTAAAAAATTGCTGTAATGTACAGCAAAGTGAACTGTGTCGCCTTTAAAGAATATAAGCTAAGTTATGTAAAATGGTTGGGACTTAAGGTAAGAATGGTGAAAAAATAACAACAATAAAATCACACATCTTGAGTTCACGACAAGGTTTTTTTTCGGTGTATAAAAGCAAAGCTAAAATGAATGTTTACAATTCTGAACTTCACAAAATAGAACTGCTTTAAAACAAAACTAATCCCACATAAAAGGTTGTGGCTTATTATGTGGAGGAGTTTAAAAGGTATTTTTAATCCGAAAATATTAAATTGCCATTTATATATGGTCGAATATGCAATAAAACCATGAACAAATTGCTGACACGCCATTTTCAAATGAGACTGACTTAAGGTTCTTTTTAACACGTTCCCTTTTTCCTGTCCGCTCATGAAACTTAAGTCAATCATTGACAGATTAAGAAAAATCAGTTTACATGTATTAATTATATATGTGTTATTTGGTGCAGTTGTGCTACGTTTAGAGAATTCAGAGTGAAAATACTACGCCTTGCCATGCTCTCATTTGAAATCCGGATTTTTCGAACACTTTTACAGAGAAACCCCAGGAACTTTGTGGCAACGTTTCATTGACATTGGCCCAGTTGTTTATGAGGTTGTTCAAAGATATCAAAATGAAAATTGTCACGTCCTCTCATGCCTATATTTATGGATCATTCAAAGTTCGCGATTAATTTTTGGAAAGGGTCAACCAAGGAACATTTCGGAAAAAATTTAGGAGGAGATGCCGTTCATAGATTTCTTAGTAGAAAATGCTACGTCCTGCCACACCAATGTTTAGGCTATTGGTCAATCAAAATTTCGCGAACAATTTTAAAAGTGGATCGACTAAGTTACACTCTAGCAAAAAAAAAATATTGAGATTGGTCCAGCGGTTCAGTAGGATATGTTGTTCAAAGACTTCATAGGGAGAATGCCAGGCCTATATTTTTGGGCCATTCAGTAGTTCGAGTGCACATTGTGACAAAGTTTCGTTCAAATTGACCCGGTGTTTCAGGAGAAGAAGAAATTTTAAGACTGTTGACAGCGGACGACGCTGGGTGATCCTTAAAGCTTTGCTTGAGCACGTTGCGCTCAGTAGACCTAATAAGAAGACGAGTGCAGATGAATATTGTGTCAATGCCTGAAAATCTTTGCTGCTCTGCAAATTGATAACAATATTTGCATACAATTCCAGTGATTAAAAAAAGAAACAAGAAATAATAAAAATAGAAAAAATGATGCTGCTAGAGCAGTTGAAGTGCATCGACTTTCTTTTGGATTTTGATTCACCAGACAAATATTCAATTTGAGTTGTTTTAAATGAATGGGAAAAAACGCTTATGACGGTTTGATCGCGATTAGAGCTCTATGAATCTGGATCGTTTTACTTGCACCCAATTCATCCAGTAAAAACTCGGCCCCACTATATAGTCTATAATATCGTAGAATATATTTCATAAAATATGCACCGTATTTTACCTATTAGACGCGCCCTCCGTAATAAACGCGCCCCTATAAAATACGATTCCCAGGCCCTTGAATATCCAACACCCAACCGTCCACTGTCCGTGGTGAAAAAATCTAGTCTCAACGTTTATTTTACTAACTTAAAGCTACTCCACGACGCGATGTTCGAAAGATTATTGTTTAACTATTTTCCATCCCGATAATGATAGTGTGATTGCACTATTTAAGTCATCATCAAAAGACCGCTCAAATTCTGAAAACTAGCGCGAGCAAAATTGCCCTGGAAGCGCAAAGGGTTAAAATGCAACGGGTACCGAAATGCGACACAAAATTTAAACTAATTTTCGTAATACATCAGGTGTGACGTCAAACATCAATTTCTTTTTCCTTTTATATTATTCCAACAACGTAAATGAAATAGAATTCTTCAAAAGCTACATGCGATCGAAATTTCCTTTCTTCATGTTGTTACGAAAAATATTGCTGAAATAATTGTACATTCTTCAAACATCAAATTAAATCCGAGTCAAATGATCTAATACGAGTCAAAACTCATACTGTTAAAACAAGAGAAACCTATAAAATATCATGTGAAAACTGATTATAAAAGCGACGTCGAGTGCAATGATCTGGGGACTTCAAAGGGTGCCGACACCTGGTGACCCAGCTAGCTCCAGACGTGTTGTGTTTTCTCTACGACACGCTCCGTCTCCAGTACTGTGCCGGGTGTACAGTGCAATTATACATTGCTATGTTTATCTTTTTAACTATTATTTTGTGTTTTATTATTATCATATCAAATCATTATTTGAAAATGTGCCGATTCTTAGAATTAAATTGCTGATGTATACACACATTACCGTACAATTGAACGAAGATTGAATAGTTTTCTATTTGTAATAACTATACTTAATAGATAATCGTTTATAAAATGGATTTGGTATTAGATTAGGGGCCGAGTTTTACGCTGGGCCGAGTTACCGATTAGCCGAGTTGATCGGTCACCATAAGTTCTTTGATTCAATAAGACATTTAGACATATCCTATGTTGCCTTGAACTGGTTGGAATTCAGACATATATGCCAAGGGACAGCCGGAAGTAGAAACGGAAAACTGAAAGACGAAATTAACGTCCTTTGCAAAGTTATTTTTATAAACTTTAAAGTTTGTTTTGCGTTTTAATGAACTTCAAAATATACTGTGTGGTAATGCTTGAACATTCGACCTTGTAAACAGTCGTTGTGTAATATGAATATGCGATTCTCGGATTCAATGAACCCTTCCATATGATGTAATTTCCAAAATTAGAATATGTATACTACAATGAGTGTCGCCCATGGGGCGACACAAAAAATGATATATTAAGCCTGTTCAGTCTGCACAAAACCTCGCAGTCTGACATGGCTCAATTTTGCAACTTTTCGAGTCTCAGACATTTGAACGTTCTTTCTACCTTACTATATGTCCATTTCCGAAATATTAGTTCTAGCTGACCACTGCTCAAATCTCTTTCAACTAATTTTTCAGGGGAATTCGCAATCGATTTCTGGGACATAAAATCATATAATTATTTTGTCCGATAAATTCTTCAGGAAGTAGAATCGAGAGAGATGCATCTAAATTGTTTCGAAATTGAGGTAAAAAAAAATGTTAAGCCAATGAAGGGACGTGCATGCTTTCTGAAAACGCATATCAAGTCTCGGATAACTAGACAATTTATAAGAACTTCATGCCCTTATTTTTGCTATAAAAAGACGAGCGTTCTTTCAAGTGACACCTTTTTAGTTAAAAGATAAACTTCAATCAAACCACAGCGACAACATGCTTGCCTTTTTATGGTAAACACCACTTTAAATTTCATATTTCCTAGATATTTCAGTGTCGTAAATGAAATTCTTCTGGAAATAGGATATTTGAAAACAGACATTTTCATCAGTCCAAATATCCAATTTTCCTATTTTCCACATCTTTTACATTAAAGAATTGTTGTGAAATGCAGTTCTTTAACCAATTAATACGGGAAACGCCTAACATATGTCAAAGCTACGGATAAAAGGGGTATTTTGGTTTTCAAACTCGTAAAATTTTGAAACTGGCTTTACCCCCTCTTATCTGGACCCTGTATATAACTCCGTATTGAAATTCTTGTTCAATTACGAAGGATGGAATTAAAAATGTCCCAATGGTGAAATTATCATAATTCTTTTTTCTTCGTGTAATAGATAATTCTTTGTCTAATGTAATAATCATATGAGGGAAAAACTCAAGTATTTCTTGTAGACCAGTCCTTAAACATCTAGCAATGGGTTAGCAGCGAACCGCCGTACGTGTCAATATAAATATACGCATTTACGGCAGTTTTTGTGCTAAGCCCTTGATTTTTATGAAGCTTTATAGAATCGAAGTACTACACCCTCTAAGACAACAGAGGATTATGTTGACACAATTTCCGATTCTTTATTTACGCTTGGCGGTTTCCATAGAAACCGGGTTATTCACCAAAATGCGGATGTCAATACTTTATATTGGACATCATCAAGATTTGAAAAGGTCTTTTTTTCCTTAAAACATTGTCATGATTGAAAACAGTTAGTTACATCGTGAAATTGCCATTAAGGTAGCAACGGACACATGGCGTCATTTTTTCCGCCCAATGATTTTTTTCTTGTTCACATATGTTGTCGATTAACATTGTATAGTCATTGTATCAAAATTTCAAGGTACCTTCCCATGCTCATTTTCATGCTAGAGTTATCAGCCCTTTAGTGGTACAGGCCATTTTCAGTAAAACGTTTCTATTTAGTTTTAGGTCTATTATAAACTCAGGACCGGCTGATAGCTATGGAGCACATACATGTTGGTAGACCTTATACATGTGCACAAAGGTGTAATTTTAAGGAGAAAAATTTCAATAAAAACATATTTCTTGAAGAAAGTACATGTTGTACCCAATTTTTTTTTCTTATTTTCCGATATGTTTAAAACAATATATTTTTTCACTATTTGGGTTAAATAATTCAGCATTCCTTTCCATGCAAAAAGGAAAGTTTTTCGCTATTTCATAGTGACCCCTCTTAATTGAATGACACTTATAACGTTTTTCATTGTTAAATTCAATGATCCAGTCATACAAATGATATCAAATGTTGAAATTCTACGATATTTCCACAAGCAGAATCTTATGAAAACCAGTCTTTTTAAACAACGCGCAGAAAGAGCCTTAAAATAAACGAAAATCCACTTCCTGTTTATAGAGTCAAAAGGCCGCTGTCAATTGCCACCTTGAGCCCAACAAAAACATTTTTAATCGCTCACTCAGCGCTCCATTCCTTCATTCAAAACACTCACTCGAACCTCTCAATGATTATTAATGGAAAAAGATCGCACTTTCACCGATATAATTGAAATTGTAGGCGCCAGCTTGGTTCTAGAAGAAATAGAAAGCTATTTATAGAACTTGTTTGCATATTTAATTAAAGGGAGGTAATAAATATCGGTATTTTTGCATTTCACTTGAATCTCACCCATCACGCTCATTCAATTTCATTCCAAAACCATTCCAAACTTATTCACCTAGATAATTTCACGAAGTTATTTACTGTGATACTTGTATTTTTAAACGTCCTTCTTGTTTTTTTTCCCGCAAGAATAATTGTATTGTTCTTCTTTGGACGAATGCTTTGATTTTTTTTTCTATCTTTTATATGAAAAATTGAAAATCCTTAGTTTATTATCATTTGTATAAATACAAAATGTTTTTCGACTGACAGAATCGAGGTTTTTAATACTTCTCACATTTCCAAGAAAATGTTGTTGTTTTTTCTTCCTTTTTTTATTACCATGGTGACAGAATCTGATTTCAAAAGATTACTTATTTAAAGCTACTAACACGTTTCTAGAAAATAATATTTAAATATAAACCAGTTTTATATTCGAGTAAACATTTTCTAGAAGAATACTGTAAAAAGGGTCGTTTCTGATATTCGTATTTTCAATTTACCAAAATATACTTAAAGTACCTACCCTACCAACGTTTCAGAAATTCGTGTAAATGCTTGGAAATATCTACATATTGCAAAAAGATACTTCGTCTGCCATCTGTTCTTATACTAGATCTATTTTATGAACATTGCTCTCATTTTTTTCTTTGAGAAACTATTCAAAGAGGGATAATAATGCAAATTTTTAAAATGTATATATTTAAATGCTTACATTTTCCGAGAAAATATTTAAAGTACCATCGGGTCTGATATTCAGGGTTTTCCAGATGTATCGGGCTGTTTATGGGACTTGATGGCTGAAATATATAAAATATGAAATCACAATATTACAAAAAAAAAAAAAAAAAAAAAACCGAAAAAAACCCGAGGTATCTGTGTAAGATCGACTTATCTTTCATCAAGTGAACAAGAAAAGCTATGTGTGAACTAGCGACTGATCATGAGTGAAATTATAGCTTTTGTTGTTCACGAAATGAAAGATTTATTGAAATTAGAATAACATACCATATTCTATTTCGTTCATGCAAAAAATAAGATAAAATGTGAAGATTTCGGGATACATTCATGAAAGGCGTCATTTAGCACGTGAATACCAGGCCGCGTCATCGTAAGTCATTAAGATATGTTTATTGCACGCCGCTCAGATGACGTCCAAAAGAGTGAAATGAACGAAAGTTGGCTATGAATATGTGATTCTTTCTCTGAATTGGCTTTGAGGTTATCGAGTAATAATCTATCGGTTTTTTTTTCGATAAATCATAGAAAACCATTAACCCTTTGCTGTTTAATCCCTGCTTTTTACGTGCCTATGATTTTATGATCGAGAAAACATTGTGAAAAAAAAGAAGAAATTGCTTCTGACAAGCAATTTCTTCTTTTTCCGCACTATTTTCTACCCTACTGAATGGTTATTTTTAAAATTAAATCCAATTTAAATTTTAGTCTGCAAAACCTTTGAATTTGGACAGGTCCAAAATTTTGTAAAACATGAAAGGATCAAAGAAAAATCATAAACTGAATCAACTTCTATATGTTCACTGCTTGTTTCTCTTTTATCGACTTGATTGCAACATAGGCTTCTTTCATAGAAAGACAACTCAATCTCAAAGATCTAGGTAAAGGAATTATCAAAAAAGACCATCAGAACAATAATAGCAGACAAAAGAAAACACCAACCCTGAATTGAAAAAGCCTCAAAACTTGCAAATGAACGAAAATTTCAAAAATTTCTGATACTGTAAAAATAAATACTATCTTTCCGACGCGTTTAAGGTTCATGTAAAGTGTTTGAGACCCAATTTTAAGGGCATTTATTTGCCAAGAAAAAGCAGTATGTCCAGGAATATTATATATCAAAATGAAGCTATTTATGAGCACGAGCAGTTGAAAATCATAAGACTGTTATAACTATAGCGGTATAGCCAAAACATTGTGGAAAAGGGTCATTTTGTACAGAACAAGCAACTGCATGACTGTTGGATAAAATTGGCTCATATTTTAACAAAGTCTAGCCCAAAGTACCATCCAGGTAGTGCTACAACCATTGGTATAAAACTCAGCCTCAAAACGTAGTTATGCAAGCAATTTATTTTGACTTATTTTATAAACACATATGACATATATGTCATTCTAATTTTGTAAACGTGTAGATCTTTTTAGGGTATGGTGTGTTATCACAACATAAATAGACATTAATAGTTTATATACCTGTAAGGTTGTTTAGCAATATATCAATTTCTATTTCACAGAATGATAAATATATAGTAATATTGTAGATCATTGAATTAAAAAAAACAACATAATTTGAAATAAATCGCAGAAAATATTTCACAATATTATGGTGTGATGTTGCACCATACCTTACATCTATTTTGAAAACAGACCAAACCGGTTTGACATGTATGTTGACAAAATAAATGGAAATTGATTGTTTCAAAAGAGCCTTTTGAGACTGAGTTTTATATCTAAGGTTGTAGCACTACCTGGATGGTACTTCAGACTGTACTTTGTTAAAATACGGGACAATTTTATGCAACCGTCATGCAGTTGCTTGTTCTGTACAAAATGACCCTTTTCCACAATGTTTTAGCTATACCGCTATAGCTATGGCGGTCTTTTGTTGCCTAACTGCTTGTGCTCACGAATAGCTTCATTTTGATATATAATATACCTGGACATACTGCTTTTTCTTGGCTAATGAAGTGCCCTAAATATTGGGTCTCAAACACTTTACATGAACCTTAAGGAAGAGGCTAGAAATGAGTTAAGAAAACATTATTTCAGACGTACATTTGCGAAAATTGTGTGAATCCGTTAAATTTATCCCGCACCGACCAATGTTAATTTTGAAATTGGTATGCCAAAGTTCTCACGCAAAATACATTACTTCACCTGCCCCTGACAATTTCAGTGAATTTTGGTATCGCTGACTACAAAGTGGACAACATATAAAAATTCAAAAAAAAAAAAAAAAAAAAAATAAAAAAATAAATAAATAAACATTAGAAGAAGGTTTGATTTCATTTAGATATAGATTTTCTGTCAAGAAATACTCTAATGAAAGTTTGATACGTCTCTTGGAAAAAGGACAAGGCAATGTTCTATAGAATAAGTTAAATTATAAAATGACCTACGTCGCGGGAGTGAAATAACCCCGTTGAAAATTTTTTATGTTACACGGGTGTTATTACACTAGTGAAATAACTATGCAAAGGAGCTCAGAGCGAATAGCAACGCTATTTTGTAACCGCGAAAATGACGTCATAATTCATAGTTTGTGACGTCAGTTTCAAGCGGCGTTATAAGTTTCGCGGAAAATTGAAATATTGAATTTCAAGAATTTCGCCGTTTTTTCGCAACAATTCGGATCATATTATAGATAGAATATAAAATTTGTGCTAATAAAATACAGAATTTAATAATCTTGTCATCTATAAACAGATAAAACTCGGCACAGCCTCGTTTTTATCCGTTAATAGATGACTCGTTTGATAAATTCAGTATTCCATGACCACTCATTCAATATCCTCTATATATGTTACAAGACTGAAAGATTGAAATAATAAAACAATTCAAGCAAAGATGTGCACAGGGCATGGCATAGAGTAAAGGTGCCTCTAAGACTAATTAATCAAATATAACTTTATAAGAAACAGTCATAAAGGTTGATATATAGAGGAAAAACCTCTAGGGTCACATGTTTCCAAGGAAACTTGCAATTTTCGTACCATTGTATATAACATATTTTGCGTACGTATCTTTAAATTCGCCCTGTTATTATTTCATCCTAAGGTGACAGATCTTGCCATTATTACAAGATATCTATAGCATATAACCCCATTACATGAAACAAATCGAGTAACAATAACTTTGTTTCGTATTAATTTCACAAATGTATGTGAAAGAATTCGGTTCATACCTCAATAATTTAATATTCGTTATGTTTATTGAGATTCGTGTGATCTGACTGTCTAAAAACATGGTTTCATTTGTCAATGAAATCAATTTTGAGTACTCAGCCATTTTGTGACCTTGCACATATAGTAGACTGTCTCATTATGGAGAAATCGTTACAGTTTTCTTTCATATAAAGAGAGTATTTGTTGATTTCATAGACGTGTGAAACTAGAAACATAATCACATCGCGGATTCATACAATATGATAAGATTTTTAAGTTTTCTACCTCAATGAAACCAACAAATATTATCTTCATCCTTCAAATTGATAACATCTTAACAGGTTGGTATGCCTACACACAAAGTAGTTTCTAACAAAATTATCCCAATCTGGATAAACTATTCATTCTAACTTTATAATATAAGAATAATAAACGTATAGAACATGTTGTTGTTTTTATGAAGATATTACAATAAAATATATTGCTTTTTCAAGAAGATATGAAACGAAAAAATCTTATCATGCGATGTATTAATCTGTGATCACGTTTCTCGTTACATACCTCGATGAAAAGAAAAGCGTGCTCTTGATTTCCTTAACCTTTGTCATGCTGTGTAAAAATCTTGGCTAAATTTAAATAAAATCAAAGTGCCGAAAGCACCGATGGTACTAATTGTACTGCACATGAGTGCAGCCTAATCTTTGCCAATACCTCCTGCCATAGCAGGAATTTTCCAAGTTCATCACGTCATGGGTTAAGGTATTGGAACCTTAATAGTTTCGCAACATTTTGGAACTCATGATCTTTCAAAATGTTCACCAAGGTTTCCCAATGAAAACCATCAGATAACCTCGGTTAACACTGTTTAAGTTCATTGCTTCCGAGACATTGCGAAACTATTACGGTTCCACTACCTGAAAAAAGCATACCTCGTCTGACGTTCTTTCCCCTGTTTCTACTCGGAACCTCCCGGCGTTTATTATCGACCCTTCACTGTCACTAGAGCTTAACTGAAATATAAGAAAGTGAAAATGATGACAAGACCTTAACCGCGTTCAGGATGTAGAAACGTTCGCAAACGTTTCAGAAATTGTATCCCTCTTTCCGCATGAACCCATGTGTTAAGTCAGGTACTATATTTTTTAAACGTTTGCAAACGCTTTGCATCCTGAATTCATAGACAGTTATAATGTTTTTTTCTTATCAAAGTCCTCATTCTAGAATTGATAAGATCATTTAACCAAGAATTATCCATCCGGAGGATACAAAAAAATGTTATAAAATCAATGGAATTCTGAAACATGAGAATCGAAATAGCAATCCGGCATCAGTCATTCATGACAATCGTGTCTTGCCCAGTCTAGCGTGTGCAAAGCCATTACAGGATTTTCTGTTAAAAGGCAATCTTTCCTGATATACATTAATTGAAACCGTGAACGCAACCTGCTTTTCCTATTATATAGACAATACACGCGGTAGGATTGCACGTGGTGTTCCTACCATGTCTTACAGACTAAGGGATAACTTATTTCAGGCTCGGGCGGGGCCTGTTGTTGTTGTTTTTTCGGCTTGAAACCAGCCCTGCGTTAAGGCTGAAAAGGTGCTGCAAACCGTTTTCAAATTTTACCCCGCTTTACACGCAAATGCACGTGTAAAGCGGTGTATAACTTGAACAGTTTTGTCATCCTGAACGGGCCTGAAATAGGTTGGCCCTAAGTTTTAGCCTTAATGAAAAGTACATTCCAGGTGTGGTCGTTGTACAGTTAGTAACATAGTGAAATTGACACTTATCTCGATCAAAGGCACTCAGCACTCCATTCATTCATTCCAAACACAAACTCAAACCATCCAATAACGGGACCATGACCACTTCGTGTTCAGGTGAGATAAAACCGCTCCAAATTTTTTGTTTCAAAGTGCACAATTTGTCCACGAAGAACACAAAGCATATAAATTTTAATGAAGATAAAGAAAAGAGTTAAAGACTATCGCTTATTTCGGCCATTTGGATGAAATTAGCGATATTGGATTACCTCCCGCTTATTTTAACCAAAACTCGCTCTTTCCACTCATTCAATTTTTTTCGAAAATCATTCCAAAGTCATTCATCTTGTCAATTTCAGGACGCTGTTAATTATTCCTAATTCACCAAAGAACATTTCCTGAAGGATGAATGGCTTAGCGCTTTTAAAGATAGAAAGCTTGGATATATTTTACAGAAAATAGTGTTTGGCAAGCAAGGGTGGCTGGGGTTAGTGTTCATGTAATCAACAGAAAATATTTGATTCCTTTTTGGGTATTCGAACTAGGCACGTCTTTGTCCAAAAGCAAGTGTTCATACTAAAAAAATAGCTTGTGTGACAATGTAGTATAGTGCAATTTGTTTGGGGTTTTTTTTGCAGATGATATGTTAAACCGAGGTCTCGTGAAACGGTGCTTTACACCGACCATGTTAAAGAACCATTTCGGATCTCAGCAATAGTTTCGTAATGTATCCTGGCACTGTCCCCCGTAACAACTAACCGTCTTCTGGGGGCGTCGCTCATGAGGACATATGCTACGGCAGCGACGATAAATAAACGGAAATAAATAAAAAGATACATAGAGGATAATCGTTTGTTTCAGTGTAAGATCGATTTATATTTCATTGAGTGAACAACAAAAGCTATATTTTCACGAGTGGCAGAGCCACGAGTGAAAATAAAGCCTTTGTTGTTCACGAAATAAAATATTAATCGATCTTACACGAAAAACAAACGATTATTCTATTTCTTTGATGCAAAAATGAGACAAAATGTGAAATTTCTATGACATATTTTCGTGAAGCGCGTCATTTTGCGCGTGATTGCTATGCAACGTTCATTGTGACGTCACTTATTTCGCCCCGCATAGATGACGTCAGATAGGATGAAATGCACCAAAGTAGGGTATAAGTCTTTGATCATTTCACTGTTTTTGCGGTGAGATTATCAAGTGATAATATATCGTTATTTCTCGATAAACCACCGAAAAGCATTAAAGAAAGTACAATCACACCTTATACTCATTATCATCGCGACTAAGAATATACGCAATCTGCATGAAGTTCAATAGAGCACAAACTATCGCTAGAGCTAATTTCTAAAATGCTTAAACCGTTGAATGATTAAGCAATAAAAATGTATTAAAGGTTTCACTAATATCACAATAATTGCCTGCAAATTAATCTCCGTTGTATTTTTGACCAGCTGAGCACGACGTGTTCAAGGTGAACTTTGCTACCATTATTGTCGGAAAATAGTCGGGGTCGAACATTTATATGCGGGTTACATAGGGACAAACGTCGAAAATCGTACTTACGAGTTCTACAGATCCATAATGTCGGCGACTGAATACTCCCCTTCTGGCTGCTAAATCCGAGGCTGGGGAACTGAAAAATAAAAAAAGAAAAAAAAACTGTTAATAAGGCATGTTTGAAGGTTGAAGATGACGATGACATGGTACTTTTACGATGTTAAAAAACAAACTCTTAAGCAACACTTTAAGAGTCAGGTTTTCTCGAAGGAAATAGTACAGTTCCTTTTTAATAGTGAACGTATGTGAATTTCAGAAGTGAAATTAAATGTGTGTTCAACGTTGGTGTTTTTCTCCTATTTTGGCTTCACAACAAAAAGGACCACCAATCTTCAAAAATGTACCAAAGTTGTACCGTAAGACCCTTTATCACAACCCTCTGCCCTGTTATCAATACGATACGATTATTTCAAACATTTCGAACATTGATTGTAACAGAGTGTGAAACATTTTTTTTTTCAAATGAAAATCCCTCACGTTCATCTATCAATGTTATCACATCTATCAATTTGAACAATTTCAGTTGTATATTAAATATAAAAGAGAAAATCTAGATTGTAAATTTCACGTTGCCTAAAACAGCATCATTTTCTGAGCCTTTCTGACAACATAATTATTTCCAAGATGTATAGCCTCAAGCATGCATAGCCTGTAAAATTCAATATATGTGTATATATTTGAATACTGAAAGTTCTTATATGGTAACCGTTGTTTTCTCTTCAGAAAATATGTGTCACAGTGGATCATTGAAAGTCTGAATTTCAGATTGCTCCAAAATGTCATAAACATTCATTTAACCTATGAAATCTTTCCCGTTGAATCACGTAGAATTTACGTCATGGTGTATTCCACGTGACTGTCCCTTTTCAGAAGTTCAAACTTCATGACATGTATTCCTAGTTTAACAGTTAATAACATCGTGAAATTGACATTCATCTCAATCAAAACCATTCTAAAGCGCTCACTTAGTGCTACATTCATTCATTCCAAACACTAACTCAAATAATTTAAAACGCTAAAATGACTAAAAAATATAATATCAAGAACTAAATTGAATATAATTATAGCTAGAAAAAATTGCGATTATATCGACATTATTGAAATTGAAAGCTTCTGATTGATTTTGAAGAAATGGGAAGCTATTTATAAATCTTGTATACATATTCTATAAAAGGGAGGTAAGAAATATCGCTATTTTTGTTCATTCTGAACAAAATTTGCGATATGGCATTACCTCCCTCTAAATTCACTCCAAAGTAAATCATCGCACTCATTCAATTTCATTCCAGAATCATTCTAAAATCACTCACCTGATAAATTTCACGATGTTTTTAACTGTGTCGAGAAAGAAAAAGAAGAGCAGAATACTGTTTGCTCTGAAAAGGGGCGACTGTAAACCTTTATTTTTGCGATCATGCGTAAGTTTTGACTTAACTTCTGTTTCATCTAGAGGCCTACAGTTCGCAAAAATATCCTCGTTTTTCTTCGAAATTCATCTGGTTACCATTAAGACATTATCTTTCTCATTGAACATCTCGTGGCAGATTCGATGTATCATACCACAAACTAAAATACATATTTTATAAGAGTTTATTCCTTGTGATTATTTGATCTGACAAATACGTCTGGTTTTGAGTATATTTTGATAATTCAATGCCTGTCACTGACATTAATTCGCGTGTGCTATCCAAACCAAATCGATCTCACTAGCTGTATAACGGAAAGAATCTGTCTTGGTAAATTGTCGCGAATTTTATGGCAGAAATTGTGGTTTTATTGTGTTAAGATAACGATAAATCGGTTATTTCTTCTGTGCGTTTGCAAATGTGACTTCGTTTTTTTTACACTCATTTATTTTCATAATGTTTTCACCCTTCATATTTCTTGAATATTCCTTTGTACAGTTTCCTTATTTCTGTTCTAAATTTCCTTTCTCTTATCACACATAGCAAAACATAATCAGCACCAAGAGAAACGCAAACGTGTTCAACTTCTCTTAAATCTGTGACACTTAATGATGCTAGATTTAATTTCGACCTAGCCCATTGGCTTTAATTTGGATAACACGCATACTATTGCTTGTATATAGATGTATTTATCTATTGGACAATGGAATTACATGTAATTCAAAATAAACGAATATACATGTTGTGTTGCTTTTACTTAGATAATCTAATGCTACAGTTAAAAACATCGGGAATTTCACAAGGTGAAAGATTTTGGAATGGTTTTTGGAATGAAATTGAATGAATACGATTCGTGAGGTTTTAGTGAAATTAAAGGGAGGTAATCCAATATCGCTTATTTTGTTCAAAGTGAACAAAATTAGCGATATTAATTACATCTTTTAAATGAAATTTGCAAACAAGTTCAATAAAAAGCTTCCTTTTTCTTCACGAAACATTTAGACGAGTTCTCTAAATAGCTTCCTTTTTCTTCAAGAAACAATCAGACGCTTATCAGTTCAATTATGTCGGTAAAATCGCGTTTTTTTTCTATCTATATTTATCGCAAGTGTAGTTTTTTTATCTTATATTTTTAGTAATCTTGGGGCGTTCTTGAATGGTTTGCTTTTGTGTTTTGATTGAATGAATGGAGCGCCGAGTGAGGGATTTGGAAAGGTTTTGATTGAGATGAATGTCAATTGACGATGTTACAAACTGCAGACCCATCCCTGGCTATAATGTAACCTGTACTAATGCTAATAAACCCTAAACGACTGCACAGTTCTGTAAAACAGGCTTATAACACTCCTTTATGAATCGACAATTTAAGAGAAAATCTTGATAAATTGATAATTACGTTTTTTATTCATTATTCATGTTATTGGAGCAATCGTGATATGTATAGCTATTTTTTTCAACCGTTTAGAGTGAATTGGTATTTAAATCACACGTCCATTGCAAGTTCTTGATAATTTCTATCTGCGTCGTAACATATTTATGTTTTAGTTTTTTTATACACATGTAAAAGTAGATGCTTTTGTTTGTATGTATGGAGTTTAACAGTAATGTAGTTATATCGCATCTACACACCTGTTGTATAAGGTTAAAAACATCGTGAAATTGACATTCTCCCCAATCAACCATTCTAAATCGCTCACTAAGCGCTCCAATCATTCATTCAAAACACTCACTCAAACCATTCAAAAAAACGCTCAAACCTATTGAAAAAATAGAATCAACAATGTCTTTCAAAATAAACTTTGATAGAGAAAAATCGCGATTTCTCTGACATAATTCAAATTGTAAGCATCTAATAGGTTCCTAAAGAAATGGGAAGTTATCTATATAAATTGTTTGCATATTTTATTAAAGGGAGGTAATCAATATCGCTAATTTTGTTCACCATGAACAAAATTTGCGATAAAGGATTACCTCCCATTAAATTCACTCAAAATTCGCTCTACACACTCATTCAATTTCATTCCTAAATCATTCCAAAATCGTCCACCTTGTCAATTTCACGATGTTGATAACTGTAACACCAGTAAAGCCTGGACATTTCATCCGAGCCAACAGCTCCTCATCCCGCTTAGGCTTAAATAATATCATTCGTCGTTTGGTGACAGACAAATTTGAATTAAATGACGCGTGTCACAATTACTTTTGTCAATTGTCGGATGCTATCTGACAAATATCATTGAGGTTGACAACACAGTCTCCCACCGTCGGGACAATGATACAAATAGAAACGTCGCAAAATTGACCAGTTGAGTGGTTTTGGAATGGATTTTGAATGAATTTGAATGAAAATAGTGAGTTGGTTTTCGATGATTTTCAAGGGAAAAAAATCCTTTTTTGCTAATACAATTTATTTTTAATATTTTCATCATATTATTCCACAGATGGCACCTTTGTCAGTCCGTGACTAAACAACAATGGTAGGAAAAAGTAATTCTGGTATGCGTTAAGGATGTCAAAACTTTGTAAACTGTTTGCGAATTATGCCCCACTGTACAAAATACCAAGTTTTGTCATCCTGAAAGCAGGACTGGAGTGAGGGGCATCCACCCTGTTTACCGAATCACGTGATATTTCGTACAGTTAGTAACATCGAGAAATTGACTGTCATTCCGATCAATACCATTCTAAATCGTTCACTCGTCGTTCCAGTCATCCATTCCATTCAATCCATTCAAAGATGCTCAAAAATCACTTATGAAAAGATAAGATAAACAAATACATTCGAAATTAAAATAGCTAGAAAAAAATCGCGACTTTACTGACAAAATAGAAATCATAAGGGCTGGTTGGCCTTTGAAGAAATGTGAACGTATTTATGAGGCTTGTTTGCATATCTTATTACTCACTCCAAACACACATACAATTTCGTTCCAAAATTATTCTTTGTGTCAAATTTACGACGTTCTTTACTATAGTAGTAAACAGTTGCATAGTGCATTGACGCCTGCTATCGAAAATAACGTGGCAACCAGATAAGAAACGACACAAATTGCAAGCTTAGAGTTCAACAAAAATTATACCATGCTTAATTAAAGCCGTATAGAGAGATTTACGTTTCACATCGATAATACATTTTCTGTGCGTAATGTATCAAATCAGCTACCTTTTAAAGAACATACCTTCCGTACAAGATATTTATCAAACAATAAAACGAAAAAACTGTTACAGTGCTACTATCTCTCGATTGATTCTATATGCAAGAATTGGAATTTATTGTCTAAGACATGTATATTGGATTCCTTTTTGCAAAACAATTAAGCAAGTAGGTTCTTGGAATTTCCCAAGGTAGCATTGGAACTTAATTAGGTCGCCTATGATATAAGATTCAGTAAAAAACAAGAGTCCGCAATTGGGATGCATACGCTCGGCCTATGATGAACAGTAAAAAATACGATAAGAGGATCAGTTAACAACATCATGAAAATGACGTGGTGAATGATTGGGGGATGCTTTGGGAATGAAATTGAACGAGTGCGATGAGTGAGTTTTGTGTGAAAATAAGGGGGGGGGTGTTCAATATCGCTAATTTTGTTCAGAATGAACAAAATTAGCGATATGTTTTACCCCCCCTCTTTTATTAAAATATGCGTCATTTCTCTTCAAGAAAAAAGCCAGGCGCTTACCATTTCAATTTTGTCAGTGAAATCGCGACTTTTTTCCAGCTCTATGTATTTTGAAAAAAACTTCTTCATGTTATCCTTTTCAGTCACTTTGGAGCGTTTTTGAATGGTTTGAGTGAGTGTTTTGGATGAATGAATGAAGCGCTAAGTGGGCGGTTTAGAATGGTTTTGATTGAGATGAATGTCAATTTTACGATGATTCCAACTGTAATTCTCCAACAAAATTCTTTGAGTGTTATTCATATGCTTTGTTCTTGTGCTCGGGAACAAACGTGCAATGCCTCCAGTAAATATTTGCAGCAAAGACATGATAAGGATCAAAGTTTAAGTTAATTACATCTACGCCAAAACCAGAACCTACGCCATCACACCAGTGAAAATAAGTTAGCTTGACTTTTTTATCCAAATAATTTCCCCGTTTTATTACTCCTGTAAAGGCAAACGCATATATCAATTTTTAAAGAAAATAATATATTGAATGATGACAGAGAAGCTACTGAGATAAGTGCTTCTCATAGCAACATGCTTACGAAAACTACAACACCTCAAATTATTGATAATAGCTCGACAATTTGTTCCATCATTAACAAGCTAAAAATAAAGGAGAATTGTGCTTACTCATGTCGCCCCCTCCCCCCCCCCCCATTTATGAGTTTTGTTGTTGTTGTTACTGTTGTTGTTATGATACAGCGCTTTTTGTTGATACAAAACCCCTCAAATCAACGCAATTCATTCTCTAAATGTCTGGCAAATTTTACTAAAATACAGTTAACAACATCGTGAAATTGACAAGGTGAATGATTTTGGAATGATATTGGAATGAAATTGAATGAGTGTGTGGAGCGAGTTTTGAGTGAATTTAACGGGAGGTAATCCAATATCGCAAATTTTGTTCATAATGTTCTATAGATAACTTCCTATTTCCTCAAGAACCTATCAGACGCTTACAATTGGAATTATGTCAGTAAAATCCCGATTTTTCTCTTTCCAAATTTATTTTGAATGACGTAGTTGATTCTATATTTTTCAATGGGTTTGAGCGTTTTTGAATGGTTTGAGTGAGTGTTTGCAATGAATGAATGGAGCACTGAGTGTGCGATTTAGAATGGTTTTGATTGTGGCGAATGTCAATTTCACGATGTTGTGAACTGTATGCCTTTGAATACACGTCTGTTTTGGTAACTTGTTAGTTTACAACTTAACGATTTTTCAAGTTAAATCTAGCCGAGTGAACCGGTTTCCAACGGGTATTGTACGTTGGACCTTTGAAAATAAGCACCTGAATATATGTTGACCGTCACGCAAAAAAGGTCATCTTACAAATCCGTAAAAAGAAATTTGAAAAAAGGGGTTTCCGTAGAGGTCAACGGGAGGAAGCTTTTAAAACATTCTTACACAGAAAGATAGAATGATCAATTTAAATTCAGAAAATGAGCCAAGCTTGAAAAGATTAGGCCCTAGCCAGCCTGCGCAGTCAGCGCAGTCTGAATAGGTCGACACTTTTCGCACGTCCTAGATGGTCCCATGTTGCTTGACGAATCACATGTATAATTGTACCTGAACGCCCTGGTCCGATAGTATTCGAAAGATTGTCGCTTTTTAAAGAACTCGTCCGTGGCCACAAGCCCGTCTGAATGCCTCGCCATATTGATATCTCTATGAACATGCTGAGATGAACCGTGTTTGTTGTTGTCTTTATCCGACTTTTGACGGTGGCCCAGGCATATACGCATGTAATCCATCTTTGAGTTAGAATTATAAATACGAAGTACTTTTACCAATTTAAAGTTCAAACACAAAGTAATCCATTTCGAATGTGCGAAAATTCCTAGCGTTCCATCTTTAGGTACGGAAAAAACTTTCCTAGACCTCTACGATATTCTTCCTTTTTTTCTACAGAAACAAATTAACAGTGTTCATTTATGCCCAGTTAGTAGCGGTGCAGTCAGAGTTTTAAAAATATTCACAATAAGACACGCGATGCGCAATAAAAATTTCTGTTGTCGATGCAAGCTTATAAGCCCCCCCCCCCCCCCCCCCCCCCCTAAAAAAACAGTAAAACATCGACTTTGGTAAATTTGCCTTTATAGGGCTATAGCCTGTAGAGCTGTGTTGATTAGAAATTTTGTACCCGAGTACCAGATATCTCGTTACCCGCGGGTACTCTATTACCAGATGATTACTGTTCACATATTTATTTTATCAACCGGATACAGAATTTCTGTTAAATAGCTTCGAATATACAAATTCCGACATGGTTTAAGGTGGAAGCAAGGTAGCCAGGATACTAATTACTATCTGATGTAAGTCTGTAGGACCATCTGGAAATCAATTTCTGAAAAGTATTGAAGACTGTTTTAAACAGTCTTCAATTCTTTTCTGAAATTGATCCCTAAAGGTAAACAGTTACTTAAAGATCTACAATAGTTGTGTAACGGATAATAATTCAGGACCCAGGTAGAACCGTTACACTACCTGATACTCGGTTACTCGTCCTAGCTATAATAGGATGACACATTTCAACATCCTATTTCGTTTTTGCGACATTTATTCTGTCTTATTCCAATTTTGTACGACATAGTTTTGTGTTACAGTTTGGTTACTCCGAAACAAGATTTAATTGTTCATACATTCTGCATTAACACTAAATGAATAGAAATCTGAATATTGACAGTGTCAACTATTATTTCAACATCCGAATTCGTATCTTTCTTATTCCGATTTTGTACGACATTGTTCAGGGTTATATTTTGGTTACTCCGAAACAAGATTTGAATGTTCATGCATCCTGCATCTGCATCTGTCGTATTCCGATTTTGTACGACAAAGTTTTGGGTTATATTTTGGTTACTCCGAAACAAGATTTAATTGTTCATACATTCTGCATAAACACTGTATGAATAGAAATCTAAATATTGCCAGTGTCAACTATTATTTCAACAACCTAATTCGTATTTGCGACATTTATTCCGTCTTATTCCGATTTTGTACGACAAAGTTTGGGTTATATTTTGGGTACTCTGAAACATGATTTAATTGTACATACATTCTGCAAAAAAACTGAATAAAAATCTAAATACTGATAGTGTCAACTATCAAGGTTACAAAGTAACAACGGTATGTTTGATTAAGCTTTGAATCAATTTTGCTTCCACTCATTTTAATTTACGGCGACATTACCTGCGTTCAAGATGAAAACACTTGCATAAGGTTTGAAAAATGGTAGTCGCTTTGCAAGTTTACCTACGTGCAAAGCGGGATACCTTTTTCAAACCTTCGTATTCACAACTGCATCCTGAACTTACAGTTGTTTTTTACCAAGTCAATATGACCTTGCTAGTTGGTTCGATAAGTAAATAACAACAAAATTATATACAATTACATTATGCTGATAATGAATAGCTAAGTGTGAATATCGAATTTGAATAGCCCTTCCCCCTTGCCTATCCCTTTCTGACAAATGCAGTTCTTATTTAGTGTCTGATAAAGTCATTTATAATATGACCTACGTCGCGGAAGTGAAACAATCTCGTTGAGTATTTTTGATATTACACGGGTGTTATTACACTAGTGGAATACCTATGTAAATGAGCACAGAGCGAATAGCAACGCTATTTTGTAACCGCGAAAATTACGTCATAATCTATATATTGTGACGGCAGTTTTAAACAGCGTCATAAGTTTCGCGGAAAATTAAAGTGTTGAATTTCAAGAATTTTGATGACTTTCGCAAAAATTCGGGTCTTATTATAAATAGAATATAAAATTTGTGCTCAGAAAATACAGAATTTATTAAACCCGTCATCTAAAACAGATAAAAACTCGGCGCAGCCTCGTTTTTATCTGTCTATAGATGACTCGTTTAATAAATACGGTATTCCATAACCACTCATTCAATATCCTCTATTGATTCCCAAAAGATAGCTTCAAATACAGACAACATACCGATATATACACTAAAGCGAGCTACTAAACGAGGGCCTTGCATTTGCCAGATCTTGACAAATTTGTAATAAAAGATCAGTTATTTCTGAATGAATGACCGTTCAATTTGTTATACATGTATTCATATTCTGGATATACATGTAATGTAGATGCGATATTTTGTCCTTGGTGTCTGTAACAAGATGTCAAAGAGCATCCTTTACGAAAAATCAAGAAAGTCGCACATTTTAGAGGAAATGCAAAATTTCAGTCTCGTAAATTATCGGATATTGCTGTAATAACTGACAAAATTCGATGACTTTTGCGTGTCAGATATCAAATTAGTGAAGAAAATGACATCGTGTTTGCCTTGGTTCTAATACAGGCATTTAGAAATTTAGAATTACCCCACCCGCAAATGTTAATTCTTAAATCAGCGGTAGCATTGAAGTGCCATCAAATTCTTTGCTTTCTCCCTGCGTTTATTTATTCATTTATTTATTTATTATTATTTTTTTTCATTTCGATAATATACAGTTGAAAATCTACCGTGATTCGATTCCTAACACAATTCGATTACTACACATTTCAAATACCAAAGAAAATGCTACTTTTTCAGCCAAAACTTAACCATATGGCCGTGTGTAAGCTCGTTTAAGTATAATTCGATTTCATTGAAAATGGATATTGAGACATGAAGCTAACGGTATTCTATCTGACAATAGTTGCACATCGTATAACAACACACAAAGGAGTGGCGGAGCCTCGAATGAAAATGTAGCTTTTGTTGTTCACGAAAGCAAATTTTTATCGATATTACTCGAAAAACAAACGAATTTTCCATTTCTTTAATGCAAAAATGAGACAAAATGTGAAAATTTTGGCAAGAATCTACCGTTATTTCTTGATAATCCAGCGCAGAGCATTAAAGAAAATACCATTTTAATGCTTGCTGGGTTGGAGCAGTTTGATATTCACTATATTCGACGATGAGCCTTATGATTTATTAAAATGTTTCATAAATAGCCCGAAGAAAATACAAATTGTTTAATTCGAAAATTGAGAAAATATTTCAGTCCGTTTGTATTGTGAAACATTGTTGACCTGTCGCTCATTTAATATTCCTGTTGACCTTCATTGATATTCGGTACCCACTACCTTATATAGATTAAAAATACGCGAACAGTACATTCAAATACTAATATATACCCACTCGTGATAAATCTCGTCTTATCTTTTTTTTATTTATAATTTTTTTAAAGTGAAAATACGATGTTACTTTTAATTGCTGTAATGCTAATCTTTGATATAAAAAAGCATGGCACAGTTTACTTAATTTTGTTCAAGAAATTTAAGAGACAATAAAACGGTTCCTTTGTTTAATTATAAAAATAAAGTAAAACCAAATTGGGACAAAGATAACTGTATTCGACTGCTTGCGTATTCGAACCAGGTCTGGTCAGTTCAATGACTCTAAATGGCTAACGGTTTAGACCACTGTGCTACGGACCCAATTATAAGAATTGAAGTATTTTATTTGATCTTAAAATAAAATTCTTTTGATAACCTCGTGGATATAAGCGAAAGTTTACGAAAAATAATGAGTGACAGGTCAACAATGTTTCACAATATAATGAAAAATTAATATGCACTTATAAACAACACAACTCTAATGACTATCTTCATGATGTTATGATTTTAAGGTTTATTTACTAGAATGATAACCAAGACGCTTTAGTCCATTACTGTTTTAAAGTTGTCTATTTTATAAAAAAAATAAATAAACATGAACCTTAATATGATATTCTATCGATCACGCATTTGCACCAATAAACACCAGAAATGCTTGCGTGCCCATGCAGGATGTACAGGATCTTCACTGCGCGCCCTGTCAATAGAAATCTATCGAAATAATTTTAGAATTTAAACCGATATTCTCATTTGCACGAAATAAATAACACGTGCCTCAAAATCTTCGCCGTACGCAGTTATGAAATTGTTGCAAATACTTAGCATTCACAATCAATGACAACATTCCCATAATACGCAATGAAAATTTCGTAATCTATCCAAAGAATTAAGTATTTTATTGATGGATGATCAGTTCATCGTAACTACAACATATTCATGTTGTAGTTACGATATCTTGATCGCCAATCAACACGCCATCAAATTTATGCAAAAAGTTCTATCTGCGAAATAGGGGGGGGGGGGGGTCGCTCATATCACCCTGAAGCCTATATGTCCTCCCCAATGTTTGTGTTTTTCTTGCGTACGTAATCTAATAAGCCAAAAATTAAGGGACTCTTTCCGTTCATATTATCCGGATGCCTACACACCTCCCCTCATCTTTGTGTTTAATTTGCGCCAAATATCTTTTATTCCAGATGATCTCAACCCAATCTTGAAAAGCAATTACGTTTTACTTTAATTCTTAAACGAATCACTTCACTATCAACCTAAATCTTATCAGAAATCTGAGAAAAAAAAAAAGAAAATCCGTAGAGGTCTAGGAAAAGATTTCTTAAAGCTTATGTCACGCTAACTTGTCAAACAAAATGAAAAACTAGTCAACACAAAGTGTAAATCCAATAACCCTCCGATATATACAGACAAGGTCCCCACTTGTTCTTTTCGGCTTAATCAGGAACAATTGGGAGAAATAAAACACGTTCAATATCTCTTGAACAGTCACTCTCTAATTCCAATACTTGTGCTCCATAACTACACGCAGACTTTATCAGTCCTCTCTAAGAACCCTTTAAATCATCGGGAAAATTTTGTTGACATGCCAGGGGCTAGAAATTATCGTGTTTTATAGTGTTTGTCTATATCTATAATATGTTATTGTAAATTTTTACGCGTCTGCAATTTTTATAAAATCCAATTTTTTAGAGACAAGCTGGGAATTTTTTTTTCTGATGCGTTGACAAATCTCTTTTTATGACCTATCAAACAAAAAGGGACTGTATCAAAATAAACAGATCGCTGATGTCCGTCAATAACTTGATTTACCGATCAAATCACTTTTATAATTGAATGAATGTTGACCTCTGCAATTTCATACTACTTTGATAATACTTTCATATTACTTTGGTAATAAATATTGCCAATTTTGTTCATTTTGAACATAATGAGCGATGTTGATTTACATCCCTTGAATTGCACCAAAAAAGTCGTTCATAACACTCGTCCAATTTCATTCCAAAATAATTCCAAAATCATTGATCTTGTCAATTCCACGATGTTATCAACTGAACTGTGATGATCTTTCATGAGATTTTGTTTGAGACAAGCTGATCTAAACCGAGTCTAGAATAAACATGCTATCAAGTGAGCCTTTGCGAGCTTAAAGCTTTTCTATTTTAGACGAGCAGCTTGTATCTAACACATTCGAATAACATTTTCTTTTCTATCATATAAAACCTTTTTGTACGATTGAAATATTTTGAAACTCCCTTATCCCTTTCCTGTTTTAAAAAATTTTAGACCTGTCCAAATTCAAAGGTTTTGCAGACGAAAATTTAAAGTCGATATAATTTGAAAAATAACCATTCAGTAGGGTAGAAAATAGTGTGGAAAAAGAAGAAATTGCTTGTAAGAAGCAATTTCTTCTTTTTTCACAATGTTTTCTCAATTATAAAATCACAAGCACGTAAAAAGCAGGGATTAAACAGCAAAGGGTTAAGACAGAAATACCGTAAAACATGCGTAAGATGCTGTCGTTATGAGATTATTTTGGATAGGATCTTACACATGTGTAGTGCTAACACGGGGGGTGATGTCCATAATCGGAGCCACCGGCTCCGCTTTCAAAATCATGTGTGGAACTTCCGCTCCACGTGGGGCTCCGATTATGTAGATGTAAACATTTCATATTTTGAATGAAAAATGGGGTAGGGGGTCGGGATTTCCGCATTTATATAATATTTAATTCATTAATCATAAAAAAGTCGAATGCTATTCGACCAGTTAAACATTTTGCAACGTAAACGTACTCAAAAAATGTAAGAACGCTCGTTGGTTTTTGTTAAAAATGATTTCTTCTGCGAGCAGTCTTGAGTCAGGAATGTGAAAACACGCGGTTTTTACCTCCAAAATGCAATATTCTGAACAGAATTAATAACGCAGACCATTGTTTTCAGTGTACACGAGTTTAACAAAACAACCAAAATACTCTTACCCAACGTACCTTTCTTCAATATGATATAGATCAAAGAAAATAGTTTGGTTCCGATTATGTGGATTGGCTCCGATTATGTACCCTGGCTCTGAAGTTGTGGAGTGTCTTCTTCTTCTTCCATATAACATCTTCAACATGAAATTTCTACTTGTTTCATGGGGCGCTTTTTCATCATTCCACGATGCAAGTTACGTTTGTTACGTTTCACTTCTAAATAATTACTTTTATTACAATATTCCGGTTACTAGACAGTCAGCTTCATTAATATTACTTAGTATATTTACGTGTAAAAGAATTGTCGGACTATAATCCAGTATTAAATGTGAAGAGATATAAATATTTCTTCGGAGCCTGTCAATGGTGTTTCTTGCTTATTATACTTCGAACGCTAAGCGTTCCAATTTTAACAACGTCACTACTATTACTCTTTCAACGTCGATAATTCCATTAAATTTTATCAGATACATTTTGTGAGTGGTATCAAAATAAGATGTTGCGAAATTCGCTTTTATTTGATACATATTTCAAGAAATACAGTTAATATATCTTACTAAAAAAGGACTCAATGATTCTTAAAGCTCCCTTTTTGTTCGATTTTTAGCACATCTGAGCAGGAAGTGCTCATGGTGAGCTATTGTGATCAAGCTGTGTCCGGCGTCCTTCGTCCGTCGTCCGTCACCAATTTGTATGCACTCTAGCGGCCACCTTTTTGGTCCAAATGTCTCAAACTTGATCAGGATGTCTGTCTCCAACAAATTTTGGTCCAGTTCGAGATTTGGTCAAGTGTGGTCAAAATTGGGATCTTGTAAATGAAAGGGGTCAAATTTTAGCAAAAGTCTTGGGTGCACTTCAGTTGCCACATTTAAGGCCAAAGTACCTTTAAACGTCATCAGAAAGTTTGTCTCCATCAAATCTCGGACAAGTTCGAAATTAGGTCAAGTGGGGTCAAAATTGGGGTCAAGGGATCATTTCTTAGAAAACCCTCTGTTCACTTTAGAGGTCACATTTTTGGCCCCAATATCATGAAACTTGGTCAGAATGTTGGTCTTCATCAAATCTTGGTCAAGTTCTAAACTGGTTCAAGTGAGGTCAAAAATGAGGTTAAGGGGTCATATCTAAGAAAATCCTTCTGTTCAGTTAGAGGCCACATAATTTGCCCTTATGTCCTGAAACTTTGCCAGAATGTTTGTCTGCATTAAATCTCGGTCAAGTTTAAAATTGGGTCAATCGGAGTCAAAATGAGGTCAATGGGTCAAATCTTAGAAGAACCTTCTGTTCACTTTAGAAGCCACATTCTTGACCCAAATGTCCTGAAACTTGGTCAGAATGTTGGACCCCATCAAATATAATCTTGGCCAAGTCCTAAACTGGATCAAGTGAAGTCGAAAATTAGGTTTATGGGTCGAATCTTGGAAAAACCTTGTGTGAACTATAGAGGCCACTTCCTTTACTCAAATGTCTTGAATCTTGGTCAGAATATTTGCATCCGTGAAATGTCATTAAGTTCAAGAATTGGTCAAGTGGGACCAAAAATGAGGTCGATAGGTCAAATTAAGGAAAATCTAGAGGACATTTATTTGTTTTAACATATTGTCAGGATCTTTGTCTTGAAATCTTAGACGAGTTGGAAAGATGATCTAAAAATGGGACACCTCTTCAAATCTTTAAAAATCCTTCAGTACTTTAGAGGCAACATATTTGACTCAATTGTATTGAAATGTAATGGGAATGATTGTCTTTTTGATATCTTGGACTTTTGTTGAGCTAGTCATGAATTTCAAATAAGTAGTTTTGACACATTTGTCAAATACTTGTAAATGCCTCAGGTTAGCGCTTAAGGGCCAATGGTCCCTTGTTTTTAAGCCCCGCGCAACATTTAGTTCCCAATTTTCGCAAAGATTTGAACATTTTTATATAAATTCCGATTTATGTCAGACTTTACTACTTCATCTCCGGATTTGTCAACTTTTCAATCGGAAAGTAATTAAACTGGATTTAATAAAATTAAAACTTATTTAAGACTATGAAAATCAAAAACTGAAATGTCCCGAGCGCTTTTTCGCTATAGGGGTACCGTTTTATAATTGCGATGCTGAAAATTAAACAAAAGTATAAAAAAATGACATTTAGCAAAACGGATCAAAGTACAAGGGCGAAAACACGTTTTATATATACTGAACAAAAAAAAAAAAAAAAAAAAAAAAAAAAAAAAAATAACGCATCACTTTTTTAGATTCAACTTTTTCCATAGTCTAGAGTTTGGAAAATTGGATATACCAAAATAAACGTAAACTAATTATTGATCTGTGACAAAAAGGATTACACCGAAGACATACGCATTGGAGAGTTACAGGTGACAACCCCCAAAATCAAAATTCAAAATCAAAGTCAGTTTCCATTGCTCTGTAAAATTCAAAAGCGCGTGTGTTCATGAGCATTATTGCTCTCAAATAATGTTCGACACGTGGATTTCTGAATTTTACCTAGATTAAATCCTAAAATGGCTATCAAATTGCTCTTCATTCTGCCTTAATTTGACTCAAATCCTTGCGATTTTTCGTTCTTTTATGAACTCTCATTGCAAGATCGTTTCTGACATGCTTGAGTTTGAGATAAGTCTGGTCGGTGAAAGAGAAGGCATCGGTATAACTCGAAGAAGGTTTTCGTTATAAACAATGTTTTCTGATGCAGCAGGTTGAATACATCGAACGAAACTCAAGTTTGTCGAGTAATACAGCTTATAAAAAAGTTTTCGAGTTTGGTGGTAGCGAAAAAAATGAATTTCGGAACGTCATTGCGCATAGGCATATTAAACTGATCCATTTACGCAATTTAAATCAAGGACACTAAGGAGTCATAACTCGACCATTGCCAGGTTAAAACGCCGATAATAACAACTACAGATGCCGAACTTCGGTGCTGACTGGATGGGGAGGACAAATTGTACTACAATTTGTGTTATGACCGGAAACTTTTTACTGTCCAGGTCACAGTTGTTTTTAAGTTGGAATGCGGAGCAATTCCAACTTAGATTTAACAAAACCGCAAAATGAACACAAGGTAATTTCATTTCGGGTTTCTTGAGAACACATATCACGTGAACAGGATGTGAATACACTTCGACCTATTTTGTATATCTCAACTTGACAAAGACATACAGTTTATTTCATCAAAAAGTAATAATGCTGTACAATTACACAACTATCACTTCACGTACATTTTTAACACGCTAATTTATTTTTTAAACGATATTTATTGAAAATCGCGTACGAATATATTAGTATCACATGTTTGCATTACTATATTTGGAAATCATGTGATAAGTCAAGCCCAATACGGTCAGCAATTGACAATAGCACTAGCCAATCACGTGATCTGCTTATTTGGTAATGTCGCGATCTGTTTTCTCAGTATTGTAGCAATAGCACAGACCAACCACGTGATCTGCTTATTTGGTAATGTCGCGACCTGTTTTTCGTAGAATTATGTTATAGCTTCTTTTAAAGGTATAGTTTCTCTTTCTGAACGACCTTCTATTGACAAGGTGTTATATTGTAAATTTCTGTCTAAGCTACGAAATAAAAATCTTTTCTTAAAGTGATGATACACTTTTAAAGTTAATAAATATTGTTACAACTTATTGTCGGGTTTGTTTGTTTTTTCGTCATATTGCAGTTATCTACATGAATGGTTCATTGTAAAACCACAATACTCATCCACATAAACCCTTGCCACCCTATCTTTAATTGAATTATGAATATCTTTGCCCAATTGCATTTATCACCAGGACAATTTACCATTTGAAACAAACCAACTAGTTCAAGTTGTTTTCTTCACATTCATACACATCAACACGTTTAAGAGCACCACCATACAGTTAGTTTCATCGTGAGATTGACATTCATCTCAATAAAAAAACATTCTTAATCGCTCACTCAGCGCTCCATTGATTCATTCCAAACACCCACTCAAACCATTCAAAAACGCTAAAAGTTATTAAAGAAATAAGCTCAACGTGTACATTCAAAATGAATTAAGCAAGAACCAATTCGCGATTTCACTGACATAATTGAAATTAAAAGCGTCTGATTGGTTCTTGGCGATATAGAAAGCTATTGATTGAACTTTCATGCATATTTTATATAGGTTTTATAAATCGCTAATTTTGTTCATCCTGAACAAAATAAGCGACACTGGATTCCCTCCTTTAAATTTCACTCAAAACTCGCTCCGCTCACACATTCAACATCATGCCTAAATCATTCTAAAATCGCTCACCTTATCAATTTCGGGATGTTTTTAACTGTACCCTCAACTCAGAAGTAGAGTAGCATATAATGATTTCATCATCTCACAGTCCATTGACCTTTTGCTTTCCGCTAGATAAACGGAGAAGCAATTGACCTACAATGACGAAACTTTACACAAATATTGCCCATGACCCAAAGAAATGCCCTATTGTTTCGGGGTCATACATGTCACGGTCATCAGTAAATTTAAATAGTTAACAGTTTCAACTCTGACTGAACAACCAATTGACCCAAATCATAAAATTTATTGATGACCCGAGGAAGTGCCCAATTTTGGAGTCACAAAGGTCAAAATCACAATTGAACTTCGTCCAAAAATTGTCTTGAGATTCCAACTCATGAAGTAAAAGACTTCCCTGCGAAAATATCTTTTCATCATGGACAAATCACTTGTTGATGTCCACTTTGCGACACTTCTAATTGAAAATGTAATTGATAACTCAAATGGAGCAGAAGTCATTCGAAAAATAATAAAAAAAAACCTGTTTTGAGTGTACAAGTGTTCCCCTGTGCGTCCATCAGTCGGCTGTATGATCCGTATCATTTTCTTCCTTTTTAGCTCACCTTACCACAACGTGCTCAAGGGGAGCTTTTAGGATCATCCTGACTCCGTCGTCCGTCGTCAACTTTCTTAAGACTTCTTCTTCTCCTAAACCGCTGGGCCTATTTCAATGAAATTTTGCCAGAATGTGACCCTCTCTAAAATTGTCGCTATATTCTAATTGGCCAATGAATATGGGTATGGCAGGGCGGGGCTTATTTTGAGTCCAAAAAATTTGAACGGCATCTCCTCCTGAACCACTGAGCAGATTTCCTTTGATGACCTACTTCAAATATTATTGGCAAAATTGTCATTAGCCCATAAATATGTGCGTGACAGGGTAGGGCTAATTTTGAGTCTCCTCTGTAATGAATGGGTTGACAGGGTCTATTATGACTGCTTATAATTCGAATTATGTCTTCTCTTCAACAATTAGGCATATTTGAATGAATCTTTGCCAGAAAGTTTCTTGGATAAGATCCATTGGACCAATCGAATTCAGGTGAGCGGTTTAGGGTCATTCTGGCCCTCTTGTTATCATTTTTCTTTCATCAGGTTCAGGGCTGTATAGCGATTCAGAGGTTTAAGCGCCTCTCGTTGTTGAAATACATTGATTTATATACGCCCGTCAAAAGACGACACGTATTATGTGATCACCTGTGGTGGGCGGGAGGAGTCAGCCTCGTTAGTAGCTTGAGGTCACCGTCTCTCGAACGCATTCCAACTTATCAGTACTTTCAGTACTTTGATTTCTAAAGTTATCGTGGACTCATGGTGAAAGTGAACACACCGTACAACCGGTTGCGGCGATGACGGGTGAGAGTCAACGATGACATCATCGGAACATTTTGCCGAGGAGACGGTAGGTCAAATAAATTTATTCGTGTAAGCTTTGGTATTCTAAAGCAGATAAATGATCGTGTAAGTGTTCAGCGCTTCTATAGAATAAATCTTTTCTCATATCCCTCTCAAATAAGGCTAAAATCATTGATTATTTCGGAGGTTTCCCATGAAAAGTTACGAAATTAGACTTTATGCTCTCATATTTCGCCTATCTCTCAATAAATGCTATTTTAACTTGTACACAGCTAAAGTCTAATCATCCGCCGATATTTCTTCCAAATTTGAAGCCATAATTCAAAAAAATAAACACAGCGGGTCCCTAAAGACGACATGTAGTAAGGAAAATGTTGCCTCTATAGACAGTCGGAATTTCACGGGGTTGACGTAGATGACAGAACTGAATTATTTGTGATTGCCGATGTCGAAAGACCCATATTCAAAAATAATCCGAAATAATCAATGATTTGGCCTTATTTGGGAGGGATGTGAGTAAAGATTTATTCTATAGAAGCGCTGAACACTAATACGATCATTTATCTGCTTTAGAATACCAAAGCTTCAATCGTTTATTTACACGAAAACAATTATTTGACCTACCGTCTCCTCGGCATAATGTTCCGATGCTGTCATCGTTGACTCTCACCCGTCACGCCGCAACCGGTTGTACGGTGTGGTGAACCACAAAGATGTTGTATCTGGGCCGTTTGTTGACTCCTTCAAAAGCAATAGCCATAGGGTGAATCCCTGTAAATAAGTCAATGTTATGGCTATTCGTCTCACGCCATCGTGGATTTAATTCGTGAACACCTCCTTAAAAGGAGACCAATGCCTATTCTTCCACCGACCGTACTCATTTCAAACTCGAGCTTATCGAAAACGAGTTTACAAAGAGAGTAAAAAAAGTTGCGAAAACCAAAGATTTTGAGTGAGATCGAGGCAACATGAACATCGAATGCATAGCCATGTTGTGATTTGCTCCTAGGGATAGTCGCCTTCACGCGCTTACAACTCTTCAATGCGTATGACTACGGTGTCATTCCTTTTCTCACTAACTAAATAAATGAAAAAATGAATAAATAATTAAAAATTAAATGTAGTTTTTAGGCAAGTGATTATGAGTTTCGGTCCCTAAAGGCTAGGCACTCCAAGACTTTGGAGCATTGGTGCATAATTAGAGACAAATAATTTTCTTTCAACTATCTAAAATTTCAGTAAAGAACAATTTTCTAGAATATTGTGGTTATTTTCTTGAATTCGTACACACTGAAAACAAGGGTCTCCATCAGACATACTGTTCAGAATATTGCATTTTGGAGGTAAAAAAAGTAAACCAGAAAGGTGAGACGTAAAATAGACAACGTGTGTCATGGAATGACGAGAAAACAGCGCCCAATGGAACTAGTAGAAATTCCATATTTAAGGCTTTGGGGCATATGCAAGAAGAAGAAGACACTCCACAACTTCGGAGCCAGGAAACATAATCGGAGCCAATCCACATAATCGGAACCAAACAATTTTCTTGATATATATCATATTGCAGAAAAGTACATTTGATAAGATTAATGTGGTTGTTTTGTTAAACTCGTGTACACTGAAAAACAATGACCTGCGTTATAATTTCTGTCCAGAATATTGCATTTTGGAGGTAAAAACCAAGTGTTTTCACATTCCTGACTCAAGACGGCTCCCAGAAGAAATCATTTTTAACAAAAACCAACGAGCGTTCTTACATTTTTTGAGTACGTTTACGTTGCAAAATGTATAACTGGTCGAATAGCATTCGACTTTTTTATGATTAATGAATTAAATATTATATAAATGAGGAAATCCCGATCCCCCTACCCCATTTTTCATTCAAAATATGAAATGTTTACATCTACATAATCGGAGCCCCACGTGGAGCGGAAGTTCCACACATGATTTTGAAAGCGGAGCCGGTGGCTCCGATTATGGACATCACCCCCCGTGGCTAATATAAATCTGGTGGCTTTTCGTTTTATCGGAAAATGGTGACTTTGTGAGAAATACGTTTTTCAGGTATAAAATCATACAGTTAAACTTGCATTAAGGTTCATGTATAGTGTTTGAGACCCAATATTAAGGGCACTTCATTAGCCACGAAAAAGCAGTATGTCCAGGTATATTATATATCAAAATGAAGCTATTCGTGAGCACAAGCAGTTAGGCAACATAAGACCGCCATAGCTATAGCGGTATAGCCAAAACATTGTGGAAAAGGATCATTTTGTACAGAACAAGCAACTGCATGACGGTTGCATAAAATTGCCCCGTATTTTAACAAAGTACAGTCTGAAGTACCATCCAGGTAGTGCTACAACCTTAGATATAAAACTCAGTCTCAAAAGGCTCTTTTGAAACAATCAATTTCCATTTATTTTGTCAACATACATGTCAAACCGGTTTGGTCTGTTTTCAAAATAGATGTAAGGTATGGTGCAGCATCACACCATAATATTGTGAAATATTTTCTGCGATTTATATCAAATTATATTTTTTTTAATTCAATGATCTACAATATTACTATATATTTATCATTCTGTGAAATAGTAATTGATATATTTCTAAACAACCTTACAGGTATATAAACAATTAAAGTCTATTTGTCTGTTGTGATAACACACAATACCCTGAAAAGATCTACACCTTTACAAAATTAAAATGACAAATATGGCATATGTGTTTAAAAAATAAGTCAAAATAAATTGCTTGCATAACTACGTTTTGGGGCTGAGTTTTATACCAATCATGATGATGAAAGTACACAGAGTATTACTAACTATTGTTTTATGTTTCTCCTCTTATAAAGAGAGAGACGACAAAAACTTCATCTCTAGAAATGACCATAGTTATGACGAACCCCTTTTTGCTTTTGGTACCATACACAGTTCCAGCCAGGTATGGGAATTAAACATGACACATGACAACAGTGTACCATCTAAAGAACTCAATACATTATGGACTGTATATTACCAGATTCGTCATAAAAATGAGTTACCCTTTAAAATCGCCCTCGAATGTCACAGTACATCACATAGACTTGTTATTTTACTTTTGCTAGGAGGGGATATCTCACCAAACACAGGTCCTGTAAAATACCCTTGTGGACAATGTGGAAGACCGGTTGCAAAATCCCATCGTGCTGTACTATGTGAGGCTTGCTTTGAATGGTGGCATATAAAGTGTGCCGAAATTTCTCCCTCTATATATAATGACTTGATAAAATCTACAGAGCCTTGGATTTGTAAAACATGCAACACATTTCAATTCAGTGACTCATTTTTTGACTCAACATCATCTGTCCTTGACACATCAAGCCAAACATCATTCTCCTCAAAAAATAGTGATAGGGAATCAGTCTTTCAAGAACTAAGAACTGTTCGTCAAAATTACCCAAAGAAATTCCTCATCGCTCATATAAATATTAACAGTTTAAGTTCCAAATTTGTTGAAATACATGAACTATTGTCTGATAAAATTGTTGATTTATTATATATCTCAGAAACTAAACTTGACGATTCCTTTCAAGATCATATTTTCAATGTTACTGGTTATAAATTTGAAAGAAAAGACAGAAACAGATTTGGTGGTGGCATTGCCTCTTATATTCGCTGTAACATTCCAGCACGTAGACGTAAAGATATTGAATTGAACAATTTTGAAAATATTATCCATGAAGTAACTCTTTGTAATAGTAAATGGACATTTCTTTGTATATACAGACCACCAAGTATGCCAGATTATCTTTTTACTGATCTCTTTACTAAGACTCTTGATAAATGCATAAATATTTTAGATAATTATATGGTAATTGGAGATTTAAATTACAATCTGTTAACGCCGCATGGGAATCCTCTAAGAGACCTCTCAGAGATTTTTGACCTAGAGAATCTCATAAAGGGAGCTACATGTTTTATGAAGAATAGTAACTCATCACTTCTTGATGTTATCTTGACAAACTCAAAATATAAATGCTTTAAAACACTAAACTTTAGCACAGGGATAAGTGACTGCCATAATTTAATATCAACTTTGATTCATGGTGAAATTTTAAGAAATGAAAAACAAAAAAATTAAATTCAGAAGTTATAAAGACCTTGATCCTGAAGCTTTAAATATTGACCTTTCAAGAGCAAATCTCATGCAGTCTGTAGTATGTCAGGATACCAATATTGATAACAAATATATCAATTTTGAAAATAAGGTAGTAGAGATCTTTGATAAACATGCTCCAATAAAAGAAACTTATGTTAAAGAAAAACAACTTCCATATATGAACAGAACCTTAAGAAAAGCCATTTATAATAAGAAAATGTTTTATCATAAATACCTTGCAACGAAGAACTCCAAAAATTGGGAAAAGTACAGAACAAGTAGAAATTATGTCAATAGCCTAAAACGTAAATCAATAAACAAATATTTTCAAGAAAAATGCATTGGTGGGAGTAAGACAACTGACTTTTGGAATACTATAAAACCGTATTTATCTAAAAAATGTAAATCTTCTATGACACAAATTATTCTCTCAGAAATGAAAAAATTATTACTGATACAAAAGAAGTTGCCCAAATTTTTAACGACTTTTATGTAAATGTAGCAGAAAATATTGGTAAAGACTACAATTTTGATCCCCATGACCATCCTAGCATACAAAAAATTTCTGAGAGGGATTTTGGCATTTCTTCCTTTGATTTTGACCTCACTAACAAAAATGCAGTCTCCAGAATAATTGACAATTTAGGTGTAAACAAAGCCACTGGAATAGACAGAATACCAGCTAAACTTCTAAAAATCAGCAAACCTTCTGTAGTAGAACCAATTACAGAACTAATTAATTCCTCTATATGCAGTGGAAAATTTCCATCAAGAATTAAAGAAGCGCAGGTGATACCTTTACATAAAAAGAATGACGTCATGGAAAAATCTAATTATAGACCAGTGAGTATATTACCCATGCCATCAAAGATATTTGAAAAGGTCATTTCGCAACAGCTGAGTGATTATTTTGCGGGTATCTTTCATAACTATTTATGTGCATTCAGGAGTGGTCATGGGTGTCAGACTACAATATTAAAACTTTTGGAGGATTGGAAGATGGCCCTTGACAAAAACCAATATGTTGCTGCCATTCTAATGGACCTTTCTAAAGCTTTTGACTGCTTGCCTCATGATATTTTACTTTGTAAACTTTCAGCATATGGACTGTCACAGGCTGCAGTCAAGCTTTTGGAATCATATTTAAGTCAAAGAAAACAACAAGTCAAAATTGGCAATATTATTAGTTCATTTAATGACATAACAAAGGGTGTTCCTCAAGGTTTCATTCTAGGCCCCTTATTATTCAATGTTTTTATTAATGACATTTCTATTTCATACATCACAGTCAACTTTACAATTATGCCGATGACAACACTTTATCTTACACATCATCGAATTTTCAAGATCTTGTGCAAACTTTAGAAAATGAGAGTAACACTCTAATAGACTGGTTTAATTTTAACAAAATGCAGGCAAACCCTGATAAATTTCAAGCTATAGCTGTAGGTAAAAGGTCAAGGGCAAAATCCCCTGTCTTCAAAGTTGGAAATGCAAGTGTATCATGCGAAGAGGTTGTTAAACTTCTTGGGATAGACATTGATTTTCAACTCTCTTTTGACCATCATATATCAAATTTATGTAAAAAAGCAGCACGACAACTTAATGTTCTAAAACGCATTGGAAATAAGCTTGACCATCTAAACAGATTAACCATTTTTCATTCCTTTATTTTATCAAATTTCAATTTTTGTCCGTTGTCATGGCATTTTTGTTCAGTTCGAAATACAAATAAAATTGAAAAAATTCAGGAAAGAGCTTTGAGATTTGTATATTCAGATTACAGTTCGTCTTATGAAGATCTTCTCATCAGAGCCAGACTTCCAACCCTCCATATCAGACGCATGAGAACAATGGCTCTTGAAACTTTTAAAATTTTTCATAACTTGGCTCCACCTGTCCTAGGAGACCTCATTCAGAAAAAAGAAAGAAACTATAACTTTAGATATTCAAATCTATTGCAGGTCCCAAGGGTAAAAACAACCAAGGCAGGTAAAAATTCTTTTAGGTATGCTGCCCCTGTACTGTGGAATGATCTACCAGAAGATATCAATCAGGGAGTTTTGGGCAATTCAAAGCTTTAATTGCTAATTGGAATGGCCAGGACTGCCGCTGCAGTGCATGTTCGGATTAACCCAGTGCAGGGGGGTATTTCTTCGCCATTTATCTCAGTTACAGCTTTTGCTTTATGTGTGCTTCACTTACTTGTTAACTCTCCTGCTTTCAGGGTCATTTCTTTATTCCTTATTTTTTTGTCATTATTCATATGGCTAAGTTGCAAATTTTCTTCTTTAGTTTGCTTAAAATTATGCTTGTTATCTTTATCAAACACTTGTTTTAGTGTATGCATGCTCAGCATGATCCTTGTATATATCAACAGAATCTTAGAATTCTATATTAAAATAGCTCCTTTTATTAAATCTGCTATTCTTACAACCGGGTACGTTAATTTTTGCTTTGGTGGGGCCCCTTCTAATGAAAATATACTGTGAATATATTACTTCATTGAGGGTTTCTTTCCTTGTGGTAGTAGGGTTCCAATACTACTCAGGAAAGGGGATGGGTGGGCGTTGTAGCTTGAATTTTTATTTCTCATTTAAGCTTATGCACACTAATCAATTCTATAAATCAAATCTTAATAATGCCTTTACTTTTATAAATGTGATAATCATCTATTGTATTTTTGTAAACTTATACCTGTGCTTTATATAGCAATATTCTGAATATAGCAATGACCTGAAACTAATATATTTTTAGAAAGTTATTTACTCAGTTTTGTATCATCCTTCATAATTTTTAATTAAATGAAGTCTATTTTTAAGATCTTATCAGAAACGGGGATGGGGCCCCTCTTGATGAAAGTACGCCTCTGTATTATTTCATCGAGGGTTTGTTTCCTGCTGGTAGTAGTACTTGATACTACCCAGGAAAAGGGAAGGGAAGGGATGGTAAAACTTTTTCGTTTATTTATCTACTTCTTTAATATTAATAACCTGGTTTCTATACGTTTTAAACTTCATTACCGTTTGTACGTTGAAATTTGTCTTATATGTATGTTCCTAACTATGTCATATGATTTTCTAACCCATGTATGCTTAATATTTTATGTTAACCTTAGAATGCTTTATATGTAGTCGGTTCAAAAGCTAATGTTAGCTTATGTTGTTTGTTATGCTGTCTTGCCGACTTTAAATAAATCTTATCTTATCTTATCTTATCTTATCTTATCTTATATTATCAATGGTTGTAGCACTACCTGGATGGTACTTTAGGCTAGACTTTGTTAAAATATGAGCCAATTTTATCCAACAGTCATGCAGTTGCTTGTTCTGTACAAAATGACCCTTTTCCACAATGTTTTGGTTATACCGTTATAGTTATAACAGTCTTATGTTTTTCAACTACTTGTGCTCATAAATAGCTTCATTTTGATATATAATATTCCTGGACATATTGCCTTTTCTTGGCAAATGAATGCCCTTAAAATTGGGTCTCAAACACTTTACATGAACCTTAAGCGACCACTTAGGGACCACCAAAACGCGGTCGTTTATGGGAATGGTCGCTTAATACGAAATAATGTTATAAATGTTACAGTTCATTTTGATACCATTTATAGATTGTCGGTCAAGTTGTACTGAATCTTATGGTGTTTGAACCCATTAGAATCGTCTTAGAGAGAAGACTCTTATGGGTTCTAACAACATAAGATTCAACAATAACCAATTTTTCGATAAGAATGTCCTCTTTTTCAGAGATTTTGATTACGGTGAAGCCTTTTTATGGTAGTCGCTAAATACAATTAGTCGCTTAATAGACGTGGTCGCTCGAGCAATATCGACTGTAATTCAACGAAAATTTCAGCAGAACTGAAGTTACTATCTTGTGGTAGTTTTAAAGGCGTTTTCAGCAATCCTTCTATGTTTAAACAAAGAAAATAGAAGACAAAAGTTTCTTAAAGTGCAAGATCGATTTATCTTTCATGAAGTGGGCAACAAAAGCTATATTTTCACGAAGAGTGAAAATATAGCCTTTGTTCTGCAGGAAGTAAAAAAAAGTGTTCTATCGTACTCGTAAAATGAATAATAATTATATTTCTTTAACGCAATTAAAAGATGAAACATGAAAATTGTGGGATAAATTATGTTTAAAAAGCGAATCATTTTGAACGTAAACGCATGGCAACGTGATGACATCAGCAGTATAATGATGCCTCGCATTTTTGACGTCAAAAAGAATGAAATGAACGAAATCAGTAGACAATCTTTTCATAATATCTTTTGCTTGACGGGGAATACCGAGCTGATTATCTACCGGAAGATATCGATAATCCGAATGGAAAAAAAAGCAACTTTTTTACATGTAATAAAAAAAATCGAAACTGCTTTTTGTTGTTGTTGTTGTAGTTTTATCAGTTTTGGAAAGGTTGAATACTCTGTCAAAACTGTAGCGTTTTTGAAATTTAGGGGCCTAATTACGAAAGACCGGTGAAGACTTCTTTTATTCACACTTCACGCTTCAAACTTCAAACATATGATATTAAAATGAGAAGTGTGAAGTGCACAGGGGTCACACTTCACACTTCACAGTTCATACTTCACAGTTCATACTTCACAATTCAAAGTTCACACTTCACACTTCAAAGTTCACACTTCATACTTCACACTTCAAAGTTCACAGTTCACACTTCAAAGTTCACAGTTCACACTTCACAGTTCACACTTCACACTTCACACTTCACACTTCACACTTCAAAGTTCACACTTCAGACTTCAAACTTCACATTTCAAAGTTCACACTTCACACTTCATACTTCACAGTTCACAGTTCAAACTTCACATTTCATAGTTCACACTTCACACTTCAAAGTTCACACTTCACACTTCAAAGTTCAATGTTAACAGTTCACAGTTCACACTTCAAAGATATTATGTTTGAAGTGTGAAGTGAGAAGTTTGAATTTAAGAAATGTCACCTCCAGTTCACGCTTCAGAGTTCACATTTCAAAGAAAATATGTTTGAAGTGTGAAGCGTGAAGTGTGAATAAAAGAAGTCACCACCGGTCTTTCGTACCTAATAGAAAACATTGACACTGTCAATTTCTACTTTTTTGACTTGAACGCATCAATTATTTTATTCAATATAAAAGACGTACCAAGTGAAGTTTGGGGAATTTAAGTAATTTAACTACATGTATTGTTCTGAAATCGGAATAAGCCCTGTTTATATTTTTTAAGACACAGAAAATTCAATAATTATAAAACAATATTTTGACAATATTCTTTTCGAATAATGCCAAATTTATACTTGGATGAACATCATAATTATCGCGAAATACTTAAAGGTAATCTCTTGTCAGTAAACAAATCAAAAGTGTAACAATGAACTTAAAATGGGTGCGCAAATTTCAAGGGGAAATAAATATGTACGTACTATGGTAGTAAAGGGGATTAAGCGAAGGAGGGGGTAATTCTGATCATTCAGTCGTTGGTAGATGATCAAAAAATCGTAACTACAACTTGGATATGCTGTAGTTACGATATTATAATTGCCCACAAACGACTTTATATATGACTTCTTTTATTATGCACTTGAGTATAATTTATGTTCCGGCGTAATGATGTTTCACCCCTACAAACATATTATCTTTTGTTTCAACCCCATCTCTAAAACAAGGGAGACAAAGCTGTAGACAGTTGCCAACCAGAGATATTTATAAATGATTCCCCTTATTCGTTATTCGTTTCAAATATTCGTCCCTATTTCATATTCTGAAACCTAAATGAAGCAATCTCTGGGTTCAGGATGACAAAACGAGGAAAACAGTTTGCAAATTAAACCCCACTTTTCACGCAAGTTCACGTGCTAAGCGGGATATTATTTGAAAACAGTTTGCACCGATTTGTCATCCTGAACGCAGGGATAGTATTCCGATATATCACATACTGAAACATTTTCAAAGTATCAACAGTTTATAAAGAAGTATTGAAGTTTCTACACTGGGCTGGGTGGATTGTGTAGGCTGAACTGTTCAGTGTTCAGGATGCCAAAACGTTTACAAAGTACCATGCTTTGCACGCAAGTCCACTTTCAAAATGGGGAATTAGTTCTTAGACCACGCTTGAAGCGAATCGGCCAATCAGAGAGCAGTATTTCAAAAATATAAATCACAGATACAACTCCTAGCATTGAATTTACAGATATACATTGAAAGTGTGACGTGCACGTGAATCTTGACAGATTTTGTGTGCCATGTCATTTTAAGAAAGTGTGGAGCATATTATATGATCGCTTTTTCCAGAAGACTTTCTACAGTTGCATACATGCAAAAGAGCTGCGATAAGTTACGATAATAGATTTATAAATATAGTTTCGGCATAATTACGCATTAAAACAGTAATATCACAGCGAGTTTCACTCGTTTTCGTTGTACAGATATTCAGGTTTAAATTACAGACATTGTTAGAATAGCGTGGTCTAAGTCAGAAAGACAATCTCGTGCCACGGTATATGGAAAATAGACACTCGCTGAAGCTCGTGTCTATTTCCCATATACCACGGCACTCGTTGTCTATCCAATACATAGACGATCGAAAAACAGTGAGTCAATAGTTACTTAATCTCTATTTACAGTTCTTTAGGTGTTCCGTCGATATTATTCTGTGATACTGAGATACAAATGACGCGCGATTACTTTTACCAAATGTCAGAAGAATCTTGGCCAAGTCGGGATAATCGTAACAAATGGAAATTATACCCTAACCATGCCAATTCGTCTGTATATAACACTTTTATTACATAACATTTCGAGCATTTGTGTGACAGTTCCAACAGACATTGGACAGCCCGGACCAATGCTATCGCATCTAAATGTTTACCTATTGGTCTATCGAAACTTTATGTTAGCAGCTTTAATCTGCGCGCATGGCTAAGACCCTGACCAGACTGTACGGATGCAGGCTGACCAGTCTTTGCTTTGCCTACAATGTAAATGTGAAATCGTTGAAAATGACACGCTCAGGCTTATTTCATTCTGTGAATCAATTATCTAATACATAGCCTTTACTTATCAATAAAATTTGGTGACAATAGGTACTATTATATGGCGTCGAAACAACAAGGGATGTAACTCAATTGGTAAATACTCAACATTTACTTGAATTAATGTTCTTGGATGCTTTTTAAGAATTGTCGACCACAAATCGTTCTGTATTCTCGACTGAAAACAACAATTGACACAGGCTGGTCAGAGTCTTTGCTTTGCACATGTTTGAAATTGTCGGAGATGTCACACACATGCTCAAATGTCTTTCACATGCTATTTTAATAAGTAACATAGTGAAATTGACAATCACCTCGATCAAAACCATTCCAAATAGCTCACTCTGCTCTCAATTGATGCTTTTCGCTCAAATCACTAAAAAAAACCGAAATCGTTAAAAACCATTCGAAATCGTTCAAATCTACCAACAGTTCATTGAAAATGTCCAAGTTATTCTACGATTCTTTAGGCTGGCGTCATTGCCTCGTGTAAGTAATTAAATACTCAAGAAAGAAGGACAAAGGTCAATAACTGGGTCAATGATTAAACATGATGCCAGAATCAAATGCAATCATCTATCAACCTCTTGTATTGACTTAACATGGTCCTAGCACTAATATTTAGATATTTAATAAAGTAGGCCAAAGGTCACGGTAAGGGTCGAAGGCTCAACATGATGCAAGAATCAAAGACAACCAACTACCAACCTTAAGTAATGACTTAACACAGTCCTAGCCCTAATAATTTAATATTTAAGAAAATAAATCAAAGGTCACGGTCAGGGTAAAAATAATTCAACAAAGAAATCTGAAAGAGCATATCTTATGAATCAGTTCAGAGAAGCTTTGCTGAATTCTTATAAGTAGTTTCAGAAAAAAAGATTATTAAAAGCCCGAGAAGGCCCATTGTTGTGACGTGGTAGCCCATAATATCCATGATACCTATCCAATCAGAAATATTAAAAAAAAAAATCTGAAAGACCATGTCCCAGGAAAAATTCCTGTGAATGACGGATGAGACGTTAAACCGAGGTCCCGTGAGACGATGCTTTACACCGAGCACGTTAAAGAACCATCAGTAGTTTCGTCCTGTATCCTTGCACCGTCCCCGGTAACAGTCTTCTGGGGGCGTCGCTCATTTTGGTGAATGCTACGGTAGCGACGATAAATAAACGGAAATAAGCAAATGCCTTTTTATATTAGGATTCTTTCGGCTGGTGTGAATTTGAAAACGTCTGATTGCTACATGTTCGTGAAGACACACAAATTGAAAACTTCGAAGATTTTTTTTGGAAAAGATGTATCAGATTATTGCTAGTTTCGTCCATCTTTGGGCGGAATTAGCCATATTGTATTATCCCACCTTATTTTTTATTCAAACTAGCGATATTGATAATATCCCTTAAATTTCTTTAAAAAATTGCCCAACACACTCAATTAATATCATTCTAAAATCATTCCAAAATCATTCGACTTGTCAGTTTCATGATGTTCATAACTGTAGCACCGATAAAACATGAGCACCGCCTACGGGTGTCTACGCTCGGCTGTCGAGTGCTGGATGGTGGGATAAAATCTTAGTCGAAAAAGGGGCATAATTTGCACAAAATGCATCTAGAGTTATCCCCCTTGATAATATAGGTTGCTCTTTTGATGGTGAGCATGTATGCCAAGTTTCAAATGAATGCCTTCAGTAAAACCAGAGATATAAAAAAATGTCAGTTTTCGCACGACGACGGCGACGACGACGACGACAACGACGATGACACGGAGGCTTTAGCAATACCTCGGGTTTTCTCCGAAAAAAAGCCATTGAGAACTGCCGTAGATAGAGGGGGTATTTGTATTTTGAATTAAAATTCAAAGTATTTAAAATATACTGCACAAAACCTATGTTGTTGGTACTCATTGGAATCGTCTCGCCAGGACGATTCCAATGGGTACCCACAACATACTGTTTCATTTAGCAATTTAGATTTTAGACTAGCTTAACCCCCGATTGTCTGTACCTCTGATTACTATCAAATAAACATCGAAATTCTATATGAAGCTTCGCGGAAAAAAACAACAACAAGAGATATACAATAATAAAATGCAGTTGATCTGAAATTCGGAGCAGACTTCATCAACTTAAATAAAATTAAAATGAGAAGGATAATATTTCCTAAATTGAGCTACGGTGAGATCAAAGTAACGATAATCCGTGCTTCTTCTCAGTGAAATCGATCAACTAATTAGGTTTCCAGTTTTATCGCTCCTTTACATTTTAAAATACGCCCAAGACAATACACAAATATGTTATGCAGCCAAGGAAATTCGGCAATTTTGATTATTTGGAAAACTACATGTATTGATCGAAACATTGAGAAAATATAGTTGAGCAGATAACAATAATTAAGGAAACCAGTGGCTGGTAGATAATAAGTTGCTCACGCACAGAGTCCATCTTGTTAGTTTTGAAAGAAAACGACATAAATAACAAGCATCAAAAATAAAATAAATATCGACATGTCTTAACGAGCACTTGCTTTGAGGATTTGATAAAAATAAATAAATCAATCAAAAAGTGATGTTAAGATATAAACACTCCTTTACAAAAGCCCAAGGCTTGATACAAAACTGTACATATAAGGCAAAGTTTTTAACTCATATCTTAAAATATCAATTTTATAATAGAGCGTTTTGTTACCCTTAGATGTACGAAATCCCAACGGTTAGGACAACAAATGACACTGTGACGAGTAGAAGAGTAGACACTTGTAACTGTACGTGAAAAGAATAAGGCATACGTCTAGATGCAGTCCTTCGAGAAACTGAAACAACGGTTATCAACATCGTGAAATTGACAAGTTGAATGATTTTGGAATGATTAAGGAATGAAATTGAATGAGTGCGTGGAGCGAATTTTGAGTGAATTTAATGGTAGGTAATCGCAAATTTTGTTCAGGATGAACAAACTTAGTGGTATTGATTACCTCCCTTACAATTTGGATTCTGTCAGAGAAATCGAGATTTTACTCTATTAAAAATTATTTTGAATGACGTTGTTGATTCTATATTTTTCAATGGGTTTGAGCGTTTTTGAATGGTTTGTGTAAGTGTTTGGAATGAATGATTGGAGCGCTGAGTGAGTGATTTAGTATGGTTTTGATTGAGGTGAATGTCAACCTTATGTTGTAAGACACGCAGTAAAGTAAGTTAAAAAGGTAAATTTTAAACTTTCTAAATTCATTATTTTAACCTGTTTTATCTATTTCGAACAAATGACACGAGAATCTAACGGTAAAAAGTTTATTTCACGACTCACAGCGCAAAGTCTACCTATACAAACTTTAATACTGTAGAAAGTGTTTTTAACTCAAACAAATTAATTTCGCAAATTGTCTAAAGATACGCCGGTTACACTATCGGATGTCCAAGTATGGGAAAACTAGTTGAATGCGCCATATGTATTCATACATATGTGTGATTAGCTTTTTAGTATCATACCCCCATGAAAAAAACGTTTTCTGGTTTTGTGAATTTACACAATAGTACTCAAGACTTGGTAAAGTGCCTATACATTATATTTATAATCATCTCCAGACGCCTGGGACATAAAGTCTTGACAAATATCATAAACCAGTGATTTCTAAACCTGAAACTGTGAAAGGCATAACCTTGGGGATCATCCTAAAGTAGGTTTTATTTTCTTTTTTCTTCAAATGTCATAAATAAGACGTACTTTATATAAAAAGGGAGTGTTACACCAAGATAAACTGAAAATGATCTAGGATCCCCCTCCAGTTGTATAAAAGCTAACCATTGGTTAACCATTAACAGGAAATTAATTTTTACCAATAAGTTTTGTTGTTTCAATTATACCAAATAAATGAACTTAATTGAAATAATAAAATACAATAATTTTGATAATTTAAATTTTAATTTAAATGGATAGAATTACACCAAATGTTATCTTGTACGCAACCGGGCCCAGTTTTCTAAACGTCCCTATCCATTATGACTGATGATCGTCACAAGTCTAAGTTTCACTGTGACGGTTTATCGTCGCATGCTAATATTGAAACGTAAACCTATAGATACCCTCAATTAGAGTAGTAGAAATAAATTCATCTCTCGCTCTCTCCCTTTCTCTCGCTCTCGCTCTCGCTCTTTTCCTCCCCCCTCTCTCTCTCTTTTTCTCTCTCTCTCTCTCTCTCTCTCTTTCTCTCTCTCTCTCTCTTTCTCTCTCTCTTTCTCTCTCTCTCTCTCTCTCTCTCTCTCTCTCTCTCTCTCTCTCTCTCTCTCTCTCTCTCTCTCTCTCTCTCTCTCTCTCTCTTTCTCTCTCTCTTTCTCTCTCCCTTTTTCCATTTCCCTCTCTATCTCGACTTTTGAGATATTCAGTAAACCCTAGAGCCTCCAATCGGTGACCGTTTAGAGACCGTGGGATGATGAGGTAAGATTTACCAGATTTACCAGCAAAACATTACCAAGCGACCCTGCGATGTATTTACGATGTGTCTGAGGGCTACGGCCTTCGTGCGGTCTTGTGATTTCCAAAAAATTGTATAATTTTTTCGCAAAGGTCCACGGCGCTCTTGCGGTTATCGCACATGCTCTATATTCTGCCGCACGGGCATCGCACAATGTTTGTGGTAACGTCAAGTTACGGACGCCGTACGGGCTCTGTAAGTCAAATCTAAAATAGCCTGTAAGGGTGATAAATTTAAAATTTTCGGGAAAATCGTTTTGTGGCGTTTTGTGGCGATAGAAAGAGGTGGTTAAATACCAGATACAACACTGGCAAATACACAGGTCTGAATGAACTTAATTAGACATTACGCCTAATGTAACATCATATAATGGCCTTAATCCGATTTATATAGGAAGACACGAGTCTGGAAAACAACTGTCTAGAATCCAAACAGATACGACACAAACATGCTCAAAGTTCGGGTTCGGGATTACAATCTCTTGGCAAACGTTTAAAAATTGCACCCCGCTTTGCATGTAAGTATACATGCAAAGTGGGGTTCATTTTCAAAATGTTTGCAATAGCTTTTGCATCTTGAATACAGGGGTAGCTGTACAGACCCTGATATGGTGAAAGTTTGAACATTCTGGAAAGTTCTTAACTTGTACTGTTCATTTAGAGGTAACTAGAGCTGTCGCAAGGCAGACTATTACCCCCACCAGCGCTGTGTCAAAATATAAGTGCTAATGAAGATTTTAGGTCGCTCGGTTCTCAAGTAAGAGTCTGGAAACGAAAATTGAACAAAGGCTGACTGTGACTTTGACCTTTGATCTATGTGCACCAGTAACGATTGGGCACTTATTTGGGTATTACGCAGCATTTGCATTAAGTTTCATGATTTTAGGTCACTTGGTTCTTAAGTATGAGTCCGGAAACGAAAAGGTCTACGAAAGGAGGGACGAACGGACAGATGGACGGACGGACAGACAGACAGGCAGACATGGCGAAACCAATATGCTTCCCTTTACTTCGTAGGTGGGGTGTATAACAAAAAAACTGGTTAGATAATCAGTCACTGATCATCTGAGCAGATCTGATCTGATATTTTATGTTCTAAAGGGCATATGATCGATTAAAGTGATACAGTTGGCGGGGCATTTAAGATTTTAGATGAAATGTTCTAAAAGATTATATCACAAACCAAATGTTATTGGTACTCATTTGAATCGTCTCGTCGAGGCGATTCAATTGAGTACCCACAACATAGAGTTTCATCGAAAAGTTAAGATTTCAGACTGGTTTTACCCTCTCTCTTATCCATACCTCTGCGTTATCTTGAAAAACCTGTCTAAATGACAATATAATTGACAACAGCTTAAACTCAAATTCCTCGTGAAATAAAAAACATGTTGTTTTTTTCCACAAAAGGAATCAAAAGGGAAATAGATTATCTGTACCTGTTCATGTTTAATTCAAGTCATCTGACACAAATTGGATTTTGTATAAAACGGAGGTAAAACAGTGGAAAAAGATTGAGGGAAAAAAGGAACCGATTCAATAAGAAGAGATAGAGACCGGTCCATTTTTGTATGAAAATTTCTTCCTTTTTTTCGTCTCAGATTTCTTATTTTTTATTCTGCGTAGTCTAACGATAGTCGACAATTTACGCACTACCAAGATGGTCCCTTTTCGCGTCACAGGTCACATATTCTTGAACATTGACAATTACCTTTTTTTCATTCTAGTGTCTGGAATATTTTTCATTGTACGTAGGAATCGTAAAATTATAAAACGACCTACTTCAGACATAGTTTTGTGGAAAATCTCCCTTGTGATTTTTAAAGGTCTAATAAAGTAACACTAGGGTACAAAATACAGTCGGTAGTCGGTACAGAAAAGAATAGAAAAAGAAACAGCGTTTTCTTTTTTTATATTTGCCAGAATCGAGAAGTGGTGCAATATCCAACAACTTTCTTTTAAACATAAATTGGAGTGACTTTACCTCCTTTTATTTTGCAGTTACATGTATACAGAAGCTTGTATTTACCCCTAAAATGATGAAATGAAGTAGTCTCCACCGACGCGTATACCTCATTAGGTTGCCTTAATTACGATAACATTCCCTTATATACCGCAACTTTTTTTCATGAATATATCCACATTTTTGGAGGGTTAACGATTTAAGCACATTGATATATTTGCACACGCAGTTATTACGGAAGCGTGTATGTACCTACGATGTACCTCCCGAATGATGACATAATGAAGTCTTCGACGACTTGCAAAAGACAACATGACACAAAAGTCATATATAGAGACTAGATGTCGAAAATTTGGTGACCTGCTTTGATATGCAAGACAGTCTAAACTTCTTCATGTCTGAAGCCATAACTACGGAAGCCTGTATGTACCCCTTAATGGAAACATATACTAGTTCAAAAGACGTATTGAACTCTACAAGTAGTCAAAATTACGATGACATTTTGTGGAATTCAATACGTCTTTGGAACTAGTATATGTCTTCAAAAGGGTGTACATACTGAAGCGTGTGTGTACCCCCTAGTGACGACATATACTAGTAGCCAAAGACGTATTCAAATCTTCAAGGTGTCCAAATTACGATGACAAGTCAATATATACCTCGACATGTTTACCAAATATATGTATTCTTGACGGAATAAGAATGTAGGACTTGCCAAAATGAACATGCACATCTATTTCCAAGAACACTGATGTCGACATCATTTTGGCGTCTTGTCACTTTTAGTTTAAATTCAGACGACATTGTTTCTTTCTGTGTACAATACGGCATAAAAATGTCGACATCCATGTTATTCGTTTTAGATACACAAGTTCATTTGGGCAAGTCTCCTATATGTAGGATAGCAGAAGGACACAAATTTGGTCATCATGTCGCGATATAAATCGACTTGCCATCGTAATTTTGACATTTTGTAGAGCTCAATACGTCTTTGGAACTAGTATATGTCTTCATTAGGGGGGTACATTACGGAAGCCTGTATGGGTACATACAGGCTTTCGTAGGTACACGATTCCGTAGTTACAATCTCGAATAATCCTACGACAATTAAACTTGCATGCTGAGAAGCTTAAACTTGTTGCTACTTACGTGTTAAAATCGAATACTTTAGAGAGATTTCGAGGACTAGGTGACGCTGATTTGGTATTACGTATAGGAGAGTGTCCAGACTGATACGTTGGTGATAGGGGCCCGGTGGACGTACATAACAGGGGCTTCTTCTTCCTCCGTATAGACGAAAAGGAACGTCGTAACAACGTCACACGTCCAGATAACGATTCCAGAGTTGCCTCGTTCAGACTCAGTCTATCGGACATGGTTCAGTCTAGCACTTTGTCACAACTTTCAACACGTATACACAAAGGCACTATATCCACAAACACGCCGTATGTTATAAATATGTAAGGTGTTACTGTTTTGTCTCAAACTTCAGAAATTCCATTTTTATGACTTGGTTTCTCGTCTTTTATTTCTATTCTATTTTTTTTCTCCGAACTGAGAACTTTATTTGGTAATAGATATCATATCGAATCCCAAAACCTGGGGTTTTCCTTTGCTAAAAGATATAGATCCACAATCAGTTTAGTGATCTTTGTGCTGAATTTAATTTTTTGAAAATAAGACTTAAATGATTGGAAAAAAAAACTTTTATCTAGTTTTCTGTGGAATTTGTTTTTTAAAAATGAATAATGAATTTATCATCTTGATTTTTAAGCGATTTCGCTATTGGCTGTAAAATGAAACATGCCGTTTGCTTTCAATGTGAACCTATTCTCTAAAGTTACGGACTGGAAGACCATCTCGGGCGAACCATCACACCAATTTCGGAACGTGACAGCTCTTCGAAATTCTTTAAAGAATTGAACAGAAAAAACTTTTGAATTTAATGGGTTATGGAACTTAACACCTAATCACACTTAGTGTGTTTAGGTGTTTAGTTCCAAAACCATTTAAATTCAAAGACTGTTATGTTTATCTCTTACAGTTAAATGTTACAAAGACACATTAGTACGGAATTTGCTATTGCTGGAAATAGCCTTATAGAACTCCTATGCGTATGAAAAAATCTTCAGCCGACTGCAATTTGATATAAAAAAGATTAAAAGAAAAGATCCTAGTACGTTGCTAGAAAATCTTCGCTGTCATAACATACGCTTAATTATGTTTTCTATATTCCTTATTTCATTTTTTTTTCAAGAAAAAAACATGACCAATATGTATGTTGATCAATCAATGTCTCTGTTATTAGCGACTAGAGAGAAGTAATTAGGAATTACGAGAGGTTTTTTTTTTCTCCCAGGAGAGTAAAATGAGGTCATTGATCGTTATGAATGATAAATTAAAGTACGACGTGTTTCACCTGCCGCCTCTGGAATGATAAACTTACGGCTTAGTGTACAGTTATTTAGTTTGTTTGAATGGGTTTCTCACCACTTTTAGCAAGTTTTTGTCTGTCATATCACGGATTAGCAGATGTCCTCAAATGATAGGTATTTCTAACCGAAACGCTATACAGTGGCTCTCGATAAGACGATTCTAATGAATACGTAACTAGGACTATGAAATTTACACTCACTCAGAAGGCGACAAACAAAGAATATATAGGATAAAGGCGATATGATGACTGACAAAAGATGCATGCCCTCGGGCCGCTCCATTTTTTAAGATTCTAGCGTTAATGAATAATCAAAACATCGTAACTACAGCTTGAAGTTACCCCCTTGCAATGAAGGCTTTTCGACTCAGACAAAACTGAAGAAGAATGGTGCTAAAGCGAAATATGTAATCCATTAATCCCCCCCCCCCCCCTCTGAACTGACGACTGATCCGCAAAGACTAAAACAGAAAACGGTATATATGTTAAAAATATATTTTCCAAAGAAGCCAAATATAAAGCAAAACCCCTTATCAAACCGCAAAGATTGTAATGTGTTAAGTTTCATACCTAGCTGAAACAAAAATTTGGCTTTTCATATCTTACAATATATTATAAACAATCTAAAGACGTGTGAGACAGTACTCCAAAGGAGCTTTCTCTGAGGACAATCATTTAAAAGAGTTCCATAGCAAGAATTATGCTCATATATAAATAAATTAAAAAAAGGATGAATAATTATTGATCTAGGAGCAACTAGAATTTTATGATTATTTTGAATTGTTCGAAAAGTATTGCACAGTCATAGATATATACATGTACAATTTGGACATACGTGTAAATTCTTAACAATTAATTTATCGGCGCATTTTTGAAATCAACTAGATATTATTATTCATTTTTTTTTTTCATTTATTTCAAATACAGAAACTTAGAAAAGAATTAAACGTTATCAACAGTCATATAGAAAAGATAAATACATATAATGGCGATATAAAACTAGCAATCCGAAGATTTATGCCCGCAAATCGCAGACGTACCTAATTTGAATACATATTTATGCAATATTCTAGTAAATTGATGGTTTATCTAGATTTATTTGCAAATAAATCTGGTTTATAGATTCAACAAACATATAGACTTCTTTTATTTGTTTTTCTGTTTTCTCTGTTAAAAGGGTGCGCCCGGGTGAAGCCCAAATTTGGTGTGAGTGTCACAATACATCAAAACCTTGAAGAAGTCTATTAAACTGAATATGTTTCATACCGAAAATCAGAGTTATCTGGCTTGGTTACAGAGAAAATCTTGAATGTTTCTATGTTTTTCTTCCCTTTAAAAAAGCGATACACTTGGGCGAAGTACATTTAAACCCCACGGGGCGGAGGTGGGGGATAGGGGTTGATAAAACAAACTTTATATATCATGATAGGGTAGAGGCAGATAACCACTACATAATGCTATATTTTCATGTAGAATGGAATGCACCCGCCCAGAGCCCACATTTGGCCTCAGAGGTATAGAGTGAACAGACATGGTAGAAATCCACTAGATGATGCTACATTATCCTCGGATACCTTGGGGGCTCCCTATTTGCTACGCTATATCGTCAATATAGCGTTGCATATAAGGGAGCCACGGAAAATCCGAAGATTGCCACACTATATCGTCGATATAGCGAGGCAAATAAGGCGACACAGGGGTGTCCGGGGATGATGCTACATACCGTACATGGAAAAAGTTGAAGTTCTGGTTTTATAGGCGAGAATATATAATTTCCTTGTATGTTTCTATATAAAATGGGAGTTGCCCGGGTGGAGCCAAGATTTTGACCTTCGGCGCATGGTATCAAAAGAAATGGTGGATGTCCTTTTGAGGAGTTATATGCCGTCTAGTTTAGAAAAATACGTTTTCTTTTAAAGATTTCTCTGTACATTCCAATGTAAATTGGGATGCACGAGAGCGAAACCAGAATATAATTTCATAATAACTAACTTAGTACAAGTCTTCGAACATTATTATGCTTATACCATTTTAGCATTGTCTATTAAGATCCTTTCATTAAAACCCCAGGTCGAAGGAGAATTGTCGAAGATTTTCTTGATAAATATTTGCACTGAAGTTCACCGCAGAAAGCTACAAGTTAACAGAATATCTTTACGTTCCCTAAAGTATACGTGAAACCAAATCAGGATATATTTTTTAAAAGAAACTATAAATATTAGTAGTTGTGAAATGAAAGAAAAGATAAAAATTAAAAAGTGATGATAATTTGAAACTAATTTTCAAAATGCTTCTCTGCACTAGATAAACATCCGTAATTTTCGAGAAAAAAAAATTCAATAATCGCACCAAACTGAACAAAGCAAATTATATCCACTATCAACGCCGCGCCATTGACAATGTTTTTAAAGAAACAACAATGTATAGAATGAAGGTTAGCACAGCACAGTTTCCAATACAAAATATCCTCAACTCAATAAAACATGTCTGTAACGTTAGATTGATTAAGTCACTCCAAAATCCAATAGAAGTCAACCCCTATCTTACACAATATAGCCACTTAGATAAAGAAAGAATGTATCAAATAATGTCTGTTGCATGTAACAAACTAGACTGAAATCGTATTAAACAAACATACATGTCTCCCAAGTATGTTTAAGCGACAGGAAGCAACAGATCTTAGTTATGAATAATTACTTATTAAAACTCTTAACTCTAAATTGGAGAAGGGATCCGACGTGGCTCAAATGTGAGGAAGGTGGACTTCTGGGCCGACGGACGGATGAACAGACATATGTCACAGAAGATAAATATCTCTCCCCAACGTCGTCTTTATTTCCATTGATTCATTGAATTGAGTTTTACGCCGTTTCCATAATTTTTTCAGTAATATCGCGGCGGCTGGAGGACCAAACAATGGATTCCTGGTGTTTCTCTAACTTGTACAACCATCATATCTTTTCATAGCCTCCAGCTGCCATCTCATATAGGTCTACGATTATCAACCCGTTGGTGAGAGACCATGTTGATACTATATTAGATGACCCGCCAAGCAAAGCTGGGACCGTCTGGAGAGTCAAGAGTCGAACCTAATCAGACTGCACGGACTGGAAAGACTGAATACAGTCGAAACTTTTTTACCATTTGCTGATTTTCTGTATCTAGAAGAATTCTTCTACAGTTAAAAAATTCGCGAAATTGACACTCGTTCCGATCAATCTAAATCATTAACTCAGCGCTCAATCTATTCATTACAATCACTCACTCAAATCAATAAAAAACGATTCGAAATCATAGGAAAATATTTCGAAATCGTTCAATAGGATTTATATTTTACTTCAAAACGATCAAATTATTGTACGATTTTATTGTTTGGTGTGGATTTCCAGTAAAAGTATCTTTGAAATGCGACTTCCGACTGACTTCTACTGGTCAAAATGAATTTCCTTTTCAAATATGTATTTCACGCGGCTCTCTGATGATTCTGTTATTGCGTTACGGGTTACAAATTTTCTGCACATATTTTATGGGAAGTGTTTCCAGACTTGCTATCCCTGGTAAGTAAAGGTCGAAACTTTGGGGGCCTTGTAATGATCCTGTTGCATGCATAGACGAAATAGCAAACCATCTCGACTTAGCCGTCTACATGCATATCCTTTACACGGAACGCCACTCCTATACAATCATGTAAATCATTGCTCATACTGAACTCAGGATGGGGAAATATATAATACATACTTAGTGGTTTGTATGAAATAAAATATCTAACGAGATTGGAAGAATTGATAATTGTCGAGGCTCTGCCGAGACATATATCAATTTTCACAACCGAGTTAGATATTTTTTTCATACATGCACTAAGTATGTATTATATTTATATTATTACCTTTATTTGTCTTGTTTATGTCGATGTATTTTACTGAAATGCAAAATTCTGAAAATCACCCCATCATATTATTGTTCTAAAACTAACTTTGTGATATCATAAAAAATGTCATACGGGATGTTATCATACGGATATTTGTATAGGTTTAAGATAAAAGGCACTATCTGTTGAAATCAACCTTCGTTAACGCTCAAAGGCCCAGAGAGGCTAAACACATAAAAGGCCTATTATTTCAGAGCACAAGTTGCTTTTTTATTCAAGTCTTGTACATGTATTCGTATTTTACAAAGACGGCTCTCATAGACAAATATCTCGTCCAATAAATTAAGAATATCGTTCTTTTTTTTTTCTTTTTCTTTTTTGGCCGATGAGTTTTTGGGCTTTCGTCGTTATGTTATTAAGTTATAAAGAAAAATGCGCCTACGGAAAAAAAACTACAGTAGAGCACTTGAAAGTTTGGTCGTTAGAAAGGGTCAAACGATAACATCTTCAAATCCACTTGACATGTTTCGTCAATTACATGTCAACGTTTACATGAGCGATCAAATCTATTTCTCTGAAATCACTTAAGACATTTATATTATTCTCTCTTGATGTAAATTGCTTTCGAAATCAATATTTCATGGATTGGCGAATAGATTGTTGAAAGAATGCATTCGTCAACAATTCATCCAGTGCTGCAAATGTTGATACAATGCATTACCAAATCCATTGGCCTTCCTATATTGAACGCATGGAAAGTTCTTTTAAAAACGTTCTTTTCCTCTTATGACATACATTTGATTGTTTGTTTGTTTGTTTGAATGGGTTTTACGCCGCTTTCAACAATTTCGCAGTTGTCCGCGGCGGCCGGAGCACCTAACAATAGATTCCTGGTATTTCCTACACCTGTACTATCATTTCACCCTTTCCTAGTCACCGAAAGCTATCTCACATAGGTTTACGATTATCTACCAATTGTTGAGAGACAAACGTCGGAAAGGATATTTGCCGCCACCGGGGATCGAACCCATGACTTCCAGATTGGAAGTCTTATGCCTAACCAACTGCGCCATGGTGGCGGCGACATACATTTGAAGTCTTGAGGAAAGGCAAATTGTCTTCAGATTGAAATATGACATATTTGTGTAATTTGTCTCGTTACATAATCGAGTGGGAATACTGGGAAAGGCTATGGGGAATGATACTTATTTTTCAAGCTGCAAAGTTTCCGGATTTGATTGATTGCAAACTGAAGTTAGGCATCCTAACAATAATGAAAGTAAAAGTTACCGTTAATTACATCATAAAATTGACATTCACCTCAATCATAACCATTCTGAATCGATCACTCAGCGCTCTATTCACTCATTCCAAACACTCACTAAAACCATTCAAAAATACAGAATCAACAACGTCATTCAAAATAAATATTGAAAGGTGAAAATCGCGATTTCTCTGACATAATTCATATTGTTAGCGTCTCATAGGTTCTTGAAGAAATAGGAAGCTATGTATAGAACTTGCATGCATAGTTTATTAGAGGGGGGGGGTTTAATCAATATCGCTAATTTTGATCATCCGGAACAAAATTTGTGATATAGGATTACCATTAAATTCACTCAAAACTCGCATTTGGTTTTTGAGACGTTAAACAGAGGCCCCGTAAGACGGTGCTTTACATCGAGCACGTTAAAGAACCATGGCGGATCTCAGCAGTAGTTTCGTCATGTATCCTTGCACTATCCCCCGTAACAACTAACCGTCTTCTGGGGACGTCGCTCATATGGGTATGTGCTACGGTAGCGACGATAAATAAACGGAAATACACACACTCAATACTCGCACCACACTCTTATACAATTTCATTCCTTAATCATTCCAAAATCATTCACCTTGTCAATTTCACGATGTTGTTAACTGTTCATGTCATGTTTGTTTAAAGCTACTCTTTCACAGATTGGGAAAATGTGATTTTTGAAAATTTTTCGTAAAATCAATCGGAAATAATGACCTCATCATGTTGAAGTCTTTAAAATAATAAGATTCAATCTGGTAATGCACGGAAAGTAAGACCAATATTCCTGAATTTAGCGAAATTCATTCTCAAAAATAAAGTAACTACTAACGCCTAAAAAGTATTCTTCCATTTCGATCCAACTATTTAGGCATGTGCATTCCACATGTTTGTCTTATTCAATCAAAGATTAAGGTAAAACTATTTGACAGCTGGAAACAGAATATCATTACAAGCAAAAATGAAAGATTATGCACGGAAAGCAACGTTTTTTTAATTATTAGACTCGAAATAAATAGACTGTATATCTAACTGATCTTGCCGCTTCTAACAAATAAGTAACAAAATTATTGAAATATGTTCTTTTTAGTGCCAATGACCGTCGGCCATTCTTGGTCGTGTAAAAATCCACACATTTCCCAATCAAAGTACAAGTTTTGTATTTTTTCTATGAAAAACTGTGAAAGAGCAGCTTTAAAGTTTCGAAGAAAACAATTAACGATTTCAAAAAAGTGTCAAGCATAATAATGTGTCATCAAGAGTTTGTGATCCTTCAAACGACTCTTGGATTGAAAAAACGAATGTGACCCGTCACGCGAAAAGGGACCATCCGGGAATTCCGTAAAATGAATTATTGAAAAAGAGATTTCATCCACCATAGGTCAACCATAAGTCGCATTACAAAAATTCTTTCTCTGGAAGGTAGATTGATCACTCTAGATTCGGAAATAAAACACGGTGCAAAAAGTGTCAATCCTAGTCACGCTGCGCAGTCTGACTAGGGTCGACACCTTCCGCACTACCCAGATGATCCCTTTTCGCGTGACGGGTCACATATATATATATAATTCTTTATTGTCCATTCTTGAATTATAGATTTTGTTGTTCACTTAATGAAATATATATTGATCTTACACTGAAACAAACGATAACCCTCAACTACTAATAGGCAGCGAAAACGTACCCATTAATAAAATTCGGCATTAAGTCTTTCAGATGCATTTTTATTCCACCCTTTCATATCAACCTTCCTTTGAAAATCATTAAGGAGTATTAACATCGATATACAAGTAATAATTCTCATCTCTTCCAAATCTGTTCATTGCAAACGTCTTATGTAAACAAAGCTATTGTATAATGTATATGAACTAAGATCATCAAATGAACAGTATAATCTAAGTCTACACTAAATGATTCATAGAATGCTATTGTTGGGAAAACTGATCGAATTTGACACTTTGTTTGAGATAAGTTTTAATTCAGCAGAAGAATGCTTAAAAAGACCTATTTTGATGGCAATTCATTTGTGAACCAAGGACTATTATAACCGAAGTATTCAACGTGAACAAAACATAAAATAAATACTTGCATAACGCTCAGTTGTGATTTATATTGGTGAAGTCAAAAAAAAACCGACAAACGCGAAAATAGAATTATAAAAACAAAAACAAACAAAAAAAGTATTACTTTTAAGTGGTCAGTCAACTAGTTAACCATCAATTTATCTCATTTTCAATCTCTAACAACATATATTTATTAAGTGGATATTTCCTGAATGTATGACGAAAAGCTGTAACAATGCATGTTATATGTGTAAATAGGTTGTTTATTAGTCTTCTGAACACGGTAGTTTAGCAACCAGCAAAAGGCTGTTGCGAAGTTATGACCCGTCACGCGAAAAGGACACAAACCAATATTGAAAAAAGAGATTAGTTCCAGGAAAGATCGACTAAAGGTAGCATTTCGAACAATCTTTGTCGGGAAGGTAGAATATGTAATCTGGATCCTGGGGCCCGTTTATTAAACTTCTTGCAAAAAAAGAAAGAAATCGTGTCAAAATCTGATATTTTCATTCATTGTTAGATTCTGCCTTGCAATATCTCATTGGAATCGTCTCAAGAAGACGATTCCATTGAGATCATGCGTGGCAGAATTCCACATTCAGTTACCTCTGTAGAAGCATCTTTGATTTTTGCATTACGCATAAAATGATCGTAAGATGTTTAGTAAAAGAGGTCCCTGGTAATCAGTCGAGTGCGAAATATTTCCGCGCTATTTTACGCCTTACGCAAGCGGTCTCTTTTCGCTTGATGGGTCACAAATGTGTGAAGGACCAATTTTCTCCAAAGGTGTCACCTGGGTAGTGCAATGACTGCCGTCTCTTGTCAGTGCATAATTTACAAAACAACAAGTGTCGAGAGCCTCATATTATATACATGTGATGTATAGCAGTTATAAGTTACTTGAATCATGTTTTTTTTTAAATATCTATACTATATCTATGTACTATATACATGTGTATATATACATGTGTATAATACATGTACACCATTATTTTTTTATTTCAATACTCTATTGCTTTGTTCTTGAGATCTAAATATTTTCTTGGTATTTTTTTTCATGTGCAGGGAAGTTCCTTTTCTTGGAACGGGCTAAATTAAAAAAAAAAACGCTGGTGTTAGTGTTTTCATATATGTACGTATTCATATCGGTACTCATGACCGTGTTGTCCTTAGCCCTCAGTTTGTGTCTCTTTGTGGAAATCCAATCTGCTACACAAAAAAGACTCAAATTTTGTTATTAAACACAGTCATATCATTCTTAACCATGATAAGTTAGGTACTCGGAAGCTGTATGCAATAACCAAAGTTTCTAACCACGAAAAGAATTTTCTAAATGCACTTTTTGGGTGAATAGTCTACAGCAACCAATTTTCTAAATGCACTTTTTGTATGTAAGGTCTACGAATAACTATTTTCTAAATGCTCTTTTTGGGTGAAAAGTCTACAACAAGCAATTCTCTAAATGCACTTTTTGGATGTATTATCTACGAAAAACTTTTTTCTAAATGCAGCTTTTGGATTTATAGTCTACAATAAGCATTTCTCTGAATGCTTTTGGATGATTAGTCTACGAATAAGTATTTTCTAAATGCTCTTTTTGGATGAATAGTCTACAACAAGCAATTCTCTAAAAGCACTTTTTGGATGTATGATCTACGAAAAGCATTTTTCTAAATGCACTTTTTGGAAGAATAGTCTACGAATAAGTATTTTCTGAATGCTCTTTTTGGATAAATAGTCTACAACAAGCAATTCTCCAAATGCACTTTTTGGATGTGTAGTCAACGAATAACTTCTTTCTAATTGCTTTTTTTTTGGATGTAAAGTCTACAAAAAAGAAATTTTCTTAGTGCACTTTTTGGATGAAAAGTCTACAACAAGCAATTCTCTAAAAAGCACTTTTTGGATGTATGATCTTCAAAAAGCATTTTTCTCAATGCACTTTTTGGAAGAATAGTCTACGAATAAGTATTTTCTGAATGCTCTTTTTGGATGTAAATTCTACAACAAGCAATTCTCCAAATGCACTTTTTGGATGTGTAGTCAACGAACAACTATTTTCTAATTGCTTTTTCTGGATGTAAAGTCTACAAAAAAGAAATTTTCTTAGTGCACTTTTTGGATGAATAGTCTACGGCAAGCAATTCTCTAAATGCACCTTTTGGATGAATAGTCTACCAAAAGCAATTTTCTAAATACACTTTTTGGATGTAAAGAGTACTGTCTTTTCTGTACGTTCATGCATTATTCTCCTAAATGACAAGACCAGCCAATTTCATGAAAATAAAGTTTGTCGAGAAGATCAAAGATACTGGTTATGTGACTTTTCTGTAAACTGTAAAACTGTTCTATTCGGGAACACAGGGCCAATAATTTTAGCCTGTGCGTGAGATTTCCTACAATTTCAAATATGCGCAAAGCAAAGACTCTGACCAGCCTGTGCATCTGCACAGTCTGACCAGAGTCTTAACTATGCGTTTAGTAGATAGATAAGATCTCAAAGTATCTGTACACCATCGAGTAACTTGATGTTTACAGTATGTGGCTTTCTACGCTACTCTATGTTCGCCCCTCACGAACAATTCACGATTGTTGGAAATGTCACGCACAGGCTCATTTGAAAATTGGAGACTTGTACGCTACCATCTGCGCCATTGCGACCGCTCCTGGCCAAGACATAACCACTTTACGACTGCAACTGTTGTTCTCTGTCTGAATTTTATTTACACAGCTCTAATAGCCAAGATATATCCAGGCTGCCAGATCCACTCCTTATTTCTACAATATGAATGAGACCCAAGCGTACAAGTAATATTTCCGACAGCTATTGACTTTAATTGTGTAATACTTAACTTCCTTCTTGGATAGAAGGCTTGTCGTGCGTCCCAGTTTAAATTTTCCCTTTCTAGGAATTTACGTTCTTTTTTATGTTTATCTTCAAAAAAATATTGTAGAAAAAAAAGAAATTGCTAATGAAAAGCATTTTCTTCTTTTCCTACAATTTTTTTTACCACATAGAGTAGATGCTTTTCAAATTTCACCTACCAAACACTGTCTTCTGCATCCTTTAATTATTTGGACTTGTCCCAAGTGTTGAAATAAATTAAAGGGTTAAAACGGATACTTGAACCCTCCATATGTGCACACGCTAGCCTTCGCTTCCTTTTAAGTACTTATCTTCTTCGGGCTTTGTCTCGTTTGTTAGCAAACAAAAAGTTTTAGAATAGTCCACATTGAATCAATGTGTAGATTCCATTTCAAAAAGCATTTTTTTTTCTGTAAGAGGTTTCAAATAAAGTGATATGTGCTCGAAAGAACAAAAATATAAAAAAAAACACTCTTGTTGTAATATGTTTCATATAATGTGCTTCACCTTCAGCACATTAATAATGCGAGATTCCTTCTGATTAAAATCCCGTGTTTGTGTACATAAAGCACGGGTAAACGTTTCATGAAAATTCATGAAATAGGATGCATCTTGTAAATGCTGTCAGGGTAATAAGAAAAAAAAGAAACAAATGGTTTATATTATATACGTGTAATCTATCTTTTAGTTTTGCCAATCAAGAACCAGCGTTCTCATAGGCCGAGAATATTTTCACAACTCCATGAACGAAAATATTTTTCAAATGCACATCTATAGTGTATTCTTACGCACAAAAAAAAGCCATGTAAAATCTACACAGATAGGTAAAATGACCATACTTAATTTAGAAAATCAGGCGAGTACTTCGGGCTCTTGACAATCCTAGTCAGTTTGCGCATTTTTTGCGTCTAATATCTGTTACAGAATATCTTTATTTTGAAGATTCAACAATTTCAAAACCATTATTGTCAATGCGCGGGCAAAATAGCGAAACAACTATCTTTAGTAAATTTTGTCTCCCCTGTGACACGATAAATATGACATATACGTAATTTTCTCATTCTAGATAATGGGACAAAAAGATATATTTCACTGACAAAGTGGTGAAATTTCAGACAGGGGTTGTCGAATTTTTGTATTATATATTCGTGGGTGCTAATATTATGGTTCCACAGCCCGCGACAACAGTAGACACCATTATATATCATTCTGCTTATAAAGTGATTTCCATTGCAAGAAAAAAAACATACGACGAATCATACGACGAATCAATGGCGGATTAAGGGTTTCTAGAGTTAGTAACATCATGAAAATGACATTATTTCAATCAAAACCATTCTAAATGGCTCACTAATCACTCCATTCATTCATTCCAAACATTCATCCAAACCAATTATAAACGCTCCAAAATGACAAAAAAGATAAAATTCAACAACTGCATACAATATATATATAGTAAGAAAATCTCGTGATCTCAATGACATAATTGAAATTGTAATTGTCTGGTTGGTTCTTGAAGAAATTAGAAGTTATTTATAAACTTCTACGTTTATATTTTAAGGGAGGTTATAAATATGGCCAATTTTGTTCATCTTGAACAAAATTAGAGATATTTGATTACCTCCCTTCGATTTCACTGAAAACTCACTCCTCAATTTCATAACAAATTCATTCCAAAATCATTTACCTTTTTTTCATTTTCACAATTTTTGTATAGGTGGTTCGATTCGGTCTAGAATTCGATTAATTAGTCCCATAATATTCCTATATATACAATGTCAAAATGGCCTCATGGAATTGTTATTAGTATATTTCATTTTTTAGGGTCAAAACCCTAAATTATTTTGCAAACACAAGCCCTGGTCGCAATAGCACCGTTTTTCTCAAATAGTAAATATTTATGGCGAGCAGTTAAAGCCCTTTATACAACTCTTGTTCTATGTCTTTTAGATATTCACTAATCTGTTCTTGTATCTGTAACAGTATCTTCAATTTCTGCTTCAAAAGGTGAGACCTTGTATTTTCCTTCTGTTTTGACTCAAAAAGCCTTTCGAACCTGGAAAGACAAAATATGCACGCACTCAAGGTGTAAATCATTTAAGAGATACTTACGTAGATGTGATTAGGTTTTCGTTTCAAATTGAGGGTTTTTTTTTTTTTTTTTTTTTATGTTATTTTCTTACTTATCCAGTAAATATGACTGAGCTCTCGACTTCCGATCCTAGGATTGTGGGTCGATCTATACGAGGATTGACTGAATATTAACTAACAAAGTAATTGTCGTTCGAAAAGAATGTTTAACCATTGCATTGTTCCTTTGTACTGCACACCAATCCAATATATTTAAGTATATGATTGAAGCTTTCGAAGTATAACGTTTCTTCTTTATGGGTTCTATAAAAATTGAATTCAGTTTATACAGAACCCCTGAATTCAGTTTATACAGAACCCCTGAATTCAGTTTATACAGAACCCCTGAATTCAGTTAATACAGAACCCCTGAATTCAGTTTATACAGAACCCCTGAAGAAGAAACGTTCAATTTTGAAAGCGCTTGGGTTATATCTAATTATCCTAAAATTCCAAAATTGTTAGATCAAATATATTGCTCTTATTAATTTTATCAAATACCGTTCTTAAATCCTTTTGGATCAAGTGATTAAGAAAGTAATTACGTCGGTAGTTTAATTTTTTTAACAATATTTCAGTTATATCGCGGAGGCTGGGGCACCTTACAATGGATTCCTGTATTTCTCACACCAGTACTACCTTTTACTTCATTCCCTAGCCTCCAGCTGATATCCCACAAAGGTCTACGATTATCAACCCATTTGTGGAAGACAAATAGTCGGAAAAGATAAGTGCCACTATCGGGACGAAGCCAAATAGGCCTATAGTTAAAATATCCACCTCAAGTCAATAAAGCGATTTCATATTTATTCGAACACATTTTGGTTATGCTGCTTTTAACAAGCAATGAGTCGGTCATTTCATAGTGGCTGGAGCAGCAGAACGCATATTTCTTTGTGTTTCTGTAGAGGGGAGACCTTCAGAGCATCAGAGAAAGCGGCATTACATTAGAAGCGCTTTTGGAACGGTGAGATAGCAATCCCCGCCGTCGGGGATCGAACCGTAAACACTACTAGACCAGGGACTCTACTTACCCTCTATTTGGAATCACACTATAAGAAACCCTGTCCCCAGCTGAAACCTTCGGCTTATTAGCATCGCCGCCTTGTTGTTTTGCAAGCTTTTTTACGGTTGGTAGTATATGTTTTACGTCGTCCATGTCTATCGTGCTTCGTCTGTTTGTATGATCCGAGTAGTTGTTTGGAGTATGGGCCTTAAATATTGATATATATATATATTTATTTATTTATTTATTTATTTATTTATTTAATGCTTTTCGGTTCATAATCGAGAAATAACGGTATATCATCACTTGATAATCTATAGGCCAAACCAGTATAATTATCAAAACAAAATCGTACCCTACTTTCGGTCATTTCACTTTTTTTGACGTTATCTGAGAAGAGTGAAAAAAACCCAATCTTTATGGCGTCATAAAGACGATTCATAGACAACGAGTGCAAAATGACCCAAGAGTAAATGTGTCTAAAAGAAAACACATTTCATCCATTTTTACATTAAAGAAACAAAATATTCGTTTGCTCTGCGATTCATAAAAATATGGCTTTTGTTGTTCACCGAACCTAATATAAATCTATCTTACACTGAAACAAATGGTTATCTTCTTTTAATTGGTAAATGGAATAGACACACTTTAGGGAATCTTTCTTCAGAAGATGTTTAAGTAATACCCGTATTTTAAAGATGCCAGACAAAAGCTACCCATCCGAGGAAATGTAAACAAGAGGCCCAAGGTCTAAAGATTCATTCCTGTGAAGTTTGGTTGAATTCAAACCTGTAGATTCTGAGAAAAGTATATTTTTATTTTACCATAAAAGGCAAATTTTCAGGTGACGCAGCAGCCTGTAGAACCCAAGTTATGAGCTCAATCAGGATTAAGGTAGTGGAACCGTAATAGTTTTTCGGACAACATGTTCTTTCACAAAGTTAACCGAGGTTTCCAAATGAAAATCATTAGGAAACCTGTATTAACACTGTCAAAGTTCATAATTACCGAAACGTTGTGGGACTATTACGGGTCCACTACCTCAAAAGAGGGCATCTGAAAGAGCTTGTCCCAAGCATCATTCCTGTCCAGTATGGTTGAATTCTCACCGGTACTTTCAGAGACGAAGATACTTATATAATATTATGTTGCAATATGGTGCCACTTTTGGATGATGCGACCAAGTTACCAACCAAAATTACGTTAAAATGGGGGAATATGAAAGAGCATGTCTCGAGCAACATTCCTGTGAAATTTGGGTGAATTATGACCAATAGTTTCAGAGATTAAGGTCTTTTTATATGAGCCATAAACCATTAAGAGCCCTTACTTTGTGACGTGACATTCCGTAGCGCCCAAGTTATCAGACTGATCAGGATTAAAAGAAGGAATCTGAAAGAGCAAGTCCTAAGCATCATTCCCGTGAAATTTGGTAGAATTCTGACAAAATATTTCCGGGAAGATTTATGAATATTTCATCATAAGAGGCTCTATTTTGGTGACTCGACCGTCCGTAGGGTCCAAGTTATCAGCCTTATCAGGACAAATAGAAGGGTTCTGAAGGAAATTGTCCCAAGCATCGTTCCTGTGAAATATTACCCCGATTGAACTTTAATCTAGCCTATCTTTTTAATCAAGTCTTTACTTTACGGAATTCGTAGAATAGAAGACCATTTAAAATAGTATTCAATTCTTTTCTGAAGTTTATTTCCAGAATGTCATACGGACCAAAATCAGGGCACAAGAATTTTCTCGGGATCAGGCTCAATTTTCACAAATTTTAAATTGAAACAATTGTATGAAAATAAAAGATAAAATTTATAAGTTGTTATTCATAACAACTTGTTAATATCATCTTTTATGTAAATACATTAAATTGAGTAATAAAACAGAATTATGGCTTTAATCTCAAATTTAAAATTTTGAAATAGAGCCTGAGAAAACTTTCATAACCTAGCGCCAAGATGGTAATGAGAGTTCTGGCTGATTTGTGATTCTCAAACTCGGAAAACTTGCGTCCCTCATTATCCTGCCTGAATTTGTATGTTCCTACCCTCTTTTTTGTATTTTAAGATTTTTTTTAAAGAAAAAATCAAAATAAAAATACCGCGATTCAAACTAGAGAGTTTGTACAAAGAAAATTAAAAAACGCAATCTTACCGTTCCAAAATAGTCATGCGCTCTTCCAACGTAACGCCGCTTTCTCTGGTGCTTTGTAGGTGCCCCCTCTACCAAAACACATACTCCGAATGCGACTATTGTTAGAATTGTATACACCATGTTTGGTAGAAATCACAGCGAACCTTGTGGTCCGTATTTTTGTAATCCCAAGTTTATATATCTAATACCATGTAGAATAGCGGATGTTGTCAGACAAAGGTGTGAATTATCCAGACGTCAAAATTGATTGGTGATAATATTCAATATGCTCAATTGAGTCGCACAACAAAAGGGTGTGAAAAAATTGAGATATTTAATAACAAATAATCACCTAAATACGCCAATGCCTATCTTAATTTTATTTCATTTCGTTTATTGGCGTATCGACATCATAATAATGTTCTTGACCAATTATACGTATTATATAGAAATTATGACAAAGGTTTACAGAGATAAACACATAAATTATAACTATAATACAATGCACTTAGTACATTCTAAGGGCTGTATAAGTTCATGAACATATATGCAAGAAAGAAATGCATACATGTTTTCTAAGAAGCATGATACTTTTGATTTTTTTTCAAGATGTAACAAGAAATCAGTGTTCAACAGGTATTGCTCACTAAGTATTTCCCGCTTTTTAAGACAAAAGATTCTCCCTCCATGTGGATTTCAAATGAAAATGGATTGAAAGTTTAGGCAGCTTATCTGATATTTAAGCAAGAAAAGATTTTGACACCCGCTATTTGATATACTTAGTTACTGTAATTCACTGTTCCTGACAAAAATACACACAAAAGAAATTTTTGTTGTATCATAATAAGTCAGAAAATAAACTAAATTGTAAAACAGGAACTAGATCCGACCAATCTGAATTCAGTAAGCAAATACTTTTAAATAAATTTATAAGCTTATATTACTACTCATGTTAACTATCTTTTATGAACTAGTTCAGATTTTATAAACATCTTGAACAACCTAACTTATTGGTCAAATTGGATGAGTTTTGAATCTCAGCAATATTACCTTCTACCTAGAGATTCTCGACGGGCATAATAGCACTGGATCCCTCGAATTCCAAGGCGGGGTCACTCTTCAGAACAAGAAAATAAAACCAAACTGGATAATTATGAGATGTTCACATGATGAAAACATTATATGAAAGATTATTTGATTAAATGAAGAATTTTGCTACCATTTTGTTTGCCCATCGGCGATATGCCGTAATGGCAAGTACCGCAAACCATTAGACCTGGAGTGACCTCAATGGAATTTACTTCCTGATGTCATATTTCATTGTATGATAAAAGTAGACCCTTTAAAAAAGTAGCGCAACATTGAAACGTGTTATCTGACTGTACAAGAGTAACCCGTGTGTTATTTTCATACTCTTCTACATCTCTTCTTTGATTAAACGCTTGACTCTTCATTCCTTGAGTACGATTACCTTTTCGAAAGGACGAATAACGGATGGGGGTCGTACCCAAAGTATATGTCCTCTTCATATGTGGAAATAAGAACGGTACCTCTACTTAAGCTTGGAAAGTCCGACAGTTGAAGGGATTTTGCCTAGTATCTTTTTTTTCCCTGAAAGAAAGGACATTGAGTAACGAAGAAGCGCCATTGAGATCAAAGGTCAAATTGCGCTATAGAACCTACCACAGCGCCGGAAAAGAGTACAATTTAATATAGAACAAAGAATGCCAAAAATATGGTGTCTGACCATCTACAGTGTTTCAAAGAAATCCGTACAAAAGGCAGGGTAAATAAGTGTTGCTTTGTCGCTTGGAAAACATTACTTCAGCTAAATGAAAGCTTTAGTTATTAGATTTTGTTCGCCTAGTTTATGTCGCAAAGACCAGCACTGCCACTCCCTAGACTAATAGCGGTTCTAAGAAAGCCGTACGAAAGCCAGAGTAATAAAGCATTACATTAAGACCACCATCCATCTTCATTATCTGACAAAATGATGAAAGGTTTTCACTGTCTAAATATACTCTAAATTTGAGGGAGAGGCGATCCCTTCTATCACCTCAAATTAATTACAGCCTTTGAGATACATTTACAACTCAATTGGCGAAAAGGGACCATCTGGGTTGCGCGTAAAGTGTCGACCCATGTCAGACTGCGCGGACTGACTGTGGTCGAAACTTCCTGCACTTAGCCAATTTTCGGAATCTAGAATGATCATTCTACTTTCCTGTGTAAGATTTTTTTTTTATAAATACGACTTCAAGTTGACCTCACGGTACTTGAACCATTTTCTTTTTCAAACAGAGATTATCTTGGGATGGGCCGTACTCATTTTGAGGACAAACTATTTGCTTTAGACTAAATCTGATTACAGTTTTGGATGGGCCCCATATATAATCTATTCAAATTTGATGCTTATTTTAATCTAGGAAAGGTATTAAGGATTCTTGGGCCCACCACTTTTTTCTAATGGCCCATCAATTTTGCAGATGGCCCATCAAAATCTTAGATTTTACATGTAAATGAATGGGACATGGGCCATTGGCCCATTGCAATGGCTCATCATGAAATCATCCAAAAATATCCATGTCAAATGCTCGTTTTCATTTTACAGACTTCCAAGAACGTCCTCTTTCTCCAGACGGTTTAAAATCAACCTTCAGCAAACTTAGATCTACTACTCTATATCTATCAGGCAAAGATAGAAGTAGTAATTAAAATCAGTCGGCTGTAGGCACCGGCACGACGTAATTAGAATCTAATGCGTGGTAACTTTAAATTGATTTTATCATGGAATTTTTATTCCTATGGAAGACTGACTAATGCCGAAATAATATACATAATTTTTGCCCATAACTGTCAAATACTGTTTAATTCATTTTCATCATGTGAATTTAATTTTTTTACTTCGCCACATCCAATTATACATGTTTAGATTAACTTTTGACTTAATTTTTCATTAAATATAACAAATTCGAGTGCGGAGTTTTATTCATTATAAATGGCCTCTTGGCAATAATACAATATAACAATACTACGAGTACATGCGATAAACATTGCTAAACCCTAATCCCTTTTCAAATATGTGACCTGTCCCGCGAAAAGGACCCATCTGAGAATGTAGTTAGATTAATCCTTAAAAAAATTCAATCCAGCAGTGGTCAACAAGATGTCGTGCGACCATGTCTGGAACTTTGACATTATTTGTTTCATAGAGAAAATACTCAATTTCCTGGTATGAAGCGGATTCCCAAATATACAAATGTATTTTGGCCTATGGCCACATACTACTGTCCTTGAGACCAGAGAAAGCCAAGTAAATTCGATTGATTGGGGTGGGGGCGGATCCAAGCTGGGCTCTTTTTTTCTATATATTGTGAGGATTATTGGTTTTGGTTAGAGCCCTATCTTTGACAAGGGGCTGTCATTTCGGATTAAAAGAAGTCCACATAGAAGTCCCAATCGAGCGTTCAATGAAAGAAGAAATAAAAAAAAAGTTAATGATGAACACGTTTATCACTATCCGTCACTCCAAATCAACGTTTTGTGTCTCGTGTGCAGTTTCAGGAGATCTAAAGATTCACAAATTTAATTGAGTGATCATATTTCAATTTTCTCCATACAGTTGAAGAGATAATTGACCTTTGATCACTCACTTAAACTTGTAATTCTATACTTTTATTTAAAAAAATGACACGCGGAAGTTATTCAGTAACTGACTGCTCAGAAAAAAGATCAATTAGGCTATTAGTACTAATGAACCATTAATTTCCAGTCGAAGTTTTCAGTCAACAGGGTTAAAACCTATTTTTTCCCTTTTAAAGAATTTCCCCCATGAACTTGAAACAATTCTATTTTCAGAGTACACAGGGAATTCATTTGAACCTCACACCCCTGAATCCGCCGCTGCAGATAAATTTTCGGACAGTATATCACCTGATGTTCGACTTAAGCAATTTAAATCTCATTCATTTACCGACAATTTCTTGTTCTGAGTACAACTCGATGAGATGTAACCATTTGGAAATAACTAGTATCTCCTAACAATGACGGTTACTATTAATTGCAAAATTGTTGATAGCACATGTAGAATGAATGACTACACCAGTTGTTGAAGCATAATATTCTGATTTGAATCATTCGTAAAACTCAGTTCCAGAATATTACCAATTTGCATCAGTATCCTTTCTAAGACAGACAACTCGTGTTCTTCTTTAAAAAAGACACATGACAGTTACCTCCCATTGCGTTCAGATAGGTTCATGGATGGCGTAGCAAATATGTACCGTTTTAACGGGTGCATACTAGATCTGTCCGACGTTCAAGATGAAAGCGTTCACGAAACATTTTTTTTTTAAAAAATGGAACCCCGTTTTGCATGTGAACCGTTTTGACTTGAAACGTTCCGAGACGTATTTGCATCCTGAACGCAGGGATAGTGTGGCAAAATGAATCCATATGATGGTTCTGACGTGAATCCCGTACACTTGCTAAAGAACAATGTGTTTCTTTTAAGTTTCTGTCTGCCACCAGAATAAAAGTGATTCCGACAAAATTTGACACAGTTTACAGTGCGCTGAAAAGTATATCAGGGCCCGAGGTAAAAAAAAAACTTTACTCATTCTCAATTCAAAATTTTCTCAAATTAAATTTTGAGACTAAAGCCATAAAGCTGTTATAATACTCATTTTAATGTAAAAACACAAAAGATAATATTATTTAGTTGCTTCAAATAACAGCTTATTAATATTATATTTTATTTTCATACATTTATTTGAATTTAAAATTTGAGAAAATTCTCGGTTGAGCCTGACAAAAGTTTCATAACCTCGGGCCCGGAAGATAAACACAGAGCATGACGCTTCAAACGGAAACGACTCAAAAGCACGTTTTGACAAAAATACGTTACCTGTCCAGCTAAATAAGACCATTGCGGAAGTGCGAAACTGTTGAACCTGAACAGACTGCACAGTGGCGATTTCAAAATTGAGCATGTGCGTGACATTTCTAACAATTTGAACTTTTCCTGGAGACAAGCTTTGAGTAGCGCTGAAATCCACATACTGTAAATATAAAGCTCTCTGATGGTCTACAAATTCTTTGAGACCTTATTTATCTTCTAGACGCATAGTAAAGACTCTGGACAGACTGTGCGAATGCACTGTTCAGAGTGTTTGCTTTGCGCTTATTTTAAATTGTTGGAAATCCCGCACACAGGCTCAATATTATATCCACTTATAAAGTGCCACTACTGTTTAATTAGCAGAACGTTTGATGCAGGGGGCAATCAGATATTTCATCTTCACTTTAAGGAATAAACGGAGTGTGTCTTTTCAAGTAAAAGTGTAACTAATTACGACATAGTTATCCCCATTCGCTCATACAAGTACAGAGATAAAGACAAGAGAGGCTGGCGTAGGTTTAAATTATTTATTTCTGAATTAATCCATATGTTGTGTGTACTCGTCCGAATCGCCTCAATGAAAAGTTCCCCTAATTTAGACTTTGAGCGAGTATTATTGAATTTTTCAGCTTTTGTTAATTGTTTATTTATTCACTTTTAAAAAAAAAACTATTTTGGAATTGTTTTAAGCATGTCGGTGAAAGGACTTGATGTGATTTATAAGTTCTACTTTTTTTCTTTTGAAAAAATGAAATTTAAGAAAAAAAAATGACGCGAGTAAAAACGATTGAATGATTTTAATGTACATTCAGATAGAAACGTTTTCACATCTTAGGATATTGCATTTCATCCAAAAATCATTCCCTTTTTCTTGGAAGCTGGATTATAAAAAAAATCAATAGACAGTTTGCATCAATTGAATCTTTAGTACTGTATTTGTTCTTGTTTGAAGTTTAATCAATGTAAAATCCTTCAATTTCTTTTAATGACAATAACTGTTCGCTTGGTGTTACTGAAAAATCTTTACTAGAACTTGGATCAATTGAAGACAATCTAGGTCGAGATTAACAAAGAACATGTGATGAAAATGCAGTAAAATAATTAAGAAAAATGCCAAGAATTACGAGTAAAAAGATGTAATAAAAAATGATAAAATCGACATGAATCGTGTTTTCTCGATTTTTTTAGCGAAGCCTGATTATTCCATGCAAGGGCCTAACTACCATTACACACATCACGAAAGTGCATAATAGGAACAAATGCCCCGCATAAATTTCAAAATCCTAGTAAAGCTTATGCCATGTGTCTGATGGAAAGAGTAAATCAATGTCGACATTGGAAGAAAGTCATAATTTTCACGTCCGAAAAGGGTTAAAACTCAATTAAAATCAAAATCTGAGTAATGAATCCTTGTCTTGAGGCTGATAGTATGGTCACAGAAGAATGTGCAAAGTTTCCAAGCTGTAGCTTTAATAGAAACATAGATCTAACACAGTTACACGTAAATCATTATCCAAAACATTATCAAAGCATTCCGCTGACGCCGATGCCAACGCCGACGCCTGTTTGACCGGAATGCTCCTTCCCCCGTATTCTACGAATAGTCGATTAAAACGGGAAAAGGTTGGTAAAATCGAATCATAACTGTGCCTTCCAAAGCTTTCCTTGAATCTATTCCAAAATTTAAAGGGCTGTATTATCTTAAGTGTTGTTGATAATTGCGTACATGTATATATTTTCGACAATGAAAATGAGAAAAGAATAAAGAGAAAGAATACAGTTAATTCCCGAAACTATCCATAATATGAATATATAAAGAAATGAAAATATGATGTAAACTATCATTATAATTGATTAAGAATCTAGCTTTTGACAAATATAGATATCGACACAAGTGAAATAAAACATTACTAGAATATACATAACAAATGACCTGTCATGTTTAAAGGTGTCAGCCAGATTAGCTCAGTCGGTAGCGCACCTGACTTCAAAACAATTGAAGGTCGACCTCGAAGGTTCAATTCCCGGGCTGGCACACTAACAAACTAATTATCTTTCGTATGAGACGTTAAGCCGATGGTCCCGTAATACAGTGCTTTACAACGAGCACGTTAAAGAACCATGGCGGATCTCAGCAGTAGTTTCGTCATGTATCCTTGCACATTCCCCCGTAACAACTAACCGTCTTCTGGGGGCGTCGCTTATATGGGCATTTGCTACGGTAAACAAACGAAAATAAACAAACAAGTTCAAAGAAACTATAGACCTGCAATTTCAAGTGAGTGATCAAAGATCAATTTATCCTTTTCTGAAACATGGCTTAATAAAAGCGTTTCGTCACAAGAGTTACACTTTCCAAATTTCCATTGCCCTGAGCGATTGGACCGACAAACCGAATCCTATGGAGGAGTAATTATTTACATTAAAAATAACCTGTCTTATGTTAGAAGGAACGATCTCGAAATCGAATCATTAGAGTGTATCTGGGTACAAATTCATTTGTGCAATAATAGAAGTGTATTGTATGGAGTGATGTACAGACCACCGAATTCACCCGCGTCTTATACATCTTTAATTGAAGATTCGATAGGCCTTGCTTTGGACACGAATATATCAGACATTATAATAACGGGCGATTTTAATTGGAATCAATCAAATGCAACTTCTCTAAATAAAATAAGAAATATTTGCACGCAGTATAGTCTCTATCAATGTATTAATGACATAGACATAGACATATTCTTTATTGACACAAACTTACATAAAGTTTACACAAGTAACATGTATAATATCTAAATATGTGAAAGGTCAGCAACAATACCGTAAGCTGAACAAATTCATTGGTACATTTATATCTTATGGAAGGATATCAACTTTTTTCTGAATTTGAGTTAAATCGTGGTGTTCTTTTATTTGCGAGAATGAGAACAATTACTACGACAGCAACCACAACTGTAATTGTTATTGTAGCAACCATCATCATTACTGGCAAGATTGTAATACGATAGAACATGTGAGATTAACGTCTTATATATCTGAAAATAAGTATGCTGTACGAGGAGGTAGAACAAGACTTTATGAAATAGTTCGACAGCTCGATGACTCAGCGCGAAACAGCCGCAACTCCCTATATGTTTATAGGGAGATACAACAGTTTCACTCTGAACCACCGAGTTAGAAGCTAGCATAACGATTTACGAAGCATAAATGACTCACGAATGAATTTTCCGAGATTTCTTAAAACGGATATTTTTTCAGTACTCATTAATGTAACAAATTTGAAAACGCTTGGCTTATTATAATAAAACTTGTCTATATACTTTTTTCTTAAATATTCATAAATCGGACAAACCAGAACAAAATGGTATTCGTCCTCTATATCTTGAGAGTCACAAAACAGACAGTATCTACGTGATGAATCAGTGAGTTCGTGGTTATAACGACCAGTTTCAATGCGTAATTTATGAGACGATAGTCTCAATTTTGACATAGAAATTCTGCAATTGCCTGATAAATTGTCTAGGTATCTTTCAAAACTAAACCAACTCATTTCACTGAAAATTCGTCTTCAGTTATAGAATTACTCCTGGTTTGAAATAAACAATCAATTCTTGTAACTGGAGTAGGAGAACCTTGTTTAGAAAACCACGTACGTTATCACTGTCCAGTATTCGGTGTTTTCAATTTTATCAAACCCAAACAAAAAACATATTTAAGGACAATTTGGAAATATGAGGAGGGTAACTATGACGAATTGAGGTCAGAATTTAATGACGTTGAATGGAATGCATTATACAGTGAAGACATTGATATATATACAAATAATATTACAAATGTAATTTTAAATAAGGCTGAAACGTGTATACCCAATAAAAATATCAGAGTAAGACCATTCGAACCACCTTGGATAACTAGCGAACTAAAAAGGCAAATACGACGTCGCAAAAGATTATATAGAAAAGCTAAAAAATCAAATACTATTGCACATTGGAATAAATCCAAAACTTTGAGAAATGAAATAGTTGGTCAAATACGACAAAGAAAGGAGGAATATTATGAAAATTTAGCAAGTAAATTATTATCTGAATCTTTATCTTCACGAGATTGGTGGAAAACAATTAAGCAATTTTTACAACCGTCTCAGGTTAAAAAGTCCGAAATACCATCTCTCTTTGACGATGAAAAGGATAAATTAATTATAGATGAGACTGAGAAGGCTAACTTACTAAATAATTTTTTTGCCAGCCAATCACAAATAAATGGTGCATTTAAAACTTTGCCAAGTAATATGAACAATGCTCCTCATTATATTTTTGAATCTTTTGAATTTTTTCCAAACGAAGTTTATGAAATACTGAGAAATCTAAATACAGGCAAAGCGTCAGGCCCAGACGGAATTCATAATCGTATACTACGTGAAGGTGCACTTCAACTGGCACAACCACTATGCGATCTTTTCAACATGTCTTTAAATAAGGGTATTGTACCATCGAAAATTTCAAATGTATGTCCTATTTTTAAAAGTGGGGATCCATCGATCCCTTCCATTTATAGACCTGTATCTCTTCTTAACACAATCGAAAAGGTCCTCGAAAAAATAGTATACAATCATATTTTCTCCTTCCTATCACAATCAAATTTCTTTACCCCATTTCAGTCTGGATTGCTGCCGCGGGATTCCACTGTTAACCAAACCCTTTCACTGTATCATAATATTTGTAAGGCCCTTGATAATGGAAATGAATTTCGAATAATTTTCTTTGACATTAGTAAAGCATTTGATAAAGTATGGCACAATGGTCTTTTGTTTAAACTTCAAAATGCAGGAGTACAAGGCAAAATGCATCAATGGTTTACTGTTTATTTATCACATAGATATCAGAGAGTAGTCCTCAATGGTAGTTACTCAGAACTGTGTTTATTGAAGGCAGGGGTCCCTCAGGGATCTATACTAGGCCCTTTATTGTTTTTAATTTACATTAATGACATTGTAACTGGTATAGAGTCGAATATAAATCTCTTTGCGGATGATACTAGCCTCTCTTTAGAAATAGATAATCCAACTGCCTGCGGAGATATTCTACAAGCTGATATCAATAGGATAAATGCTTGGGCCGATCAATGGATAGTTAAGTTTAATCCTTCGAAATCCGAATCTTTATTAATTTCCAGAAAAAACAACAAACCTCTCCATCCAGATTTGTTGATGTCAGAAACAATCATTCCGAATGTTGATAATCATAAACACTTAGGAATTTACATATCTGATGATGGCTCATGGGAATGTCACATAAGGAAATCTCTGGAAAAAGCATGGAACAGAATAAATATGATGCGAACACTTAAAAAGCGATTAGATAGAAAATCCCTTCAAATTGTTTATTTCTCATTCATTCGTCCACTTCTTGAATATGCTGATGTCATCTGGAACAATTGTCAACAATACTTAAAAGATCAATTGGATAAAGTGCAAACTGAAGCAGCAAGAATAGTAACGGGTTGTACGAAATTGACTTCTCTCGTTGATCTGGTAAAAGAATCTGGCTGGGAAACATTACACGAAAGGAGAAGGAAACATAAACTATTATTATATTTCAAAATGGTTAAAGGGTACAGCCCTGAATTTTTAACGTCATTAGTTCCTCAAAGAACTGGTGGCAGATCCTCCTACAGTCTCCGCGGTTCTCTGAACCATAGTATACCGAAATGTAGAACTGAACTGTTCAAAACATCATTCATTCCCTCCGTAATAACAAAGTGGAATAAGTTGCCTGTTGATATTCGCGAACAAGATTCGTTGTCACGGTTCAAAATGTTTTTAAATCAAAGTAAACCAAACCCAAATAAACTATTCTTTGTTGGATCAAGGAAATTACAAATTATACACACACAAATAAGAAATAAATGTAGCTCTTTAAATCACCATTTATTTATGAAGAACATCTTTGAGTGTCCTCGTTGTAGCTGTGGTGAAACAGAGACGAGTGAACATTTCTTTTTTGAATGCAAAAATTATGAAACAGCGAGGGCAACACTATTAAATTCCTTATTTCGGCCAGATTGATCTTGAGTTGTTACTATTTGGAAAAAATGAATTTACTTTCAGTGAAAATGAATATATTTTTCTTGGGGTACAATCATTTATAAAAGAAAGTAAAAGGTTCTAAACCACCTTTTTAAAGTCTGTCATTGATATATCGCTTGTTGTGTACGCTTAGCAAGGCAAATGAAGTCTGATAGAACAACCTTCCTATTTTTGCAGTCCTCTCTTTTTCACTTCTCTCTATCTTCTCTCTCTACATCTTTCTCTTCACCTGTCTCACCTTTTCTCATCTCCCTCTTACAAGTTGAATAAGTAATATTGCTTTTCTCTTAAACTCAACTTCAAAACGGTTATTGGTGTTAAATGCTATAAATATTGTATATGTGCTTGTCGCTGTCTATCAAATTGGAAAGAAACCATATAAGCTCTGCTTTCGTTTCAATCCTTTTTGCTGGAATTTAATGTTGAGTGTTATGCATTGTAATTTTTGTTGCAAATAAAATATGTTTAAACCAAAGATCAATTTTACATTGAAAATGATAGGAGATAACGGTTTCTCGAACCTCACTCTTTCTTGCGGAACAATATCTTCTAACTCCGTTAATTAAAACATTTCAAAAATACAATGAATCCAGAAGAAATCATTTGGAGATCGTATTTTGAGAATGAGTGCAATGTAAGGTAGAATGACTATTTTAGATCAGAAAACTTTCGAAAAGGCGAAAAGTTTCGACCCTGGTCCGCAAATGCTGACCAGGGTCGTTGCTTTTCGCAATTCAAAGATGATCTTTTTCCGTGTTACGGGTCACATATAAAAAAATAACTTACGAAGTCCATGGTTTTATCTGTCCCCCGACCATCTCAAAACTTGATCCTTTTATATCATATTTGACGTGCAGCAAACCAGCATGCTTAAACACAGAACTTCGCCGACGATTCAACGAGAATAAAGCACTACTACTCCTCCTTTCCATTTTAATTTTAATCCAAACTGCGCGAGTTAATACGATTCTCGGAGGAATTGAGTCGATCAGACGGTAACCTAATTATTGCTACTATACAGTGTTTTTATGTTGCAGCCCTGCTCCTTTCGGTAAAGATAGATCGGTTTTCTGATATTGGAAAAGCGCCGTAATGTGATAGCATATATAATTAAACAACACTACTCGCTGGGGTCCATGGGATTCGCGAGGTGCCTTGCTGGATTATAGGAAATACTGGTCAAATGAATAAGATACAATTTTGTACATACTTTGTATTCATTATGAGCACGAGAATTACAAATAAGACATAGATGTACAAAGTCGTTTGAATATTTTTAGACAGATTTCAACGCCTTTTTATGCACTGATCACAAGATTAAACCAACAATACATAGATGAGCAAGTTTGTGTCTTGGTCAAAAATCATATTTTACTTTTCGTCCATCATACAGCATTTCTATGATATGGTATGTACATTACTGTTAATTAATATATATAGATAAGAAAGTTCGTGTGTAGTGGTTAAATATCAAATTTTACATTTTCTCCATCTTATAGCACTTCTATATTATAGTATATTCTTTACTCATAATTCACACATATTGTTTGTAAAGAATAATGAGCCTGTGCGTGACATTCCAACAATTTTAAATGTTTGTGAGGTAAAACCATTGAGAGGCGTAGACAGTCACATGCTGAAGATACAAAGTTACCTGATGGTCTATTGATACTTTGAGACCTTTTTTATCTACTAAGCGCATAGTGAAGACTCTGGTCAGACTGGGCGAATGTATCCCTCAACCGAGACTTTCTGTCCCGTAGTATATAAAACCCGTCAACATTGTGTGAAATGTCCATTAATGTAGGAAATAACATAATGAAGACACCCTTTCTGTTTCACATTTTCATTTATCACAGAGCTACTACAATAAGAGTGAGGCCAATAATAAGGAACAGTTTGCTAAAACTCGTGCAAGCCCATTCATAAATGAAGGAAGAATTATTTCTACAGAAAATAACATCGCGAAATTAACAAGGTGAATAATTTTGGATTGATTTTTGTACGAAATTGAATGAGTGCACTGAGTTTGTTTTGCGTTAAATTAAAGGGGGGAGCGATGCAATTTTGACGATATTAGTTTTCCTCCCTTTAATAAAATTATGCATACAAGTTATATCAAAAGCTTACCTTTTTCTTCAAGAACCAATCAGACGCTTACAATTTTTTAAGTGATATCGCGATTTTTTGTAGCTGTATATATTTTGAGTGTAGTTTGCGATCCTACCATCTTTCGTAAATTTGGAGTGTTTTGTTTGGTTGGAGTGAGTGTTTGCAATGAATGATTGGAGGGAGCGCTGAGCTAATGACTTTGAATGGTTTTGATGGGAATGATTGTCAATTATATGATGTACAATCAGTATACCATAACCTTCACCACTCCGGCAAACAACAACAATTTGCTCATGATCACACAATGGGCAATAATGTGTGAACTTTTGAAAAGATCCGCCAATAACTGTAGGAATTGTGAACAGAACAGAACAGAACTGTAGGAATTGTGAAAGCTTTTTTTCCCATGACGCAGTATCACAGCGCCAGAAAGAAAGAAATCGGAAGGAGGTCTACCAAGAAATGCCAAAATTATTCATATCTGGACTCGATTGAGATAAAAACAAGAGCACCGCCTACGGGTGCCTACGCTCGGCTGTTGAGGGCTGGATGGTGGGAAAAAATCTAAGTCGAAAAAGGGGCATAATTTGCACAAAATTCATCTAGAGTTATCCCCCATGATAGTAAAGGTTGCTCTTTTGGTGGTGAACATGTGTGCCAAGTTTCAAGTAAATGCCTTTAGTAGAACCAGAGATATAACACAATGTCAAGTTTTCGCACGACGACGACAACGAAGACGACACAGAGGCTATAGCAATACCTCGGGTTTTCTCCGAAAACAGCCGAGCTTAAAAATCTATATTTCCCAATAAGGAGTCATCAAACCAAAGAACCATGAAAACGATCCGATCAAAATCTACGGAAGGATTCTTAGGAAGCATGTCCCAACACCTTCGCAAGCCAAGCGTTCTAACCCCACTATGTTCCTTTCCAACAGGAACATAGTGGAGTAAGAACCCTTTGCTTGCCAAGATATTTCCAAAGGACTCCTGATATTTTTTGGTCAAATTCTGTCCAGTTGTTTCAGAGCATATATCCAAAGAAAAAAAATTGCACTAACATACGCACAAAATGAAATGCGAAATAGTCACAGCACAATGACAATATTTAGCTCTCTGGCAAGTGGAGCTCAAAATATAACCATCACATGTTTAGACCCACTTAAATGTGATGTTTATATTGTTTGCCCCACTGAAATCCCAGATCCTGGCTGCATGTATTTTCTTACTTTCATACAATGAGTATTTGTCACGATTGTTTCCAAGCTTCAGGTACAACCTTTTATAAAGCCATCAAAGTATATGAACAAAGCATTACCTTTAAAAAGAACATTTTATTTTATTTATTTATTTTTTTTTTTTTTTCAATTTTTTATCTCTATATTTTTGCGCATGTTTTTTTTTTCAAGAACTTGAAACAAAACACAATGCCTGTCGATTATTCAGCTCTACGCAGTATCAAAGCAGGAAAATGTTCTATAATCAAATAGGCAGTTACAACCGTTTCGTGTTGAGCCATCGATGTTTCTATATTAGTAAAGCTTAAGGTCGTGATTGAAAAGAATTTTTGTACACAAGAATGGAACTATATATGCTCTTTTGTATTTGGGAAAACAAACCACACGGGAATTTCTCTTTGTGTGCCTTTTAAAGGATATGAGTTTAAGTCCATCTAAACCTCTCCAACAATTTGTCAGACGAAAGACAACACAAATCTCATTTTGTCTCTGTAATATGTATCAAGCCGATTTTCGGGGCTTTTGTAAGTGTTTATCCAATAATTATACATTTAATGGGTCTCGCAGCGGACATATTTTCTTGATTTTTGTTTTCTGTTTGTTTTTGCTTGTTTCTAATCTTTTTTTTTTTTCGAAGACTTTTTCCGTCATCAGGTTGTGAAAAAAATGTCAAGTACGAATGCAATCAATTTTTTTTACATTTGTAAGTTTCCGTAAAACGGGTTACTAAACATTGTCAGATAATTCTACATTGTATTTTCTATAAAGATCTACATATGAATTCTGTCTAAATATATCGGCATGTTATGTGCAAATGACCATACAAATAACCACTATTACCGCTTACCGCGCAGTCCCAATGTTTTCTATCCCTTTGATTTTATCTTTGAGAAATTATTGTTGGAATGAAAATAAATTGCTATCTTCCCTTTTCAAACAATATTTTCTCTCTCAAATGTCAATGTAAAGCAGTCAATTAAGGTTTCTATTTTGTACTTTAACTCATATTTTATCGTTCCCTAAAACCCCTTTTAATTAAGATCAGTTTCAATTGCAGTTAAGTACAACGAGAATTTGACAAGCTGAATGATTTTGGAATAATTTCGGAATGAAATTGAATGAGTGAGAGGAGCGAGATTTGAGTGAAATTAGAGGTAGGTAACCCAATATCGCTAATTTTGTTCATGATGAACAAAATTAGCGATATGTATTACCTCCTTTAAATAAAATATGCATACAAATTCTATAAATAGTTTCCTGTTTCTTCAAGAACCAATCAGACGCTTAAAGTTTCAATCATGTCAGTGAAATCACGATTTAGTTCTTGCTTTAGCCATATGAAGGTTTTTGTTGATCTTATCGATTTAAGTCATTTTGAGCGTTTTTGAATGGTTTGAGTGAGTGTTTGGAATGAACAAATGGAGCGATGAGTGAGCGATTTAAAACGGTTTTGATTGAGATGAATGTCAATTTCACGATGTTACAAACTGTATCAAAAAAGAAGGAAAGGTTTTAATAACTTACCCATCATCCTCGCCTTCGTCTACAGCCGCGTGCTTGCACAAATATCCACGACTTGTCTCTCCTTTTTCAGATTTCACATGAGCCATGGGCCAGGCTAAATAAATGGAATCCCGGACCATGGTTTCCAGGCTACCGTGACAGTCACTCTCGTACATAGAATGAGATTTTGTGTGATGGAACTTGTCACGTAACCTATGCATATCTTTGATGTTGTCGTCTTTGAATAGTGACAATGTTCAGAATCTATCAGGCAATCTTTGCATAGTTTTGATGTTGTTGTCTTTGAATAAAATTATGTTTAAAACGTGTTACGTAATCTATACATAGTTAGAATCCTGATTTTTTTTTAAACAAAGATTTTGTTTAAATCTTGTCACGCAATCAATGCACAATTTGGATTGATGTTGTTTTCTTAAAATAGAGTTGCTTTTTAGGCTAGAAGCTTGACAGGTAACCTATGCATAATTTGTATGCTGTTTTCTTTAAATAATAATTTCTCTTGAAACTTGTCTCGTAATTCATGCATAGCATTTAACTTGCTGTTATTTAAACAATGGTTATATTAAAGGTTTTCACATATTACGAGTAGTAATTTTATGCATAGGTTTAGTAATTCGGCCTTTTACATGTTTTATGTCTATAACTTGTCACGTAATCTTTGCATAGTTTCTGTTTAACCGCTTGTCTTGTGGATGTCACTCATTTTTTTTTTATGATTACATCGTCGTACCTGAAAGACAATAAAGAGTAATAAAACGACAAGCTTAAGGTAGTGGGCCTATAATAGTTCCACAACGTTCGGAGGTCATCAACTTTAACGGTGTTAACCGAGGTTTCCTAATTATTTCACTTGGAAACCTCGGTAAAAATGTCAAGGGCCATTAGTTCCAAAATATTGCGGAAAAATAATGGATCCACTATCTTAATAAAGATTTTACTGAAATACTAGAAATACTTTTGGTTTCATGTGTATATTCATGCATGTATTTTCTAAGGGATACTTGTTTGTTTCAGTGTCAGGTTAATCTTTCAATTCTTGAACAACGAAAACTCATTCGTGAAAATACTGCTTTTGTTTTTTCACGAAATGAAAGATGATACTATTATAAAACGTAAGAGGCATGCACCATTGTGATGGAGTTGAGCCTTGGGTTCTATTGCAAAATGTCTAAGTATTTTCTTTTATTTATCATTATCATTATTACTGTTATTATTATTATTGTAATAATAATAATAATAATGATAATAATAATAATAATAATAATAATAATAATAATTATTATTATTATTATTATTATTATTATTATTATTATTATTATTATTATTATTATTATTATTATTATTATTATTGAAACAAATCCTTTACTGCGATTTTGAGAATTCTCAGGACAAACTGGCAAAAGAGCCTTGTGGAATTTCTTTCATAGCATTAGGATATAGGAACTATTTATTAAAACTTAAAAGAAAGGATCCACTGCAAAATGAAATACTGTAAAAAGACTATTTGGGGAACCAGCCAGTGTCTTTTTTTTATCTATTTTTTTTTTTTTTTTTTTTGTTTTGTTTTTAGCAAGTTGTCATATTAGTCAGTTCGGACATTTTGACCGAAATATATTTATTAAGCCTACATAAAGTGCTATTTTGTAAACAGATACAGTGATGTCTTAGAAAGAATACGGTATACAAAATATAATTCGAAAATATCATTTGTTATTTATACCTTTTTGTTAACCCTTTGCTGTTTATTCCCTGCTTTTTACGTGCCTGTCGTTTTATGATTGAGAAAACATTGTGAAAAAAGAAGAAATTGCTTCTGACAAGCAATTTCTTCTTTTTCCACACTATTTTCTACCCTACTGAATGTTGTTGTTTTTTTCAAATTAAATCCACTTTTAATTTTCGTCTGCAAAACCTTTGAATTTGGACCGGTCCAAAATTTTGTAAAACAGGAAAGGGTTAAATGGAATCGCAAGGACTGCGTTACCTGTCAACTTTACGAAGGTTGTTCGTACATCGTATAAGCCGCAGGGTCACCGCATTATTTTTGGGGTTACGACCCTGGGTACAGGAATTGAATCGCCATAGTCCACTAATGAGCAGGGCATTGATTTTGTCCATAAGAAAAGTGATTATTAAGGAACATAATTAGCACACCTTTACGCTACCGGCGTAGATCGCATGGTTACTGTGCAATTTCGCCGTTACTCTGCAATTATTTGCAAGGGTTATCATAGAACAGGTGAAAAGAGTTCCTCGGAAGATTATTTTCTCTCTTTTCAAATTGTTGCATGCTGTAAATATTAAACATACGACAAATCGTCAACGTCAAAAACATCAAAAATAGTTGACGAAAATATTTAGGTAACGATACTATGCGCCATCCTAAGCAACACCAATAGATTTATCAAAAAGATATGTATCAAAAATTCTCATTTTTAAATTACAGTCGATATTGCTCGAGCGACCACGTCTATTAAGCGACCGTTTGTATTAAGCGACCGCTTTCGAAATCCCCTTCTTTAAATTGAAATATCTTCAGAATAAGACATAATTTCTCTAAAAATTATTGTAAATGAATCATGTGTTGTTAAAACTCAATAGAATCGTCACTATGACGATTCTATTGACTTTTACCAACAAAGGATAATTGAGATATTCGCACTCAGTACATACATATTCAATTGAAATTATGTTTTCTTATTTGTAAACAAAACGTGTTCTAAGCGACCATTCTCTTTAACGACCGCTATTTGATGGTTCCGTATGTGGTCGCTTAATACAATGTTTACTGTACTTCCAAGGAACTTCTTCGTTCAATTTAAGTGATATTATTTTAGTACTAACTACCATCGAAGGAGTTTCAATCAAGATAAAAATAAATTTCGGGCCACGACTACGTGCATAACGACCTAAACGAAATCAACATGTAATCAATCAAGCGAAAAGAATCCCGTAGCAACATCGAAGGGCTTCACCTCAGCGAGGCTACGCTTTACTTCCGATTTGGAAACATAAATCATAATTCATACACCAGCTCCATTGAAAATTGAAAAATGCGAACTTTAATAGAAATAAGATGAGAGTTGCACTGCGTTCAGAATGACAAAACGGTACAAACGATTTGCCAATCTTTCCACGCTTTGCACGCAAGTGCACGTACAAAAGCGGGGTATTATTGTCAAACAGTTCGCACCAGTTTTCTCAACCTGAGTACGGGGTTGGACAGTACGAGCAAATATCCCATTGTAATTGTTCGCTTGGGATCACAGCGATAAACTTTACAGATTTGATACGTACCTTCAGCAATCTGCTTTATTTCCAAGTAATTGCATGAACTGTTACACCTAAGTGACACTACATTTAAAAGACAAAACGGCACAAAACACGAAAACATACAACAGCCCGAAGATCTAGGACTTTATATTGATCTTTACACACCGGCTTTTTGAACAGTTATCCGATAATCATGACTGTAGAGGGGCACTTTATACAAAACATGTAATATCGATAACAATATCGCAGGCATGGAAAGCACCATATCAAGGTTTTTCGACATTTCGGATGTCAAATGCGGGTGTTACATTACGTAGTATCAAATCACGTGTTTTCACATTTCGGATGTCCACTACGGATATAGAGGTTAGTGCAAAATATAGAAAGCGCCTATACTTATAGGCACTTACAAAATTTTGCACTGATCCCTTGGTATGTAATATTCCATCGTTTCATATTAAAGAAGCTTGAAAAACGGATGTTCCGTCATATGTGTCATATGACACCTTATCCGAAAATCATGACTGTAGAGAGCCCATTTTTACCAACAAGCAATATCGATAATAATATTGCAGGTAAAGATGGCACCAAATCAAGACTTTTTGACATTTTGGATGTCCAAAGCGGATGTTACATCGCGTCGTATCAAATCATGTGTTTTGACATTTAGGATGTCCACTGCGTTTGAAATTAAAGTAATTTGAAAGAAAAAAAACGGATGTCCGTCATACGTGTCACATGGCACCTTATCCGATAATCTTGTCTGTAAAGAGCCATTTTTTACCAAACACGTAGTATCGATAACAATATCGCAGGCATGGATGTCACCAAATCACGATTTTTGACATTTCGGATGTCCACTGCGGATGTTATATTTCGTCGTACCAAATCACGTGTTTTTGGCATATCGGGTATCCACTGCGTTTCAAATTTAAGTAACTTGAAAAACGGATATCGATCATACGTGTCACATGACACTTTATCGGATAATTTTGTCTTTAAGAGCCACTTTATACAAAACATGTAATATCGATAGCACTGTCGCAGGCATGGATGACACCAAATCACGGTTTTTTGACATTTTGGATGCCCACTACGGATGTTATATTGATAGGTACCAAATGACGTGTTTTGACATTTCGGATGTCCACTTCGTATAAACACCCGGGGTAACCCGATACAGGTAAATAGGAGGATACCAGAATTTAGAGGTAAACAAAGAAAGGCAGATGCAACACAGGTCTGTATTTTTCACTATTTATCATTAAAAAGCAAAAACATCAGGATGCTGCAAAGTTTCAAACATTGAGTCAAGTAATCTAACGATGTAAATATGATAGAGATGGATGATGTTATTTATGTTTAGATGAAAAAAATTGAAATCGATTTAGAGAATCCTGCTAAATTTGATTAAAAATACATAATTTGCTCAGTATCATTGACAAATCATGCATAAATTTCACAGAATTAAACTGCATTAAAAATATAGGGTATATTCTAAAAGGAAATTGGCTTTTCGTGGTAAAATATGTAAAGATATCAATGTATGGAGTAAATTAAAATTGGAAGTGTCACAATTAATGATACGGGATATTCTGAGGCAGGATGTTGGGAGTTAAGAGGAAGACGATTTAATGATACTGGTGAACTAGGACGATAATTGTACTACAGTCATTTTTTATCTTACATCTTTTAAACTAATACAGTTGGTTACATGGTGAAATTGACATTCATCTCAATCAAAACCTTCCTAAATCGCTCAATCAGCGCTCGATTCATTCATTCCAAACATTCATTCAAAAACCATGCAAAAACGCTCCAAACTTAATAAAAAGTAAGATCACATTATTAATGTAAAATAAATAAAGATAGAGATAAATGCTATTTCAATGACACAAGTATAATTATATTCTTCTGGTTGGTTCTTAAAATGAAGGGAAGCTATTTATAAAATTTTTATGCGTGTTTTTCTAAACGAATGTAATGAATATCGCTACTTTTGATCATCCTAAACAAAATTGGCGATATTGGAATACCTCCCTTATTTTTCAGTCAAAGCAATTCATCGTACTCATTAAATTTCATTCTTAAATCATTCACCTTGCCAATTTGACGATGCTGTTAACTGCATGACTTGGTTTTTGAATATATTTTGTAGTAATACTTGTGTTTACAAATTAAACGCATTGTAAAAGATGTACAAGAAATTCACACATAGCTTGGTACCATAAGGAATTAAAAAATCAAAGGGGAAAAACAGAATCGATACAGTGCTGACAAGAATATCAAATGCCTGATCTGGACTATGTTGTCATAATTTCCTTTGTCATCAATAATTGATATGAATTTTTCAAAGTTTAATATGAGATGCTAAAAGAAAACTATATATAAATTTGTATTGGTTCTCGGGTTCAAAACCAAAGAGACTTTAATCTGCATTTCAGTCTGTCTTTTCGTCCATGAGCCCTTGAAGTCCGTTTACATGTTTTGCTCGGTTCGTTCCGGTCCGTTGATTGTTTTTGGAAGACATGAATGCTCCACTTTAAGAAAAACTCGGATATGGCAAGTTAAGTTACTTTTATCTGATCGCGTGTACGTACTAACATATTTTTGATAAATGAGTTCGCATTTTAAAGGGATAAAGAATATGTTTAAGTTTAGATCCAGCCCATTGATTTTAGCTCACCTGAGCACGAAGTGCTCAAGGTGAGCTATTGTGATGGGCTGCTGTCCGGCGTCCGTCGTCCATCGTCTGTCGTCAAACTTTACCTTGTGAGCACTCTAGAGGCCACATTTATGAAGCAAATGTCTTAAAACTTGGTCAGAATGTTTGTCTTCATCATATCTCGGTTAAGTTCGAAATTGGGTCAAGTGGGGTCAAAAATGGGGTCAAGGGGTCAAATTTGAGAAAAACCATGTGTGCACTCAGGAGGCCACAATTGTGACCCAAATGTCTTGAAACTTGGTCAGAATGTTTGTCTCCATCAAATCTCGGTCAAGTTCAAAATTGGGTCATGTGGGGTCAAAAATGGGGTCAAGGGGTCAAATTTGAGAAAAACCATGTGTGCACTCAGGAGGCCACAATTGTGACCCAAATGTCTTGAAACTTGGTCAGAATGTTTGTCTCCATCAAATCTCGGTCAAGTTCAAAATTGGGTCATGTGGGGTCAAAAATCGGGTCAAATTTTAGAAAAAAACTCTATGCACTCTAGGGGCCACATTTTTTGCCCAAATGCCCTGAAACTTGGTCAGAATGTTTGTCTCCATCAAATTTGGTATATTTCAAAATTGGGTCAAGTGGGGTCACATTGGGGTCAAATTTTAGAAAAACCTTGTGTGCACTCTAGGGGCAGCATATTTGACTCAAATGTATATCTTCTTGATATCTTTGACTTTTGTTAAGCCAGAAATGAATTTCAAATAAGTAGTGTTTGCACTTTGCTTTCTTTGTAGACTATATGCATCAGTTGAGCGCTTCAGGGCCAATGGCCCTCTTGTTGAGTAAGATACGGATTTAGGACTTATGTTACTTATTATTCGGCCGGAAGGAGACATTGTGTTGCCAGAAAAGAGTGCTAAGAGTGTAAGCAACAAATACACCACAATGTAATTGACAATAAAATTTAATCAAAATATTGATCAATGTTTAATGTGGTCTAAACATGATAAATTGTATAGTCAATTCGACAGTATTATTGTAAATAAACATCATTTAAGACTAATTCATAAATTATTGCCAATAGTATTGCCAAATGAAATTATTCGTTTAAGGGCATCTTAAAATCATTATTTTTATCCGCCACAGAAGGTAAACGTATATCATTTTACGTCGGCCCGTAAAAAATCTATTCATTTTAAATCTTCCCCTTTCATATATGTACGGATTTTCGTGAAACTTTCACAGAATGTGTCTGATAATGGGGTGGCAGAGAAAAGAGAGCATTCATGTGAATCTCTTTGTTAATACAATGATTCCGTCATTTATGAATGGATTTACATTGAATCTGTCAAAGAATGTGTGATATCGTATGGCTATGTGCATGTTGTCACAGTTGGTCAGTATTTTTCTGTTCATTCATCTCCAATATATACTGACGTGAAGAAAAATGCCTCAGTCATATAGAAAAGGCAATTATTTAAAGACGGCGAATTTTGCATCATATTGAAGACTAAACCATTGCAGCTCAGAAGACGCCAGATCTATTTGTCTTTTCAATCTTAAGATGAAGATTGGTTCAAAAATGTTTATCACTCATTCAGACTATTCTAGAATAGCAACAACACGTTCACTAACATTATCTGGCCTATAAAGACAGTTACGGAAACATTATCTTAAAGACGGTTTCTCTTTGATAACAACCTGGAAGAGATGCTGATAAGGGCATGGTGCACGTTCCATATTTTGTGAAAAACTATTAAGTAAAAAGGGACATAAACGGCTGAGTTTTATCTTAAAGAAAGAAGAGGCAATAGCGTTGATGTACAGTAAGGCCTACTATGGACATCGAGGCTCGAACAATCTTGAGACTCAAATATCTCCGATGCGGTTTTTAATAATATTTCGACTTACCGATTGTCCATATTCCCCATCAAGAATTTTCCTTGACATCTTGTAATCACATACCAATTACGTCATTCACGTTTTCCGATGAGGCGTTTTTTCTAGACGTCAGTATAATATAACTTGAAATATGTAATATAGCTCATTCTATCACTTTTATCACCGTCATCCATTAAATACAAAAATACACATTGCAATATGAAATATTATACAAGTATTTAGATCATGTGTAACATGCCTTTAACATAATAGTTACTATGCGTTTAATATAATAACGAACGTCGAATGTAACATAACGAATAAAGATGTAAATGGATAATAGTAACTAAATGATATTTCACTAGACTGAGGCGCGCGGGTTACGAAAATTATAAATTAATCAAATTATTATAATATTATTACAACAATCACTCATATCATTCAATAGACGGTCAATCTTATTCACTTTAGAAGATACTTGCATGTATAGCAATAGAGAATTTACTCTACCATATCAACCATATCTGCCTTTTGAATGTACATGCATAACGAAAAATTAGTCGGCACACCATTGTTCGGCTAATTATCAAAGCCGCTAGTTTAAATCTGCTTTTTCGATATTTTTTGTCACTAGCCACTTATCTCATTTGATTGTAAATATTGCTTAATAGGATAAAATATTACTTAATTTACCCCCAAACCAGGATTTTCTCAAAGAATTATCTCCTAATTTTGTTGTAAGTGATAGAAATGATTTAATTGTTGTTACTCAATGCACGTTTGAAGATACTTCAAATCTTTATTATATCGTCATCTACACCCTCTTCAACCTAAACAGAAATGCTAGTTCACAAAATTTTCCAGTTCCCAGTATCAATCCTCTAAACTCCCCGCATCATTTATTAAAGTTACTCTTAATTCCTAATATCCAAAAGAAATCATACCTCGAGACGGTTTTCAAACAAAACAACTTATGCTTTCACACACCAGTGAAAAGGGACAGCGCATTATGACGAAAAATGACCAAACTTTGTAACTGATCTGTCAATGTATTCCAAATATTCCAAATTTTGGCAAAACTTGACTGCAAACTGACATGGTCTAGCTAAAATTACGGAATTTCAACTTTTAAGATATGACACACTGATTATTCGCTTAAGAACGAGTAGAAAATGATCATATACTGTTTCCTAGTTACGGAGGACACTCGCATAAAAACGAAGATTCATCCGATCTTGCCTTTGAATCGAATAATCAATAAGGAAATACAGACCTGTGTTGCATCTGTCCTTCTTTGTTTACCTCTAAATTCTGGTATCCTCTGATTTCCCTGTATCGGGTTACCCCGGGTGATATAGGAATAAGTGCAAATTTTTGTAAGTGCCTATACTTATAGGCACTTACAGAATTTTGCATTGATCCCTTGGCATGTACTATTGCATCGATGCATATCAAAGTAATTTTATAAATGGATGTCCATCATACGTGTCACATGACACCTTATCCGATAATGTCTTTTGAGAGCCAATTTATACAAAAAATTGGATATCGATAACAATATCCCATACAGGGATGGCACCAAATCACGTTTTTGACATTTCGGGTGTCCACTGCTTATATAGGGATTAGTGCAAAATATTGTAAGTGCCTATACTTATAGGCACTTACAAAACTTTGCACTGTTCCCTTGGTTTGTAATATAGCATCGTTTCATATTAAAGAAGCTTGAAAAGTGGATGTTTATCATGCATGTCACATGACACCTTATCCGATAATCTTGACTTGGAGATCCAATTTGTACAAAACTTGTAACATCAATAACAATATCACAGGCTTGGGTGTCACCAGATCATGTGGGGTTTTTTTGAAATTTCGGTACCAAAACACGGTCATTTGCCATTTGGGTTTCCACTGCAATGTAACATTGCATTGTACCGAAACACCGTCTTTTGCCATTTGGGGTATCCACTGTGGTTGTAACATTTCGCTGTACCAAATCACAGTTCTTCGCCATTTAGGATGTCCACCACGGATGCTACATTACGATATACCATATCACAGTTGTTGCCATTTAGGGTATAATCTGACGATTATACATTCCGTTGTACCAAATCATTGTTCCTTGCTATGGAGAGTGTGTACTGGGGATGTAACAATTAGTTATACCAATCCATGGTTCTTTTCCATTTAGGGTATCCACTGCCAATGTAACATTGAATTGTACCAAAACACGTTTTTGTCATTCAGGGGGTCCACAGTGGATGTAACATTTCGTTGTTCAAAATCACATTCCATGCCATTTAAGGTTTGGACTGCGGATGTAGCATTTCGTTGTGCCAGAGCTATGTTCTTTGCCATTTAGGCTCTCGATAGTTTATGTAACATTCCGTTGTTCAAAATGAAGGCTCATTGCCATTAAGGGTGGCCACTTGGGATATAACATTCCGTTGTACCAAATAATGGCATTTTGCCATTTAAGGTATCCAATGCAAACATACAATTGCGTTATACCAAATCACGGCCCTTTGACATTTAGGGTATCAACTCCGGATGTAACATTGCAAATCACAGTTCTATGAAACGTAGATACATTAAAAAATAATACCCAGTTTCTATGTTGTTTTCATCAAGTCCTGGTAATTAATCAATATTGAGAACCACATTTCATTATACGACGAAACACCAAACCATGGTAACTTGACAATATACTTGTTCATTTTAGATATACAACTCTATCATTTTCTGGTTATAATTTCACAACCATTGTTTACCCTTACCTTCTTTTCCGGGCGCCGTCATAGCACAGTTGGTAGCGCGTCGGACTGTCAATCTTGAGGCCCCGGGTTCGATCCCCGACGGCGGCACTCATTATTTCCGACTTTTTATCTCTCACCAATTGGTTGATAATCGTAGACCTATTTGAGATAGCAGCTGGAGGCTAGGAAAGAATGTGGTGGTTGCACTGGTAATAGAAATACCGGGAAACCATTAATAGGTGCTCCAGCCGACACGATATAACTGAAAAATGTTGAAAGCGACGTTAAACTCCATTCAATCAATTAATCAATGACCTTCTATTCACTAACCACTTCCTAAACTATATATCAGAAACTTTTCTTTTTAACAATAAAAGCGACGGATATGGTGCACCGAAGAATAAAACACACCCGGTTTTTTACAGATTAGCATCGGCTTATTGTCCGGAAAATACGGTACGTTTCCTAGCCACTTTAAACCGTAATCTTTGAAAGTTTTATGGCTGTCCTACCTAATTATTGGTGTTAACGTATCCAAGTGGTCGTTTTCAAAAGTCAAAGAATCTCAATGCAATGTTACTTTGAAATTCTGACATATCAATTTCCTTCTAAATGCAATACAGTTAACAACATCGAGAAATTGACAAGAAGCATGATTTTGGAATTAAATTGAATGGGTATGTGAAGCGCGTTTTGAGTGAAGTTGAGGGGAGGTAATCCAATATTGCTAATTTTGTTCAAGATGAAGAAAATAAGCGATGATGATTACATCTCTTTTATAAAATATGCATACAGGTTCTATGAATAGCTTTCTGTATCTTCACAAACTCATCATACGCTTACAAAATTCAATTTTGTTAGAGAAATCGTGGATTGCATCTACCCTTTTTTTATTTTAAATGGAGGTAGTGATCTTTTCATTTTTAGTAAATTGGGATCAGTTTTTTAATGGTTGTAGTGAGAATTTGGAATGAATGATTTGAGCGCTGAGCGAATGAATTTGAATGGTTTTGATCGGAATTATTGTAAATTTCAGTATGTAAGATACAGTATCATGGAATTGTAAGACAACTTGCAACAAATGACACAAATGACGTACAATTCAAGAATTCAAGTATAAAAAGTGCAGAATTCTCTGAATAAAATTCAGGACAGGAAAAATTGCAGTAATTAACTTTCGGTTCATAATCTCAATATAAAATGCGAAATTATCTGTGTGTAGTTACTTATATCAAAATATAAATGTTGTAAGGGGTCAAATTTATTGAATACCGACAAAGAGGTCAAATTACATAATGCAAATGGAAAGTTCTAGATCTGATATGTAATACCTTTAGGTCATCCTGCATACGTAATCCCTCTCTTGATACAAGTAGTTTTATCCCTCAAAGGTACGCAGTTCTATAATACAAACTAACAACAACTGTACTAGGTTGAATAAAAGTTCTGATGTTAAGCTAAACAAACCAAATAGTCAACCCTTTTTTGAATGAATTACAAATCAAGATCATTTTATAATAAAAAGATAGAAGCTCAATGTATATCAGTCATTAACAAAACAGATTACTAACAAAATAGAACGCGTAATGATTTTTCGTATTTTCGTAGTGATTTTACCAGGAAATGTTCTTCTTTTGTCTCATTTTTGTGGGTCCGTTACTCACATTTTGCTGTATAAATAGTCTACTCATACACAGGACCAACAGAATTCATTTTCAATTCTCTTTTAATCATGCATATGTAATGCAACTATTCTCAGAAACATAATATTTTTAATAACAAAGCAAGATAGAGGAAATGATGCATTGAAGAAGGGTAAGTTCGCAAATGCATGAGTTTTGTCATGTTCAATGCAGTTTTCTGAATGTTGAAACTCGCTGGTCCCGTTAATAAGTAATAAAAGAAGTGCATATCATGGTAAAATCAAATCTTGAATAAAAGTGTGTTATAGATAGATATGACTGTGAACGCACTGGGGACAAAGGTAGTCTTGGTAAAAACAGTATTTGTCCGCAGGAGCAAAATGTTGTATCATTAAATCGGTCTAAATCGCATCAATTGTGAATCTTAACCTGGCTTAATCAGATCTCGCCATCGATTGCTTATTCTTACAATAGGGAATTTAGCAATATGTGAAGGCAATGTCATCTTATGATGTAAATTTCGGGAATTTAGATTCTACCCGTTACAAATTTCCCTTGTCCATAATTTGATTTGATACCCTTTTAAAACACATATGCCCAAACGATGCCAACCAATAAAAATCCACAGATGAAAATAGTCGCAGTATCAAATTCCGTAGTTGATTGTGATTTTTGAAAAATCACTTAATTCCGAAAATTAAATCGCTTTAACTCTCTTAATATTCAGCAGACTTTATTCATTATATTAAATTTCAACCGGTGGTAAAATAATTTAATAAAGTGAAAAAATGGATGACAATGTTATAAAATTCATAAGAGATTCATTGACTACTGGAAGAGTTTGACACCAGTAAGAGTTGGATGCCTAGTACATGTATTATATATAACTTGTAAAAAAATCGGATTATACGACAATTACCTGTGGTCGAGAGATATGGCGACTGCTCTTCGATCAAAAGGTCCCGAGTTAGATTCCTGGGAGCTACTATCGATATTAGCACTTTCATTTTCCCATGCATTCGGCACGGACACCGGTGGAGTCTCCAGAAAACATATTCAAGAAGACTTGTATCCCAATCCATATGGTATCCAAGGTCGGGAAAGTAGAGCGCCGGCCTATTTACCAAAAGGTCCCGACTTCGATTCACGGGAACAGCTATCGATCCTGGGGCCCGTTTTATTAAACATCTTTTGATATTTTTGCGTAATTAAAAAATCAAAGTTGATTCTTGAATAGTAACTAAATATGGCATTATGCCATGCATGATCTCATTGGAATCGTCTTCTAAAGACGATTCCGATGAGACATTTCAAGGCAAAATCAAACAATCAATGAAAACGCCATGTACGATTTGTGATTTTGACTTACGATTGTTTTTTTTTTTTTTTTTTTTTTTTTTGTATTAAAAAGTTTAGTAAAACGGGCCACGGTTCTTTCATTGTCCCACATTTTCGGCAAAAGTACTGACGTATTCTCCAGGAAGCAGAATCGAGAGGGATTAAACTTAGTTGTAAGAACTTGTTTCCCAATCTATGTAAAATAAATATATTGAACCCATTAAACAATAAATTTCCGAAGTAATGAATCATTATGAACCTTTAGTGCTGTTGGCACTTTATACCTTTGAATAGTTTACCCTTTCCTATTTTACAAAATTTTGGACCTGTCCAAATTCAAAGGTTTTGCAGACGACAATTAAAAGTGGATTTAATTTGAAAAATAACCATTCAGTAGGGTAAAAAATAGTGTGGAAAAAGAAGAAATTGCTTATCAGGAGCAATTTCTTCTTTTTTCACAATGTTTTCTCAATCATAAAATCATAAGCACGTAAAAAGCAGGAATTAAACAGCAAAGGGTTAAAACAGTTGTTGTTATGAACACAAATCATATTTCTTCCCCAAAATTCAAATGCGCATTTGGTAGGCATTATGATTCATTTTATTGTTGTTCTTTATTAAAAGAATAGAACGCAATTACAGAAGACCACTTCTGCTAAAATTGGCAAACATTACTATGACTTTTAAAATGGAAAGATGAAAATCAATTTGATGAAAACATTTTCAACTGTACCATTGTTGGATCATATTTGTAACAAATCATATATGTAACACATGTTACATATATGATTACATATGTAACATATGTTACATATATGACTCGGAAATCATATTTTGTGACGAATATGATCGATGCCGGTTTTTGATGTGACATGAAATCACATATGTCACAGGTCAATTTTGATTTAAAAACAGTACATATTACTACCACACATGCCTGCTAGTCTGCCAACTTAAAGCCACTAGGCTGTCACCTTCACGCCACTAAACTGGCAACTTCGCAAACATTATCAAGACGGGACATGATCAATTTTCACTGATCTCCTACTACTGCAGATGCGCAGGCTGATCTATATGATGTGTGTTTTGCCTTGAGTTCCAATCTGCAGATCAATTTTCTTGCTGTTTGGATGTTGCTGGACACACTCACGTGCGCGATCGAGATGCACTGGTACCTTAGGCAAAAAATCAATATTTCATACGTCCCCCCCTCTCTCTCTCTCTCTCTCTCTCTCTCTCTCTCTCTCTCTCTCTCTGGGGTTGATTCAAGTTGGAGTAAGTCTCAATCGCTCTGATGTGCTAACCTTTGTTTTGCAATCGAGAATAAAATCTATAGTGTAAAGAATATAATGATGTTGCTATTGCTGTTAATTGTTCGACTACAAATAGACAACTAAACCTGTTACATATATGCTTCTCATGTCAACCTCCATTTCGGACAAACACATTTGTAACACACTATATCTGTTATGAATGTTATAATGTACGTAACAAATGTGTTACATATATGATTTGTTACAAATATGACCCAACAGTACCATTAACAGATGAGTCCATCATTTTAATTTTCTAGCATTAATCGGGAAATAAATTTGAAACTATATTCTATTTCGTTGACTGTCCGTAATGAGTCAACCATATCGTTATATTGACAAGATGAATGATTTTGGAATAAATTTGAAATAATATTGAATGAGTGTGTGGCGCGAGTTTTGAATGAAATTTCATTTTAGGTCTTGGTGAAAACCCCCCTTGTAAAAAAAGGTCGGTATTCGCTGAGTCTAATCGTACTTAAACCGTCTTTTTATTTTTTCCCCATCCGTTACCTTGCATTTATTATCCTTGGACCGATGCGAATCGTCGCTCAAAAATGTGAAGTGTTTTGACAGAGAAGTAAAAATTGTGTTCTATTTGTTTATTTTTCATATTTTTGAATTGCAATTATCGCGGTAGAACGAATAACAATTTTCGTGTGTTTCCCCTTGGGAAGCGTATTTTAAAATGATGGAATCGAAATTAAACTTTAAAAACTATACTTTTGATTAGTCGACGCAAAGTGACGTTTGTCGAAATTGATAAACGTTGGTGGTCTTTGGAAAGTCTCGAGTGGTTTGATATACATCTGAAATCTTTTTATTATTCTTATTATAATTATTATTATTGTTACAACAATATGACCCCCTCATTTCTAAATTCAATCCCCGTCACAGAAATCCTGGGTCTTGCTTTTAGCATGTACCACCAATGAAAGTTTATGCTTATTAATTATTACCATCATTATTATTATCATTATTATTATTATTATTATTATTATTATTATCATTATTATTATTATTATAATAAACAGTGGTAGTAGTAGTAGTAGTAGTCGTAGTAGTAGTAGTAGTAGTAGTAGTAGTAGTAGTAGTAGTAGTAGTAGTGGTAGTGGTAGTGGTAGTATCATTAACAACAATGTTGTTGTTATTATTGTTTACATTACAACAATATGCCCCTTCATTTCCCGTCACAGAAATCCTTGATCTTGCTTATACCACCAGTGAAAGTTTAGACTCAACTCCCCGTCTCTATAACTTGTGAAAGAAAAGTTATAGTTGGCAAATCTGCTAATTGATTCTTTGTCGTTACAGGGATTAACAATAGATGGAGATATTGGTCTTAAGGGGTTTTGCATACATGATACGGGTGAATTGCTATTTACACACGGTTATAATTTATTGTGCAGTATATCCGCGGTTGAGGGTTAGTCACGTATTTTATAAGGAGAAAGTTTGAATCAGTGATGCGACGCTATCTCTCCGTCTGATCTAATGTTTTACATAGCTCGCGGGGATTGGACACTAATTGTAATATCAACGTGCATGTTAACGTAGTATCTCGTGTATTGTGTTGGATCTTGTTAAAGTGTCAAATTGGAATTTTATAAAATAAAATCTGTCAAATTTTAAATCATTCGTAAAATAATAGGAATTAATATACAAGTTTGCGCGACTATAATGGTGATTACATTAAACGTTATAGCTTATGGATAATAAAAATAAAATCATTCATGGATCCATCATCTGAAATAATTGTAGTGATATGATTATGAGAAAATGTGTCTATTTTCAATCCAAACTTCGTAACTACAGCTTGTGTAAGCTACACAAGCTGACGTTACGAAGTTTTGATAGGAAATCGAAATCAATTTTCCGAGTGCATATTTGTTTCCATTTTTCTCAGGTATCCCTAGTTTTAGGTATTTTTTATTCGGAAGTGGCTAGTTTAATTCACACAAAAATCTTCTTTCGCAAATTCGAAAGAATTTGGCTATTCTCTCTAGTGTTGTGTCCTTCCGTCCCTTCCCCCACTCTTTTTCTTATTCATCCACCTACTCGATAGCTATGGCGTAATTTGTGTTTTACAGAAAAGAGAACAATTTTTAGATCTGAGTCAACACTGGAGGATTGTGCTATGAGTGTTCTCTAAAATTCAATCAACCGTGAAGTGCCATGAGACAGGTTTAAGAGAAACTAGACGCATTTTCTTTCTCACCTTTCATTATTGTGGATTCTTTGAGAAAAAAATGGCCTAAAACCTACCGTAGATTTTATTTATTTAAGTAATTGAAATTTACACATCTCTGAAATAAACAAGAAACTGTGTATATTACAATTTATATAATACAGAAGTATGTCGGTGTTGTGTTTAACCATTCTATTGTGTTTATTCACCTGTGTCCGAGGTCAGAGGTTTACCGATAATCCAGGTATGTTTACACAAGGTCACACTTTGTGGTCAATAGTCATACTCGAACTATTTTATTTACAGGTGGTCTGAATTGACAAAGCGGCCCGTAAAGCCAATATGTACCTGTTATGAAAAGAATATGCATGTATGGTATCGTTTGACCCGTAGACAAGGTTTTTGACCCCCAAAAAATGAAAATAGTGTCCGGGGTATAGAGGTAGAGCGTCGGTTCTTAGTTCGATTCCCGGATGCGGCTATCGATCTTAGTTATTTCATTGGCCCACACATTCAGCGCGAGTACTGTTGAATTTTCCCGAAAGCAGAATCGAGAGGGATTACTCTAAGTTGTAAAAACCTGTTTCCCAATCGATGTAAGATAAATGGGTTAAACCAACAAATAAAAACATACTGAGCGACTTTAAAAACACAACAAAGTACATTTGAATTTATGGCACGGAAAGGTTGATTTGTTTCGAAATTTGGCTATGATTATACAGTAGAACTTGTGTTAAGCGACCGCTTAGGGGACCACAAAAAAATGGGTCGCTTAATACAACATTTTATGATTCATAACACTGGTCACTTTCAGGGCATATATGAATTGTATGGTGTTCGAACCGAGTAGAATCGTCTCATTGAGACGATTCTAATGAGTTTCAACACCATAAGATGCATTAATAAATAATTTCCATTTAAAAATGATCACTTTTTCATAGATTTGGACATCGATGGGACTTTTTATGATGGTCGCTTAAGAAAAGTGATCGCTTAATAGAAGTGGTCGCTCAAGCAATATTTACTGTACAAAGAAGATCCTCTGTTGCACCAATTGAATCTCTGATTGATCTGAAGCGTCAGTAAGTTCCGGCAAAGCAATCTACTGTTCACTCTTTTCATGGCTGATTGATTTCACAAATCAGAAGTGCTGAAAGTCATCGACGACAGACATTTCAAGAAATGAAATCAGCCCACTCACCTTTAAGAGTATGTCAATAGGGAAATTATTCCTTAGAATCGGAACGTCGAAATTCAAGCAATATTTTAACATCTATAGGGAAGGGCCTTGCCAAATAAGAAGTTTCAGAAGAATTTACATGTTAAAATGACGTTAGTGTCATGCCATAAAAAAGTTTAAAATGTCACCTCAGTTCTAAACGAGATGTCCGATAAAGGCTTAGGCGTTTCAAAGCGTGAACAGACTTTGTGTACCAAAATTTACACGAACAACGTTAGTGGTTTTACGAAAGGAATGGTAAGGGATGTAAGTGACGTCATTTCTGGTCAATAAGACGACGTTTTAATGTCGTCTTTGGAGAAAACGTGCTTAAAAGCTGTAGCGATGATTTGTTTGACCCCTTGATTCATTTGAAACTTATCTCTGATAATTGTTTGGCTTATGTTCCATTTCAAAGAAAATATCGTCCAAACAGTAGGGCTATGTAGAAATTACAACTTTAATGGGTATGTTTAAAATTGTCATCGTATTAGGAATACAAAAGAATGTTTCCAAATGACATTGATGTTTGATTAAAGGTAACTTGTTAACTTAAGGTAACAAAATACATGTTGTTGTAATCATATTTTAGCCCGAGTCTGTGCATTTATATTTGCATTTTAGTGATGTTTTTAAGAATTGCGTTTTAAAGTTGCCCAGTATATCATATTTCTACTCATATGCAATTGTTTCAGCAGCCGAATTTTTGTTCTAGATTATCTGTAATTAACTGAGCAGAAAATATTTAACAGAAATAGGATTGTAAAACAGTTTCTTGTGTTTCAACGGGTAAACGGGTAACGGGGGGGGGGGGGGGGGGCATTTGTTTGTCCCTTTGAATTTCCAGTGCATGTATTCCATTAAACACTGCTGAAAATTACACATATATACTAAACAACAAAAGAAACGCCGTAAAGAGAAAAATACTTGATAAAAATTATTTTGCGAATACGGTTGTTTTAAACATCCCGATGATGATCCAATGAACTGTCTATTTCCAAATTAATGTGGGATTTGGTAAAAGAATGACAATAAGAGAAACCATATATGGGAAAAATACAATACGATGATGGCAGTTGGCAAGTAGAACGTAAAATGAAAATTATGGTTACAATTTAGCTCAAAAAATTGGTGCAAAGAAACAGAAAGGTTAAAGTATAAGGTAACCCCTGTAACTTGTATAAAAAGACTAGCCTTGGAAAAAATATAAAAAAAGCTGGCTTTAAATCCACTAACCTAGGAACCTGTGAATGATATTCCGACGCGCTACCAGCTGCGCCGTGATATAAAAAGAATAACGGAAAAATAAGACAAGGAAAAATATCTACTTATTCGTTATTACAGGATATGTGCTAGTTTTCAAATTCAGGAATGATTGACTTTTGGATTTCTAGGGGCAACAACTACTGCTGAAGGGGTAAAAAAAATGAACTTTCAGTGCTGCATTATGATACTGAAAATACTACAAAGTACAGTCGATATTGCTAGAGCGACCACGTCTATTGAGCGTCTATTGAGTTTTATTAAGCGACCACCAAAAAAAGTCCCTTCACCGTACGCAAAAATTCTGAAAAAGAGGGCATTCATAACGAGAAATTGGTTATTATTGAATCTTATGTTGTTGGAGCCCATTAGAATCGTCTCAACAAGACGATTCTAATGGGTTCAAACATTATGGGATTCAGTACGGCTTGACCGACCATCTTTAAATGCTATCAAAATGGCCTGTCACATTTATCATGATATTTCGTATTAAGCGACCATTCCCATAAACGACCACTATTTGTTGGTCCCCTAAGTGGTCGCTTAATACAAGTTTTACAGTATTACGTATTAGAATTAATTGAGCCTCTGCCTGATATTTCCAATAATTTGAAATGTTTGTGCGGTGTAAACATTGAGCTATGTAGGCAGCCAAATACTGTAAATATAAAGTTACCTGATGGTCTACAGATACTTTGAGACCTTATCTATCTAAAAGGCGCTTACTTAAGACTCTGGCCAGAATGTGAAGGTGCACAGGCAGGTCAGAAGTTTTGCTTTGCGCATATATTTGAAATTGTCGGAAATCTCTTGCACAGGCTCAATTATCTCTTTCATATATCTATAAGAGATTCAGATTTCACACAAATCCCTTTCGAACACACGAAGTAGGCAGTTAAGGAAGTCAATCAGCATAATCCAGAAAAGGTTTAATATTAACCTCGTTAACCTTCTGACCCCTTCGAAATAGGTTTTGAATCCTAGAAATTCACAGTCGAGGAATCACTGTCCCCTGAAATTAAGTTACAAGCACAGTCCCCTACAACCCCTTTCCTTACAGATACCGTACCGATTGGCGAAGTTTACAGTCTAGAATCGCTGAATGTCTACCCGTACGAGGAAAAGTTTCGGTACCAAGCTCGATGTTCAGTTCCGTGTTCAGGATCGTACCCGCCTGAAACCTTGTATATAACTATCATCCTAGATCGTACAACACAAAACTTACAGGTTTGTATTTGTGACCCGTCACGCGAAAAGGGACCACCTGGATAGTGCGTAAAATATCGGCTCTAGTCAGAGTCCGTAGTTCGCGCAGACTGACTAGGGTCGAAACTTTTCGCAATGTGCTAATTTTCTGAATCTAGAACGATCAATCTACCTTCCAGTGAAAGAATTTTTGAAATGCGACCTCTGGTTGTGCTGTACTAGAATCAATCTCCTTTTCAAATATTAATTAACGTAGTTCCCAGATGGTCCCTTTTTGCGTGACGGGTCACATTTATAAAAATGTATCAAAAGGTTCTATTGTCTGTACCGTGTAAACGAATCGTATCCAACTCTTACCTAGTGTTATAATCATGATACATTAATCGCACGATACAAAACTTAAAAGTTTGTATAATCGAGATCGATACCCACCTCGTGCCTTACATATAGCCATTTCATTTAAGAGCTGAAGAGAATATTTGTTGATTTCATGGAGGTATGAAACTTAAAACATTTTCATACAGTGTATGAATACGCGAAGCGAAATTAAAAAGAACTCTCTTGATAACTTATAATTTAATATCATGAAGCAGAAATGTTAAGATTCGTCACTTATGAAACAAATTTCTTTTCAGATTATTTTGTGCGTAAGCTTACAATTTGGCAGCGTAATCAGAAGTGTCTTCATTGAGAAGTAAAACAATTTTTTCAGCCAATCAGATTGCACGAAAATTAATTGACACAACCAAAATTAAATTACTAGACCGTACGACACTAAACTTATATTGTAATAAGGGGCTCGATGTATTTTACTATGTTCGGGATAGTATCAAGCGACTACAGTTGATATGGATTTTTGAACAAGATAATATCATAATTTGAACTTCATTGCAAATTTAAACCCAAAATCAACCTTTTCGCTGATTTTTATGATTAATTGTTTTCATGATTTAGTTAAATTTGCGTATCAGTTAATTGTTACTTTGTAACGAATTTTACCCTATCTATTAAACCTATTTCACTATTAACACTTATAATATTTTATTTTGAAGGGATTCGGTAATTTCGAGGCAACGCAATCTTCTGACTCCAGTATATGGTATCTGCTGAATTCCAACTGGGTAACGCAGAGTAATAACGGACAGTGTATCTTCGATATACAGATTGACTACGCCCCCATCCGATATCCGGAACCATCCGGGACTTGTCAGTTGGGATGGAACATCAGTAAGTATGATTACAATGCATCTGCACGTACCGTATACGATCTATCGTTGGTCCACCTTTGATATTGTAAAGACATTTGAGCCTGTGCGTGGGATTTCCAACAATTTCAAATAAGCGCAGAGCAAAGACTGACCAGCCTGTGCAACCGCACAGTCTGACCAGAGTCTTCACTCTGCGTTAAATAGATGGATAAGGTCTCAAAGAATCTGTAGGCCATCGGGTAACTTTATTTTTACAGTATGTGGCTGTCTACTCTGCTCGATGTCTGCACATAAAAACATTTCAAATTGTTGGAAATGTCACGCACAGGCTCATTTCTCTTTATTTCTGTCGGAATTCGTTTCTTAACTCCTAGGAAACATTTTGCTTATGCGACTATTTCGTGAGCTTATGCGCAAAGTTACCCAAAAGAAATTAGTCACATATCAGACACATCTTTACATTTCATCGTGCTGACATAAATTTACATGATATAAGATTAACAATAGTTCAATTTGTGGAGGTATAAAACTAAGCTAAGGGTTAAACTGATTTCTAAGTTGTAAAAAAAATGTGGCCTTGACCTTTTTACCCGTAATATATTTGTATCATCCTCATGCATATGCTATGTATATCGATTTCGGTCGCAATGAAATATGTTTGAACCTAAACCAATTAAACTAGAATAAAGATTATTACAGTGTAACTAGGCAATTACCTATTCTGCCGTGAATTTTGAAGAAATTCTCTAATTTCCTGTTGGATACCCCTTTTCAGCTACAGAATGTCCAGTAACAGAAGAGCCCGGCGGTGTAGAAGGCTATTCAAATTGTATAGCTCTAGTTGAAGACAATCCCGCACTCTGTTACAACCATTCTATATATAACAGATGTTGTAATAGTTGCTCTACAAGGGCTATGATTTCATCTATGTATGATACATGTAAGTACGTTTAATATACTCCAAGCTTTCTCTGTATAGTAGATGTTGTAATAACTGCTCTACTAGGGCTATGATTTCATCAATGTATGACACATGTAAGTACGTTTAATATACTCTATACTTTCTCTGAATAGTAGATGTTGTAATAGCTGCTCTATTCATCAATGTATGGCACATGTAATTACAATATACGTTTAATAAACTCCAAGCTTTCTCTGTAGAATAGATGTTGTAATAGTTGCTCTACTAGGGCTATGGTCTTATCCGTTTATGATAATTGTAGGTACGTTTTACTGCAAGCATTCTATATACATTAGATGTAGAAGTAGTTGTATGTTGTATGACACTTGTAGGTACGTTTTATATTCTCATACTGCAAGCATTCTATATACATTAAATGTTGTAACAGTTGCTCTACTAGGTCTATGATTTCGTCTATGTACGACTTGTTAGTGCGTTCTATAAACTGCCAGCTTTCTCTGTATAATAGATGTAATAGCTGCTCTACCAGGTTATGATTTTATCAATGTATGATACTTGTAGGTACGTTTTATATACTCATACTGCAAGCATTCTCTCTCTCTATATATAATAGATGTTGTAATAGTTGCTCTACTAGGGATATGATTGTATTCATGTTTATAATATGATCGACGTCGCGGGAATGAAATAAACCCGTTGAATTTTTTTGATATTACACGGGTGTTATTACACTAGTGAAATAACTATGCAAATGAGCTCAGAGCAAATAACAACGCTATTTTGTAACCGCTTAAATGACGTCATAATGTCATATATTGTGACGTCAGTTTTAAGTGGCGTTTTAAGTTTCGCGGCAAAACGAAATGTCGATTTTCGAGAATTTTGACGATTTTTTCGTATCATATTATAAATAGAATATGGAATTTGTGCTCATAAAATCCCGAATTTATTAAACTCGTCATCTAAAACAGATAGAAACTCGGCGTAGGGTAGGGTTTCTTATATGATACATGTAAAGCCTCCATATAACCATTCTACAAATAATATTCGTGTTTAAAGCTCCTCAGTTAGAGCTGGCATATGAGTACATATATGCACGGTACGTGTTAGGTACAATACTTTCAATGTTTTATAATGATTCGATTTTTGTATTGGCAAGTTATCATTTTCAGTAGGCCCAAAAGCTTTTGTTAGCTAAATTTTAAATTTTATTTTACTTTTTAGCTCACCTGAGCACGAAGTGCTCAAGATGAGCTTTTGTGGTCGAGTGATGTCCGTCGTCCGTCGTGCGTCGTGTGTCGTCAACATTTACCTTGTAGACACTCTAGAGGCCACATTTTTTTGCCCAATCAATCTGAAATTTGGTCAGAATGATTGTCTTGATGAAATCTCGGACAAGTTCGAAATTGGGTCAAGTGGGGTCAAAAATGAGGTCACGGGGTCAAATATTAGAAAAACCTTGTACACACTCTAGAAGCCATATTTTTTGCCTGATCAACCTGAAATTTTGTCAGAATGATTGTCTTGATAAAATCTCGGACAAGTTCGAAATTGGGTAAAGTGGGGTCAAAAATGAGGTCACGGGGTCAAATATTAGGAAAACCTTGTAGACACTCTAGAACCTATAATTTTTGTCCGATCAACCTAAAATTTGGTCAGAATGTTTGTCTTAATGAAAATTTGGACAAATTCGAAATTTGGTCAAGTAGGGTTAAAAATAAGGTCACGGGGTCAAATCTTAGAAAAAAAAACTTGTAGACACTCTAGAGGCCACATTTTATGCCCAATCAAGCTGAAAGTTGGTCAGAATGATTGTCTTGATGAAATCTCGGACAAGTTTGAAATTGGGTCAAGTGGGATCAAAAATGAGGTCATGGGGTGAAATCTAAGAAAAACCTTGTAGACACTCTAGAAGCCTTATTTTTTTGCCTTATCAACCTGAAATTTGGTCAGAATGATTGTCTTGATGAAATCTCATACAAGTTCAAAATTGGGTCCTGTAGGATCGAAAATGAGGTCACAGGTTCAAATCTTAGAAAAAACCTTATAGACACTCTAGAGGCCATATTTTTTGCCCGATCAACCTGGAATTTGGTCAGAATGATTGTCTTGATAAAATCTCAGACAAGCTCAAAATTGAGTCAGGTGGGGTCAAAAATTAGATCCTGGGGTCAAATATTAGAAAAATCTTGTAGACACTATAGAAGCCATATTTTTCGCCCGATCAACCTGAAATTTGGTCAGAATGATTGTCTTGATAAAAGCTCGGAAAAGACGAAATAGGGTCAAGAAGGGTCAAAAATAAGGTCACGGGGTCAAATCTTAGAAAAACCTTGTAGACACTCTAGAGGCCTCATTTTTTTTCCGATGAACCTTTGATTTGGTCAGAATGATCGTCTTGATGAAATCGTGGACAAGTTTGAAATTGGGTTAAGTGGGGTCAAAAATGAGGTCACAGGGTCAAATCTTGGAAAAACCTCGTAGACACTCTCAAACCTGTATTTTTTGCTCAATCAACCTGAAAAATTGGTCAGAATGATATTCTTAATAAAATCTAGGTCAAGTTCGAAATTGGGTCCAGTGGGGTCAAAAACGAGGTCACTAGGTCAATTCATAGAAAAACCTTGTAGACACTCTGAAAGCCACATTTTTTGCTGAATTAACCTGAAAATTGGTCAGAATGATTGTCTTGGTGAAATCTAGGTCAAGTTTGAAATTGGTTCAAGTGAGGTCAAAAACAAGGTCATGGGATCAAATCTTAGAAAAACCTTGTAAGCAGTGTAGAGGCATCATTTTTCCCCAATCAACCTGAAATCTGGTCAGAATTCTTCATCCTTTCTACGTCTACTTTGAACAATTTTTGATAGTTCACTCAGGTGAGCGATTTAGGGCCACTATGGCCCTCTTGTTTTATGTTGTCTATATTTTCAATAAATTTTACTCTAAGGTAGTAGACCCGTAATAGTTCCGCGCATCTCGGAACTCATGATCTTTCACAGTGTTAACCGAGGTTTCCTAATGAAATCATTAGGAAACCTCGGTTAACACTGTTAAAGTTCATGACTTCCGAGACGTTGCGGAACTAGTATGAAGCCACTACCTTAAACTGATAACTCGCTTTGTAAACTCGGTATTTCATAACCAGGCATCGATTATTATCCGTTTCAGATTGTCCGTATGGTGATCGAGACACATGGAGCTGCCAGGATCTAGGTCAGCACGAGTGCTATAGCTCGGATTTCACGTGCTGTGCGACCTGTCTCACTTATATGGAATCAATTACAGGTTGGACATTGGATATCATTAATTAGTTATTAATTTCTAAATTTGTAACATTATGGTTCAAACGCTTCACCCTAGTTGCGAAAATTCGTATTTTAGTAACTTTAAAACTTAAACTTAACGGAATGCGATTATTGAAAACGATTTCGGCAATCTACATAATTGGCTGGAATTTAAGAGAAGTGGAATGGCAAAACTTCGCATTGATTCGCGGTTTATTTAGACATCTGTTCTATTGTGAGACTCTAACAATGGCATTTGTTTTCTTTAAATATTTGATGTCTGTCGAAAATATGTCAACATTGATCCCTAAAACTAACACCTAAAGTAGACATTCAATCGGGAACCCTCGGCGATTCTACGGAACAGACATCGGTGATAATAACGACGCAGCCATGAAAGCGCGTCATTTCGCATGTTGGTTTACATGGCGTCATAATTATCAACCATGCCGCTTAAAAGACAAAATCGAAGAAATAGTGAAATTGGGCATATCATTCTTATAACAAAACGCAGTGTTTTATTGCGTTTTGTTATCAAATTATAATATGCCCTAAAGATGTCCATAGACGATCGGAGAGACTTAAACAAAATGTGTTTTTGTTCAAGCGTATTAAATAACCAAAGAACCACCAGAAGCCGAATCATTACCAAAAATGATTCAATATTGCTACACTTTCGATCGATGTACTTTTCAGTTTACGGAAAAAGACCGACCTGTGTTCCGAAAGGTAGACAATGGATGAGCGTAGTCTATGTCTAATTCTGTAAGGTCGTGTTGGTCGCATGTCAAAAAAATATTTTTTTTAAATGACATGAGACTGATAAATTTTATGATTAAAATTTGGAATCTTTGAATTTACAAATCGAGGAGTATTTCTAAATTGACAAAAAAACCGAACTCCTATATAAGTAGTATATTTTCTGTTTTAGAATGTCCTTATGGAAACAGAGACCCCTATATATGTGATTATATTCTCCACTCTGATTGTTACAATTCCACAACTGTTCGAAATTGTTGTCACGAATGTCATTTACTGGCAGACTCAAGATATCCCGGTAAGTACCGATATTTCCGGACAATGAGCCGCACCGGTGTATACGCCACAGCGGATAGATTCTAGTTTGACTGTTTCGACTAATTTGTAGTGTAGTGTTAGGGAGTTTATATTATATTCTTATTTAACTCAAAATTTATTGTTTCATGAAATAACTGATTTTACGGATTGACTGTAAGACTACTAATTTTACAGACACTTCATTCAAACCTTATGATATTTGACCCGTCACTCTTAAGGGATCACACTGGAATCACGTAAAATTGATATTTCTGAAAGAGATTTGACCAAGCAATACAATACAAATTCTTTATTAGCTATTGAAAGCGCCCAATATGAGCAGAAAATTTTACAACCAATAAACTTTAACAAAACATCAAACAAATGAACATATCAACGGATAACACATTTATGTACACGTTGCCGTTGGCTCACAGATAGCTACACACAATTGTTTGGAGAGAGGGATAGAAATATATAAATAAAACTATACTAAAATTATTTTCCTTTTATCAACGAGTTTAATGAGTAAATTAATAATATTTCTTAATATAAAAACGTCTTCTGAGCTCATTAACCAAATAAAAAGTTCATATGTATTAAGGTTTTAAAGGTCTTTGTATTTGGAAAATATTTTCGAGAGTGTACAAGACCTTTCTTCTTCAAGAATGGGCCATTTAAGGAGAAAGTGAATTTCATCCTCTACCTCAGATTGGCATAATCTACATATTCTTTCTTCTACTTCAATTTTGTAGCAAAAGGTCTACGGGATGTATCATTTCGAAAACCATCATCAAGGGAGACGGAATTATCATTCTAGATTCACGAAAACTGCCACTATTTTCAATGCAGTTAAGTGGAGCGATAATGACCCTCTTGGTACTCTTGTCATGAAGAATATTTTTTCTGAAAAAGCGTATAGTATGCGGTGCCTTTGTTTCTTTGTATAGCAAAATTATATGTTCTTATATACAGTACGACAGATTCATTTAATTAAATAACTACGGATTCGGAAATCATTGACATGGTTTCGTGTGCTCGTTTCTGATGTTAGGACGATTTATTTCCTTGAAAGAGGTTGCATGCAAAAGTGTAATTAGCTTTTTATTTCAATCCTTCATGAAACAAACTGTTTTACTTTGATCTCTTATTGAGACATTTACGTGAAACGATGCCATGTAATAAACATCTTAAGTACTGATTGGATTTTTTATGCCCCCGCAGCAATAAGGTCGGGAGCATAATGTTTTCACAGAATATTGAATGAGTGGTCATTGAATGCCGAATTTTATCGAACGAGTCAGCTAGAAACAGATAAAAACGAGGCTGCGCCGCTTTTATCTGTTTTAGATGACGTGTTTGATAAATTAGGTATTTTAAGAGCAAAAATTTGATATTCTATATGTAATATGACCTGAATTTTTAGCTCATCTGAGAACAAAGTGCTAAAGGTGAGCTATTGTGATCGTCCAATGTACGTCGTCCGTCGTTCGTCGTCCACAATTTCTTTAAATATCTTCTCTTCCTAAACCGGTAGGCCAATCTTGATGAAACTTGGCAGGGATGTTCCTTGGGTCAAGCTCTTCCGAAGTTGTTAGAATAAATGAAATCCACCCTTAACTTTCCCTTTACCCTGGACAAAAATGGTGAACATAGGAAAATCTTCAAAAATCTTCTTCTCTGAAACCAGAAGGAAGACGGCTTTCATATTTTGTATGTAGCATCATCTAGTGGATCTCTACCAAATTTGTTCATATCAAGACCCTCGGTTAATATTTGGGCTCCACCCGGGCGCAACCCTTTTTCATTGAATCAATGAGACAAATCATTAAAAAAATTCTTCTTTGAAACTAGCTGACAGACAGCTTTCATATTTGGTATGTAGCATCACCTAGTGGGCCTCTACAAAGTTTGTTCATATCAAGACATTGGTTCATATTTTGGCTTTGCCCATGCGCATCCCTTTTAGCTCTACTGGGCTCGAAGGGTAAAAGAAGGAAAGTCTTCAAAAATATTCTTCTCTGAAACCAGAGGGCAGACATCTTTCATATTTGGTATGTAGCATCATCTAGTGGACCTCTACCAAGTTCGTACATATATAGCCGAATGGATCATATTTGGGCTCCACCAGACCGCAACGCCTTTTTCACACAGAATCTTAGAGCGAACATCTTTAAAGATCTTCTTCTATGAAACCAGAGGGCACACAGCTTTCATATTTTGTATGTAGCATCATCTAGTTGACCCTACCAAGTTTGTTCATATCAAAACCCTGGTTTCATATTTGGGCTTCACCCGGGCGATATTTCGCGAAGTATATAACGACATTTTCGAAATGCAAAATTCTTAGCTCATTTGCATAAAGTTAGTCCACTAGGGTATTAACACCCGCGTAATAGCAAATATTATACGCAGGTCATATTATAAAACTGTTTAATTGAAGCCGTATATGTCTTCGTCCGTCCTCCTGTCCACAAATCGTGTTGGTCTGTCTGTATATCCCAAAGCTTAACCAAAAACCTCCTGGTATCTTTTTGATCCATTTGTCTTGAATTTGACCTTTGACCTACTTTCGAAAATCTTGATCTAACCATGAAAGTATCTAAATTTAGTATAAGGGTCTTCTGTATTGAAACATTTCGGTTGTATTATTTGTTAGACGCATATAAATATTTGTTACATTTCATTACATGTTGTATCTGGAGACATGATTTGTTCTTGCTTTCATTTATAGAAGGTAACGCATGTTACCGAAAAGTATATATACATTCGATTTGACAAATGTGCCGGCTATACTACTGGTGTTTAAGTTCAAATCTCAAAGGGATTTCATTGTGGATGTACGAGTTTTAATGATCGATTAAAGGTTAGACGAAATTAACCAAATTTAAACTGTCATCATATATTCGTTACAGATTGTATCTATTGAGACAATTGGCCATCTTGTTTTAATTTCGACATAATGTAACGAGTGTTACCGATATAATAACCCCCTGTGTTTTAATATACTTATTTTCACTGCAGAATGTATCTATGACAACATGTCACCATCTCGCTTTTCTATAGATTGTAACGAATATTACCAGAATAGTGAAGAAAACTTGTGTTGTCGGCTGTTTTACACACAATATGTGTTTTAATATTATTATAATTTCATTTGAATGTGTAATATAAGGAGACATATTGTTATGTTGCTTCTGTAAAGAACGTAATTAACATTACCATAATAGTGACCCTGGCTTCAAGCATGTTGACTGTATTACTCTTAGCATGTATATTTGATTCATCACTTTTGCATTGCAGAATGTATCTATGGAAACATGTGACCATCTTGCTTTTCTATAGATTGTAACGAATATTACCGGAATAGTGAAGAAATCCTGTGTTGTCAGATGTTTCGGCTGATTTACACACAATATGTGTTTTCATATTATGTTAATTCCATTGGAATGTGTAATATATGGAGACAGATAGTTATATTGCTTCTGTAAAGAACGTAATTAACATTAGCATAATAGTGACCCTGGCTTCAAGCATGTTGACTGTATTACTCTTAGCATGTTTATTTGATTCACCACTTTTGCATTGCAGAATGTTTCTATGGAAATAAGTCACCATCTTGCTTTTCCATAGAACATCACGGGTTTTACCGGAATAGTGGAAAAAACTTGTTTTGTCAGACGTATTAGCTGTATTAGACACAGTGTGTGTTTTAATGTTATTATAATTTCATTGGAGGGTGTAATCTATGGAGATAGATACGTTTGATGTTTTTGTAAAGAACGTAACGAATGTTACCATACTAGTTACCTCTTCCCTGCCTTCAGGATGACGAAACGATGCAAACTGTCTGCCAATTTTATCCCGCATTGCACGTGTATTTGCGTGCAAAGCGGGATAAAACTGGCAAACAGTCTGCACCGTTTTGCCATTCTGAGCGTAGGGATTGTTTCCAACGTGTCAGCTGTATAACTCTTAGCATGTATATTTTATTTATCACTTTTTCATTGCAGAATGTGTCTATGGAGACAAATCGCCTTCCTGTTTTTCTATAGAACGTAACGAATGTTACCGCAATAGTGTAGAGAACTTGTGTTGTCAGACATGTAGACTGTACAAGTCGGACATCGTAGAGGGTAAGTGCTTTTTTGAAGACGAATATATTTCATAATTTTGCCGTGTTTACTTGGATGGCGGAAACATGGCCACTTAAAATAGTTGAAGCGCAATAGTTCCAAAACATTTTAGACAATATGTTCTTTCACAATGTTAACCGAGGTTTCCTTTTGAAAATCATTGTGACCTGGGTTAACACTGTTAAAGTTCATGATTGCAGAAATGTTGCGGAACTATTACGGGTCCACTACCTAAATAGCATGTTTATCCATTTATTGCAATTGTAAAAGAAATAACTTGTACACGAGGGGTGTACCCGTAATAGGTCCGGAATTCATGATCTTTCACAATGTTGACCGGGGTTGAAATCATTAGGAAATTCGTGTTAGCACTGTCAATGTTTATTACTTCTCGAACGTTACGGAACTATAACGGGTCCACTATCTTAATTGTAAATCTAATGTGAAATTAGTGGTCACCCTACTAGAGAACTCAATTCTTACTATTCCTATCAATCAAATCGTTCAATACGATGGAATCGATACACAACCACATTTTAATCGCTCCAAACATTGGAATATTTCACTTGTTGGCGTAAATGGAAGCGCGTGAACGGTTTGTAAAGTTACTCAAATCTATTTATAGAACGGTTTGTAAATTTCATTTAATTGAGGAAACAGATTTCAACAAAATGAGCGATATTCTCTTAATTTTATGTCATTTAAAACTCGCGCATTATTTTCATTTATTTCTTCTTAAATCAATCATAAACAATTGACCTTCACATTTTTCGATTTTCCTAAATCGAGACGTACATTTATAATTCGTTTGAAATTTATAAAGGATTATTGTTTTCCAGTCAAAGATCGATGTACGTTGTAGCTTTCATTCTGTTAACATCAAATACCATGTTATAAAGCCAACGAGTGAAAATGTGTCTTTTACTATTCACGAAATGAAATTTTGTTTTTATGCCCCCGATAGGGAGGCATCATAAATTTGACTTGTCCGTCCGTCCGTCCGTCTGTCCGTCCGTCCGTCTGTCCGTCCGTCCGTCATTCCGTCCAAAAACTTTAACATTGGCCATAACTTCTAAATCAAAGCGGTGTCGGGGGCATTGTCATCTTACAGTGACAGCTCTTGTTTACAGCAAAAATTAGGGAAAAGGTTTGAAAACTGTAGGCTACATTATCTTGAATTATGCAAGTGCTTAATTATGCCGTAAAAGTATAATGAAATAAACGAAAGAAGAATATAACCTATCGTTCGTTTAACTTGTTTGGCTGTGGGGAAATCTATACATATTTCTCGATTATCCATCAAATGGTTGATCTTCTGCAGAATCGCAAAAAGTTATAAAATAAACAAAACTGATTAACAGGGCAATGTATCCACTATCCTTAGAATTACTGAACGAAATTAAGTTTTATTACAACAATCTCCATTTTCCAATAGAATTTTCGTTTGATTTTGGATATTTTGCCAAAAACGAATAACTATATGTCCTGGGCTTGCTAATAAAAGATTGCTATATAGTCATTAAACTGTAGCTTAGAGTAACCTTTATGTTCTTTGTAATCCAATAGAGGCTCTTTGACAATATTAACATGACTGTCTGGCTATTTAAGGTAGAACAGTTCACATTTTTAGCTCGGTTGTTTTCGGAGAAAACCCGAAGTATTGATGAAGCCCTGGTGTCGTTCTCGTCGTTCTCGTCGTTGTCATTGTCGTCGTACGAAAACTTTGAAATTATTTGATGACTCTGATTAAACTGAAGGCATTCACTTGCAACTTAGTTAACATATTCAACATCAAAATAGAAACCTATATGATCTGAGGGGATAACTCTAGATGCATTTTGTGCTTATTATGCCCCTTTTTCGATTTAGATTTTTCCATCACTAAACAGCACCCAAACAGCCGAGTGTAGGCACCCGTAGGCGATGCTCTCGTTTAGTTTTCCCTTTACATGGCGCAATGAAAATGGCTGAAATAACCGACCAATTATCTTTCGAAGACAGTTAGGAGATCCATTTAATTTCACCTATTAATTGTTTGTGTTGACAAAATCAACGTATAAATGTTCAATACAATGTCCAACGTAAATGTTGAAATAAAGGATGCAAGACTGCTTTAAGCAAGATTGGAATGCTAATATAAGACAAAGTAGTAGTTTGTTTTTTTATAGCCACATAAAAACTTCGTTTAATCAAGAAGATTACTTAAATTCATTATCCTTTTCAAATCGAGCATACATTTGTAAGATGAGACTTTCAGCGCATTCACTCCACATTCAAACAGGAAGATATTCCAATAATAAAACTCCGCGAAATGAAAGGATCTGCTTATTATGTGATAAGGGTGATGTAGAGGATGAATACCATTTCGTTTTAAAGTGTCCTAAATTTTCAAATTTACGAAAAAAGTTCATTGATTCGTATTATACCGAGAATCCAAGTATGCTCAAACTTGTGCAGCTTTTTAGTGCAAAACAGAATGAAAAACTTATAAATTTAGCGCAGTTCATTAAATCAGCTTTATCGCTTCGCTTTCAAACGATCTATAATTGATATACACATGTATGTTACTGGTGATTCCGTTAAATACACCAAATCGTATGTTTTCACCTATATACATATTTATATACATACACTTTTAAGTATAATTTTTTTCTCAAAAAAAATCGCTCTACATATTTCTTGACCGTCCTCGAAATAGCCAAATGTGTTCTCATTTTTCTTTTGTTTTTTATTCGCTTTGTGTTCGTATCCTGGCGGGCTGCTAGAGTCATTCAAACGCAGCTATAGTATATCTGGGTTTGTGAAACTATGGCGACCTTCCAGTGATACATCTTCCTCACGAAAATATGACGAGAGTGTGAGATTTATTTGCCATGACCAATATATGTTATATTACTGTTAACAAGACTATGTACTACTGTATCTGTCTAATAAAATATTTGTTCTGTTCGTAATGCCGCATATCATTTAAGCTAACATTTTTCAAAGTAAGACACAGTTTTATGAAAAGAGCTTTTATATTTCTAATTCCAAATATTGTGATTGAAAACGGTACAATTTTATAAAACGCCCCAGTCACTCTTCATGGTGCTATTTATAGATGTGATTATTTCAGTTAAAAACATCGTGAAATTGACACTCATTCCGATCAAAATCATTCTAAATAATTCACTCAGCGCTCCATTTATTCATTCCAAACACCACTCACTCAAATCGATCAAAACGATCCGCAATCATTGAAAAACACTCAAAATCGTTCAATAGAACTAATATTTAATTCAAATCGATCAAATTATTCTACGATTTTTATTGGCTGGTGTGGATTTTAAGTGTCTAGTTGGTCCACGAAGACACACAAACAGAAAAGTGCGCATATTTTATTAAAGAGAGGTAATACATATAGCTAATTTTGTTCATCTTGAACAAAATTAGCGATAATGGATAACCTCCCTCGAATTTCACTCAAAACCCGCTCATTCGCACACACTCCTTCAATTTCATTCCAAAATCATTCCAAAATCAGTCATCTTATCAATTTCACGATGTTAAACAACTTTATCTATGTCTGAAGCAGGCTCATTTTGTATTAACAGATTGTGAATACGGAGACAGGCGGGATTGTTATGATGTGACGATGGACCAGTGCCAGACAGATAAATCCCTGAGACAACAGTGTTGTGAAACATGTCATTATCTTTTAGAAAATGGTAGGTCTTTTTTAATTGTAGCACCCTTATGTATTTAGGAATTTGTGACCCATCCTGCGTAAAGGGAAATCTGTAAATCATGTAAGATAATTATTTATTAACGAGATTTAATCAAGCAGACTTCAACTAGAGGTCGCAATGGTTAAGATATTTAAGTCTGCAGAACTATATACCTCAACACTTGAATTTTATTATTAAGTCCATAAATTATTCCAAAGGGAATTAAATAAACATTTTAAAACATAGTCTTTAATTAAAATGTGTAAATATTATTAAGTAATAAGAAGCTGTTTATTTTTATGTATATTTTGCATAACGTTTAGAGTTCTTTTGAATATTTCACAGACTGTTATGATGACCAGACCTCGTGCTTTACTATGCCGTCCCAGGAGTGTTACGACGCCGACGTCCGCAGGGATTGTTGTAAAACGTGTCTCATACACTATGACGTCACATTTGGGGGTAAGTTTATGGAGGAAGATATTAATTACGTTTCCTTGAAAAGTTTTTTCTCCTGATGATATATTCGACCCGTCACAAGGTTTTCTTTGAAATAAGCTATGTGTAACTGAGTCTAGAATTGAAAAAAATATATAAAGCAAGGGTTAAGAGTTTAATAACTATACTATTCTGGACGAGGTTCAGATCAGCTTGTCTCACACAAAATCTCGCGACATATCCATTTCCTCACATAAACAATATTATAACACGATCGCGTAAAACGCATATATATAAATTAACCCTTTGCTGTTTAATCCCTGCTTTTTACGTGCCTGTTATTTTATGATTGAGAAAAGATTGTGAAAAAGAAGAAATTGCTTCTGACAAGCAATTTCTTCTTTTTCAACACTATTTTCTACCCTACAGAATATTTATTTTTCAAATTAAATCCACTTTCAATTTTCGTCTGCAAAACCTTTGAATTTGGACAGGTCCAAAATTTTGTAAAACAGGAAAGGGTTAAGACGAAATTACATAAAACTTAATTCGCAATGAAATTCATATGTCATGTGTTTAGACTGTGTAAACAGATAGCTCCGCCCATTTTTTACTCAACGCCATCTTTAGCGCGAACGTTGATTCTTTTGACGTCATATAGCCCACGTGCTACATTACGCGCTTCGCTTTTTGTGATATTCTCCCAACGTCAATATCATTACATTTCATTAAATTTACATCCAGAAAAATGTTTTAAATCGATTTTACACCTAGACGATAGTAAACAGCTAATTTCAGAATTGTCACCGTGCTATAATGGATATAATTTCATTTTCGCTATGATGGTTCGATGAATTAAGTCTGATAGGGGGAGCAGTTATATTCAGAGCAAATTCCTCGGGCTCCGCCCTCGGATTTTACATTTTGCATATAGCTCCTCCTCCATCGAATTAATTCATCGACACATTATAGCGAAAATGAAATTAATTCATAAATAATATTTATCAAGCATATTTACTTGCTACGTTATAGCAACTAAGATGCATACTTTTGCACTCTTCCCCCGTCGATGCTCTGAATATCGATGCCCTTTGCATACTCTGTTTGCATATTTTATTTAAAGGGAGCTAAAAAAATCGGTAATTTTGTTCATCTTGAACAAAATTAGCGATACTGGATTACATCTCTTGAATTTCACTAAAACGAACTCCATACACTCATTCAATTTCATTCCAAAATCATTCAAAGATCATTCATCTAGACAATTTCACGATGTTCTTTACTGTTTCCCTGCTTTACATAAGGCTTAGATAGACAATAGTATCTGGTCTTAGCATACACTGTCTGCTTCAATTATATATTTGTGAATGAGCTTGAGAAAAAAAATCAATACGATTGGTGTTAAATTCAGAATAATTTACTAACGACAAAGAACATAACAATCAAGCGTTACGTTTATATGTTTTTCGTTCATTTGCTAGCGAAGGTTTTGATGCTGAAATAATTGGAACGCGGCCCTGCTATAGGTACAAACGGCCATATTTCTTTCAGCTGACTGCCCGTTTGGCGACAGGTCTCCGGACTGTTGGTTAGATACGGACCCACATCATTGTTATAATGATGAATACAGACACGAATGTTGTGAAACATGTGGTTATTATACGCACATGTATTCATCACATATAGGTGATGTTCGGATAATATATACCCCAGTTATATAGCATCAACTTCACACGTTCTTTACCGCACGAAAAGTTGTTTTATAGTTTCATGCACATAAAAGTTTCGATACAATTCGGAACAAAAAAATCTTTCTCAGTGTTAACCGAGGTTTCCTAATGACTTACGAAACGTTGCGGAACTGTAACGGGTCTACTACTTTAAAACTAAGTCTTCATCTCATCATTTGAAAGGATTTTCGATTATGCACAAAAAAGCTACGAATTCGAATTGACAGTGTCAATGTGTCAATTCGAAATTCAAAGGTCATGGTACAATAATTTTTTGGGGTCAAAACGGAACTCAAATTGTGTCCCAATTTGTAATTTGAAATCGCTTTCTCTCACCTCAGTCTTTTCCCGATTGTCCATGGTCCGTTATATATCGAGGGATAAGTGCTAACCTATGTACAATACAATCCATTACAAATAGTTTATTGCATTAAACATTGCAATGTTTACAGCAAACCAAATTAAATCAAACGAAATAGAGGAAATGACATGGCTAACAGAAGAACATATCAATTACGTGAACTAAATAAATATCATTTTCTTTGGAGAAAAGCAAAGTATAACTATTTCGATAGGTTTAGGATAACAGTTTTTGATTTGTTTGTTAGTAAATTTGTAAATTTCAGTAAAGTTGGCCAAACGTAGTAATAGCAATTAAGATATTTTTCTATTATCATCATATTTCGGGCAAATCAGTAGGAAATGGTATTCGTTTTCTATGCTATTTGAGTTACAATATTTGCAGATCCGATTAGTTCTTTAGCCCTTAACACTTTAGTGTATATGCATTGATTTGTACGTATTCGGCGATTTTTCAGTGTTAAAAGTTGAACAATTTTCCTACTAATCATTCTTTTGGTACAAAATCAGAGCTACTTCTATGTTATTATTTTAACGATGTTTGCATGCTCCTAGCTCATTGTTTCAACACACTAGTTCAATTGATAACCAGTTATAATTCCTTTTAAATGCCCTGGCAGGGCGGAGCCAAAGTAACGGGTCGTTGCACTTAAGGTTAAGGTAGATCAGCTTTTATTCATAATCACCTTCTTCTATAGATGGTGGGCATGAATAACTCGCGACCTTCAGTCGTAGGGTGGTAACCAAACTCTCGTAACTGCAGCTTGTCCAAGTTTAAGTTTCGAGACTTTGGTAACCCTACGATGAAATGTGTTCATTTTCCCTTAGCACGTGAATCCTTTTGGTTTTAGGATATAGTTATTTGCACGCGTTCACGATTGTTGCCAACTTACTTTCCAATGAACCAAAAGTATTTAAAAGTTAACTCGCCAAATTTCGTCCTGTCAGTTCATTAATAACGCAGAATAAATCGTTAAACCGTCTTCATTTATCTAACGAAAATATCAACAAATTAGGCCTGTCCTGCATTCAGGATTATGAAACGGTGCAGACTTGTTTGCAAATTCTACACCGCTTTGCACGTAAGTGTACGTGCAAAGCGCGGTATTTTTGGCAAGCAGCTTGCAACGTTTTGTCATCCTGAACGCAGAGTTTGACCCGTACGGATTTTGATACCGGGCTGGGTCAACTTACTAGCCCGTCATAAATCTCCGATATCATTTCGATGGCTCAGCGCGAAATGGTTGTAACTCCCTATTATCATATAGGGAGTTACAACTGTTTCGCGCTGATCCATCGATTCGTCTTCACTAGTTTTTGTTTAACAATTAAAATCAAGGGTAGTTAAAATAGATGCACCAGTCTCCACGAAATAACTGAAAAAATATAAAGAAGAGATGACCAGCCCCTAACAAAATGTCCGAAAACAAACTTTAATCTTTAATGCTAAGAAGGGCTTACAACACACATATAGAAGAAGTGTGGCCATTCCGACGGATCAGCGCTAAACAGTTGTGACTGTTATTCAAACGATATTCCTGTATCCTAAAATCTTAAAGAGATACAAGAATATACGTGTGACCTGTCTCGCAATAAAATAGACCATATTTCAACTCTATAAAAAGTATTTGAAATAGAGATAGAACCAAGAAGAGGTATTCAAATGGTGGCGTAAGAAAAATAATGATATAGGAATGTTGAATGGTCATTTTAGCTTCAAAAAATCTTTAAATAGCAAAATTTTTCGAATCAAGTTAGGCTGCGAAGCCCGCACAGTCTGACTAGGTCAAACATTTTCGGCCATGCTTTTTGATCCCTTTTGATGATCACATAGATTTAGTCCGAATAACCAGGGCCCCTTTTTACTAAACATCTTATGAAAAAATTAATCGTAAGTCAAAATCACAAATCGAATCTGGAGTTTTCATTCATTGATAGATTCTGCCTTGCAATATCTCATTGAAATCGTCTATAAAAGACGAGCCCAATGAGATGATGTATGACAGAATTCCATATATAGTTAGAAAAAACTGTTATTTTGACTTGCGCAAAAAATGATCTTAAGATGTTAAGTAAGAAGGGCCCGAAGTGGCTAGCGAAAGCCTTTTTAAAGTATGTTTGTTTCATGGTTTGACGATTTTTTTTATCACAGAAGAAAGTGTAATTACGCGGATTTTACCCCAAGGCTGACCTTTTGTGTCACAAAAACACCCCCGAATAACAACGGCGCTGAACCCGTCTTGAAATGCCAAACTTGAACCCAATGATTACCATTTTGCTACCCTGTAATTTTCTACGGTTCTCAGTTAAACATGACCCGTAATTAAGGGTGTATAGAGTGCCATTAGGTCTTCTAGTAAGATTTTACAGCTTACGAAGTGTATAATACTCAAAGATATATTCAAGACCATGTTTTGCAACAGCAAGGCTAGATTAAAGGTAATGATCAGATGAGGCTTTGAAAAAAATGAAAGTTTCGATGGCCAGGATTTCTTGTCTACATTCATGAAAGGTTTGTTTGAAAAACTTACCAAAACACGTTTTTTAAAAGAGAAATTTTCTTGACCATACAACTGGTATATTTCAAGATTTAATCGGCTTGTAAGTTAAAAACTATCATAAGCGCATATGAATACCTAGGCACTTCAAATAGTTTTGAGCTAATCCCCCGGCGTTTACGGATTTGCTAAATACATTTCAAGACGGGTTCAGCGCCGTTGTTATTCGGGGGTGTTTTTGTGACACAAAAGTGAGTTTTAGACTCGCATTGTCCAACTCGTCCCGAAAAGACAGGAAAATTAATAAAAGCGGTGTTGAAATCCCCATTCAAATTAGAAAAAGAAAACAACAAAAAAAAAACATCAACGGGGGGTTGAATGCTCGTGTTGGTCAAATATTAAGATTTATGCCGTTTCAACCTGCCCTGCGTTAAGGATGACAAGACGGTACAAACTGTTTGCCAATTGTACCCCGCTTTACACGTGCACCTGCGTGCAAAACGGGGATACTTTTGATAAACAGTTTGCACCGTTTTGTCATTCTGAACGTAGGGCCGATTTTTCATGTCTGTGCTAGTAGTCCTGACTTCGGAGTCCAGAACTCCGTGACAACGTTCATTAATTTATACCTCTATCCTCTTTCATGATGTTCACGGCACATTCATGCAGTGCACAACATTTTGGGAGCCAGTATACACCAGCCCTGCGTTCAGGATGACAAAACGGTGGAAACAGTTATCCAATAATACCCCGCTTTGCACGTGTACTTGCGTGCAAAGCAGGATATAATTGGAAAACAGTTTGCACCGTTTTGTGACCTGAACGCAGGGTAGATTTATATGCCCCCCCCCCCCCTCACTCATAATTCCCCCTCTCATAATTTAAACTATTCTAGCTTTCTATACAAAAAAGGTTTATCATGAAAACGATAAACCATATCATTAAAGAGGAAATTGAAAAAGAAATTCATATTTAATAAGCAAATATTTAATGCTTTTGGTTTATTTTATTTAACTTTCGAATTGATTTCAATCAAATGCGATCAGAATCGCTTACAATTGATTTCTGTCAGATAATAAAGTTATGCGATATCAGTTCCATTAGATAGTTTAATTTGTAGTAGATAATTTAGAAATAAGCTTGATATGGAACGTAAAAGAGAGTATAAGTTTTAGTTTTTGAGAAATGAAATTAACTATTTAGCGAGATATCTATTAGTGAGATATCTTAATTAGACCATTTGTTAGTAATGACGTCATAATATGTACATGTATTATCTTTCAATATTTTACTCTCCTACGGGGTTCATCATATCAAAGTAAAATGTAATTATTTTTTGATTGTGTGTTTCAAATATTTACAGATAACTGTACGTTTGGGGATCGGCTACCGTTAGCCTGTGTGAATATATCCGGACCAATGTGTTATAACAGTAATGTCGCCTTTGACTGCTGCGTACAGTGCAGTTTCTTTGAACTTCAACATTTACCGGGAAGTAAGTATAATTATACAGTTAACAACATCATGAAATTGACAGGATGAATGATTTTGGAGTGATATTAATTGAGTGTGTGGAGCGAGTTATGAGTGAAATTAAAGGGAGGTAAACCAATATGGCTAGTTTTGTTCAAGATGAACAAAATTAGCAATGTTAATTACCTCCCTTTAAAACATACGTAATTTTCTGTTTGCGTGTCTTCATGGGCCAATTAGACACTTGAAAATCCACTCAGGCCAATAAAATCGTGGAATAATTAGATCGATTTGAATTCGATGCTGAAAGTTCGGGTCGATTTCGAAATGTTTTCTAAAGATTTTGAACGTATTAGATCGATTTGAGTGAGTATTTGAGGTAATTGAATGGAGCGGTGAGTGAGCGATTTAGAATTATTTTGATAGGAATGATTGTCAATTTCATGATGTAACTAACTTTATATTGAAGATTATTTGTTTGTTTCAATACGGAAAGAAATCTTTTAATGTTTTTCGGTTGCTCATCGAGAAATAACGGTAGATTATCATGTGAAAATATAGCTTTTTTAAATAACGATTTATCGATTTTTCTATTTCTTTCATGCTAAATTGGGATGGAATGAAAAATAACATTATTTGTAAGCAAGTCATTTTTTGCATGATTGTGCCATGACTTCGTCGGATTATTTGGCTCTGTTTGGATGACGTTGCAAAGGAAGGAAATGGACAAAAGAGGGGTATAATTTCTTGGAATCATTTTACTGGTTTGGTGGTGAAATTAAGAAGTGATAAACCAGCGTTCATTCTCGATAATATACCGGTAGACATATTGTACGGTTAACAACATCGTGAAATTGACAAAATGAATGATTTTACAATGATTTTGGAATGAAATTGAATGAGTATGTGGAGCCAGTTTTGGGTTGATTTAAAGGAAGGTAATCAAATATCGCTATTTTTGTTCAGGATGAACAAAATAAGGGATATTTATTATCACCCTAAATAGATTCTAGAATATGCATACAAATTCTAAAAAGCAAAAGAGCACCCTATTTCTTTAAGAACCTATCAGACGCTTACAATTTTCATTATCTCAGTGAAAGCGCGATTTTTTTTTCTGGCTTTATTAATTTAAATGACGTAAATGATTCTATCTTTTCATTGAGTTTGGAGCCTTTGTGAAGAGTTTGAGTGAGAGTTTGGAATGAATGGATAGTGCGCTGAATGAGTGATTTGGAATGGTTTTGATCGAGATGAATGTCAATTTCACGATGTTGTTAACTGTATATCAGAACTATATGTTTAAGCAGTAAAGTTGCCCTTGATTACTTTGTACACTATTCATCATTCTTTTATTAGATCTATATTCACCTCTGGCTTTGAGCCGTGATTCGCTAATTTTGACCCTGACGTTTAACCTGCGTTTTCAGATGACTCGTTTAAGGTGGTGGACCCGTAATAGTTTTGCAACGTCTCAGAAGTAATGAACTTTAACAGTGTTAACCAAGGTTTCCTAATGATTTTCATAAGGAAACCTCAGTCAACATTGTGAAAGATCATAAGTTCTGAAATGTTGCGGAACTATTACGGTTCTACTACCTCACGGATATAGTTAGATTAGAAACATGCTGGCTTGAGGCAAAGAATATCATTCGATCTAGAAACCGTACGTATTTGGCTTCCTGGTAAATAAGGAGATGTTATTGATCCCCGCGTGTTCCCGTCAGAAGGTAATTAAGATAGAAACATTTATAGTTCCTCGTGTCACGTGAAATATTCACGAGAATTTAACGCTTAATTCGCCTGGTCAATTATCGAGTTAGTAAATATATGATCGTCAGTAAACGTAATTACAGCCATGGTTTGACATGAAAAATGAGATGGACCAAAATTGTAAACAACCTCGGAAACTACAGGGCTTGAATACAAGAGATTATAACGTGCTCCGTATTCCGAGTACTATAGATGGCGTTATATTGTCGAAAATCATATTTTTCTCTAATGTTCGCGACATATCAAACGCGCGAAATCAAGAATATCGATAAATAATATTTTTAGAGCACAAATCGACTTAATGATACTGAAAACTGGAAAAGTGGAGGCACTTACAATTTTTTTTAATGAGACGTCAAATATCAAACGCTCGCTCAAATATGAACTCGATAATTCGCTTGTTAGTCCCGAAGATTCGAAAATGATATGACTTAAAAAATCACAAAAATGAAAATTCAATCGATCAAATTTTCCCGAATCTTTCTCGGTTATTAATTAATTAACTGTTATGCTAACAAGAGGAATAGAAGGAGAAATAAATGAAAACATTAGCCCTACGTTCATGATGACAAAGCGGTGCAAACAGTTTTCCAATTATATCCCGCTTTGCACGCAAGTGCTCGTGCAAAGCGGGGTATAATGGGAAAAAATGTTTCCACCGTTTTGACATCATAAACGCAGGGCTGTTGTTGCTTGAAACGACGCAATCGCAATTTTTAAATGACATGAGTTTACGTGAAGGACCCGAACTAGCCAGTGCGTGATATTTCCAACGATAACACGGGTGCATGATGGATTGACATTGAACAACACAGAGAGCCAATTTGAATTTAAAAAATATTATTGCGATTATACACTATAAGGGAGTAACTACCATTATGCACATTACGCGGGTGCGTTAAAGAAAAAGATCCTCTTTCGAAAAATGTCGTTAAAGAATTATCATAACATAGAAACTACAGCTTATTCAAGCTGTAGATTCGATATTTTTATTATTCACCGACGCTCAAATCAAAGAAAGAGGGAGCAGATGGAGGACATTCATCTTTAGTCATAGTCCACACATCGCCTTTATCCTTTATATTCTTTTGTTGGTTACCTTCTGAGTGCGTATAAATTTTAATATTCTAGTTATGCCTATGCGCTAAATATGGGCCAAAATATATCAATTAACGGCGCAGATGAGATCCTGATCAGACTGTGTGGATGCACAGGCCAATTTGAGTCTTTACGTTGCGCGCTTGTAAAATTGACAGATGCTAAGCTTGTAAATTTGATGGATATATCATGCGCAGGCTTAAAGGAAGTCGTTTTAATAATTACTTGATTATATTAAACTAATATGTGAAATAATACAATCCTCCAAGGGCTTGCATTTTCACTTTTTGGCCCAGATTTTTCCAGGAGAATTCCGAGGTGTTGTTTCAGCCTATATTACTCAACAAATTTGAAATCACAGTTTCTACGAAAGATTTTCTGACGTTTGTAATATATCTGGGCCCGAGGTTATAAAACTTTTCTCATACTCAACTGAGAATTTTCTCAAATTTTGAATTTGAATAAATGTATTAACATAAAAGATAATATTAATAAGTTGTTATTTACAACAACTTATTAGTATTATCTTTTATGTTAATATATTAAAATGAGTATTTAAACAGAATTACGGCTTTAATCTCAAATTGAAATTTGAGAAAAAATTGAATTGAAAATGAGAAAAGTTTCATTACCTCGGTCCCTGATTGAATCTGTTTAAACAGTAATACGCTTTACCATCTTAATTTTGGCATACATGATTTGGTTCATACCGATAAGTTTGATTATGACGAAAGTTTTCGGCTTATAGGGTCGCTATCTTACACTCCGACAAGATGCTTTCGCGTTCCTAAAAGAGAGGCAGTGGCTTAAACGGACTGCAACCCAATTCTACAGACTGTTTCACTTGGGAATGATTTTTAGTGTCCGAGTTTGAACCCGTTTACCACTTGTAACGGGTCAAGCTCATATAACAAAAGTCGCCTTTCAGCCTGTTTATATGGTTCCTTACGTTATCATTTGGGCGTGCTTGTACGGTTTTTTACATCACTATTACAGTCTGTTTGTACGATAATTTACGTTACTATTTCAGCGTGTTTAAACAGTAATTTACATCACTATGTCTGCGTGTTTGTACGGTTATGTACGTCAATTTTCAACTTGTTTATAGTGTATTTTACGTCACTTTTTCAGCGTGTCTACACGACTATTTTAGTAACTTTTTCAGCATGTTTATAAATACGATTTCTATGTTACCGTTACAGTCAGTTTGCACGGTTAAATACACCAAATGCCCCACGTGTTTGTTCGGTGATTTACGTTACTTTGTCAGCCTGTTTGTACGGTATTTTACGTTACTTTTTCAGCTTGTTTGTACGGCAACAAGAGAGATAGCTGCACAGATATTTTGTCACTAGAGTGTTATCAGCCGTCTATAGAGGACCAGTGTTGTGAGACGTGTCACTCCTATAACAGGACGGACAGTCAGGGATATGGTATACCTTATTATGTCCCCCTTTGAAGAAGAGGGATATATTACTTTGCACTTCGCTCGGTCGGTCGGTCAGTTGGTCCGTCGGTCAGTCCGTCCGTAGACCGTTTTCTGTCCAGAGCATATCTCAAAAAGTATGCAAGCTAGAATCGTGAAACTTCAGAGGTGGATAGATCTCATTTAGGAGAAGTGCACAAGAATCATAACTCTACTCAGCATATTTTATGAGTTATTGTCCTTTGTTGATTGAGAAAGAATCGGTTATTTGCCTGCTTTTATGGGAGGAGGCAAAAATGTTTTACAAACATCTCTTGTTAACGCCTTGTTCTACTTTCTTACAGTTTACATTTAAATATATGATTTACGTAAAAAAAAGAATAAAAACGCAAACAACATAAAAATCCATCATCTGCAGAGCATGTTTTAAATACCACCGTGACAATAAATTTTTGTTCGCTGTTATTTTTCTTCTTTATAAAGGAGTTCCAGAAGAAATACAACGAGAATTAAAATATTTGCATCGTTTCTACATGTCAATAAATCAAGGAATATGAAGGTTCTAATTTCAAAGAAAGACATGTAATAAACAAATCTATTCATCTCATAAATAATTTCCGGGTATGTTTAAAAGTCAATCCAATTAAGGTTAGTCAATCTGATGACGAGATTATCATTCTTTGTTGTAATTGTAATAAAGCTGGATAATTGGATAAAGCTGTAGTTAGGAGGTTTTGGAACTACACAGCCACGTGATTTACAGATTGTCGGTATTTTCAAAACCTCGTCACCAGAGCTTTATTCAATCTGTAATTTCGATTTTTAGAAAGAACAAGAACCCATTCTTTACCGAATGTCTGTTATTCTAAAAACTCGTGACTACAGCTTGAATGATTCTGTAGTTACGAGGTTTTGGGACTACACAGACACATTGTTTACAGATTGTCGGTATGGAGATAAGATCGATTCCTGTTACAACAGACCAGTCAGCAGTTGCTATAACGACAACGCCCGAGAAACGTGCTGTCAGTTCTGCGCCGTCATGGAAAACAGGGACGATCCAGGTACAACACTTGAAAGAAATCTTTAATTGGACATGATGAATGATATTTGAATTAATTTGGAATGAAATTGAACGAATTGTGTGAACATGTTTCTAATGAAATGAAAGGGGGATAATATCTACCACACAATACACCTTTGGTTAAAAAATGTATTTCAAATTTCAATTCTATTTGAGCTTGTGCGTGAGATTTCTAACAAATTTCAAATATGCGCATAGCAAAGACTCTGACCAGCCTGTGCTTTCGCACAGTCTGACCAGAGTCTTCACCAAGCGCTTAGTAGATAGATAAGGTCTCAAACTATCTGTAGACCATCAGGTAACTTTATATTTATAGTCTGTGTCTGTCTACGCATCTCAACCCCACAAACATTTAAAATTGTTGAGAATGTCACGCACAGGTTCATTTTACTTTGCAAGCAATCTGTATATATATTTCGTTTAAACATATTTTTATTGAAAGAATAATCACAACATGTCACATGATATAATTTACAAATCAATAAGGATTAGAATGAAAGCTATGCTTATAGAATTCTTTTCCTTGTCAGCAACGGGAATCTGAAGCAGTGATGACATAAGAAAATATAGTTCAGGCTAATTGTTGGATTAAATTAAGTCATTATTATGGAAGAATAGCAATAAAAAGAAAAAAAATAAAGTCATTCAATATTGAAGATGAGGTTATTTATATGAGGAAAGAATCCTTATTATGTACAATCAATTGTTTAAACGTTTTATTTTGTGTTTTTCTGTTTCAATTTAGATTGTCCATACGGTGACAAATTACCTTTGTGTACAAGTACCCTTACACCGGCCATGTGCTACAATTTCGAAGATGAGTGTTGTCGGGCTTGTGACGTCATGGTAAAGCAACACCTAGGGAGTAAGTTCTCTTAAAATTGTCGCATTTTACGAGTTTTTGTACGATTTGAAAAATCACCAATTATCACAACTTTCGCTAGCGGACACATAGTAGTTCCGCAACATTCCGGAACTTACGATCTTTCACAATGTAAACCGAGGTTTCCTAATGAAATCATTATAAAACTGTGGTAAACACTTTTAAAGTTCATTGCTTCCAAAACGTAAGGTAACTTTTACGGGTCCACTACCTTAGTGTTGAGTAGGTATTAAAATCAGATTTCAATCGTTAATTTTTGTATATATTTAAGTATTTCTTTGTTAGCTTTCATTCTTATATGGTCTAATTCTACACATACATATATTTTCACGTATTTAGGAATTTCGATTATTGTATAATAACTGGTATATGTACTATAAACAATCATTACTAAGAAAAATAAAATGTAACAGATGTATAAAAAGTTCAATTGCGTGTAACAACCATGTACCTATTCATGTAAGTAGTTTAGATACAGTTGTATTATTATATTTTGACTTCAGGTGATTGTAAGTACGGTGACCGAATCAACTGCTCGAACCTAGAACCAGCATCGTGCTATATATCGTCAATACGATCAGACTGCTGTGAAACCTGCTATAACTTACAGAGTGCCGCTAATACAAGTACGAGTTGGCAATATTTTGTAAATAGCTTATGTCAAAACAGTCTGCTAAATTTTACTTGACACGTATTACAATACTCTAATAAATATTTCATCGACCATCCACTTTGGTTTAGAGTCTCATGAAAATATCTCATAGAGAGAATCCATTTCATTTGTGACTTAAACAGTTAAAAACAAATTTTGATTATTTTAAATCAATGTCTGAAAATAATAGAGATCTAAATTTCACCTCCGGATTTAAAGTCTGATTTGATTGTCCAATCTAATTTTGGCAACAATTAATACCTGCTATTTTTCATGAGGTAAACCATATATATATATTTTTTGAGTGACATTTCACCGATATAGTGGCTTATTTTGCAGGTTGTGACTTTGGGGATTCTGCAGACTGCAGTAACCTTGTACCCTGGGAGTGTTATAGTCGTGAAGAGGAGTGTTGTGAGTCCTGTAATCAATACCTTAGGCCTAACCCTGTCACAGGTAAATAGAGTCGGATAATACTTTGACAATAATGTTTTTATGAAACTTCAATTTCTTTTATTCCTCGTTTCGCGAAACACAATGGTAAAATGATAACATGGCACAACTTGAAAGTTTGCTTTTCCACTTATGTGTGGATAGTCTTTTCCAAGGAGGGATAAGTACATGTAGCTTGGGATTGGAAAGGATATTTTGGTAGTACTGGTTTGAATGAAAGGAGAACTTCGTCTTTAGCCGTTCCAGCCTTCGAAAAGATGGTAAGATTAGAATGTAACCAAATTTAAACTAACGAGAAATGGCACTGAATTGAATAGTTTTCCTTAAGTAAACTAACCGAAACAAAAATTATAAGCTTAACTTGAAAACTTCACTTTCGTGTTTTAACAATTTCCTTCAATGTTTACAATGTTCATATTGTAAGACTATGTTTGGCTAGAAAGTTCCTCACATACAAGTACAGTAAACAACATTGTAAAATTGACATTCATCGCGATCAAAACCATTCCGAATCACTCGCTCAGCACTACATTCATTCACTTCAAACACTCAAACTATTCAAAAACGCTCCAAACTCACAAAATAATAGATAGAATCAACAACCTCATTTTCAAAAATAGATCAAGCTAGAAAAATCGCGATTTCACTGACATAATTGAAATTGTAAGCGTCTGATGGGTTATTGAAGAAATAGGAAGCTATTTATAAAATTCGTATGCATCTTTTATGAAAGGGAAGTAATAAATATCGCTAATTTTGTTCATCCTGAACAAAATTTGCGATATTGGATTACCTCCCATTTAATTCACTCAAAATCGCTCAACACACACCGTTCAATTCTATTCAAATATCATTCCAAAATCATTCACCTTGTCAATTTCAAGATGTTATTAACTTTATGTAGGATTCGGCTCATGAGTAGGCCAACTTCAAAAATCAAAGTGCTCTTTCTAAAAACTTGAAAGTAACAGGGCATTGTATTCTAGAAAAAAAGAAACGCCGCGATACATAATTAAACAACATAGACGAATCAGGGCTGCCACAGGAAAAGTGACGTCACGTCGAGTAAACAACTTTTTTAATGGCGGCGCGTTAAAAATTGAAATTTGACGTTATTTTAAATTTCTCCAAACAAGCGTTAATGGAAATTTAACCAAAAGATGGAATGTAAAATGCTGAATCCGTCGGTATATGTTTTGTGAAATTCTGGTGGTTACAACTGAAATTATGAGTGAAAACGGACTTAGTGAAATTCGCGATTTGTGCGGAAATGGTGGAAATGATGATTTTTCGGCTCAGAATTTGGAGAACAGAAACTATAATTTAAACAGAGACAAGTCGTTACGGAAAAAAATGACATCTACAGAGAGAAAAGAAGTAATGATGTATGAAACAGGGGGAGGAATTAAGTTCGAGTTTAACACTGGTATGTACGAACTTTTAAAACTTACTGTAGATGAATTCTTTACCGCTCCTACTGAACAACCGAGGTGTGAAAAAGTACCGGTTCATGACAAAAAGGGCCATCTAGTGGAAACTAAATATAAAATATTAACAGAAAATGGGAAATCGTACACTCTAAACATGTACCACACGACGTGCAATTGCTTAGTCAACGGAAAGGACTCGAACTATTTCAAGCAAAAGGATTTACCAGAAATTCTCAAAATCATCGAAGCAAAAGTTGTTACTAATGATACAACAATTTCTGAAATAAATGATTCGTTCAAAAAGATGCTACAAACGCATAATTTGGGTAGTAAAAGCGATGCCGGGCGGACAGAATTCTGTGATGATAAAGAATTAAGAGCTTTACAGTCAACTGTAGAAAAAGTGAGAAAAATAAAGCATGAGCAAAGCAAGGAAAGGCAAGATAAAAAGGCAATAGAATGCGATTGTTTAAGCAAAGTGAATAAAACGTTAAATGAACTAGCGGAAACAGTTAATGTATTATCAATACAAGTTCAGAAACACATAACTAAATCTGTGACACAATTCGGAGAACTGAAAGATGCTATTATTGGTCTGAATAAAAATTACCAAGTATATACTCAAGATTTACATAGGGAAGTTGCGGATATCGGCGAGAAAACAGACTCAGTAGACCAACAAATCCAGACAGTTAACACGGGTTTGTTGCGGCGTTTACAGTCTATCTCTGATACACTTAAGAATCAAAAAGCGGCAGTGAAAGAACCAGAATTGAGCAGCAAATCCATATCAATAGACCATACAAATAGATTGATCGAAAACGTTGATCAAACAAAGATAAGTAAAGGCAGTTTTGATAAGTCCGCGTGTCAACCGACTCAACCGGAGTGTTTATCTTTATTAGAAAAGGTAACCTTTGAAATGAAAGAAAACATCGATTCTTTGGACGATAAAATAAAAGGGAGGTTAGATGCAATGACAGATCTATTAAAAACGAGATATCCCACACAAGAACCAATAAAAGATGCTACTACGAGTGAACTGGAAATCGATAAAAATAACCGTCCTTCAAAACAAAACGCGATTATTGATAAGCAAATAGTCAATAACTGTCAAGACGGTCGTAACACAACTGAAAGAATATCAACCAACTCGGCAAACGAGGAGACCTTTCTGAAAAAACGAGTCTTTGAACGGAAGAGAGAAAAGATCCTTATCATAGGAGACTCAATTGTTAAAGGTGTTAATCCACGAGGATTGGGACAAAACGTACAGATAATAACCTGTCGTGGAAAAAAGGCCATTGATATTTCCAAAAAACTACAAACAATGAACTTAGATAACTTTCAACAAATCATAATCTACGCAGGAGGCAATGATGCAGCAAACGGGACACCACTACAAACAGTTCATGATGAGCTAATGGGTTTATTAGGAAAGTTATCAAAGGAATGCAAAATTTATTTTTGCACTGTCTGTCCCAGAATTGACGTCGATGTGTCTCCCGTAAATGATACTATAAAGCAAGTTTGTGAACAGTCGCCAGCCACCTTAATTGATTGCTTTCCATCGTTTGTGTTCGGAAACGGTGAAGCCGTTGATTTGCTGTTTCATAGAGATGGGATCCATTTAGTACAAAAAGGGACAAGTACGCTACTGAAGATCATAAATAAAAGCGTATCGATTCTCAAGAAACAATCGACATTGAGAAACCATAAACCACACGAAAACAGCCGACAATCAGTTCAAACTTCAAGTGATCGACTCCGCAGTAGAGGTACAATGAAAACGAAGACAAAGAGGGCGTGTTGGAATTGTGGACTGACAAATCATTTGTCATATGAGTGTAGATATAGTTTTTTATAGGACAAGCAAGACATACACAAATCTATAGAGTGTAGAAATCAATACGATATACTGTCTTACATTTGCGAAATTTGTGATTATTCTACAACCGAATGTACATGCATTTATTATAATGAAAATGATAGTGCTAAAATTCCCGATGGCTTAGTAAGTGATAATTGTACCCAATCTATGTCAAATACTTCATACGATATCAATACCGCAAATAACTGTACAGTTTCTCAACACGATCAGCTTTTGAATTCCGGTTGTAAAAACACCAGTAATTTTCACCCGTTCTTAAACAATGAAAAAACACCAGTGATAAATAATTTTAAAACAGGACCCGGATTAATAAAAACATTACAAACAAAAGATAATACGGAAAGTAGCACATTTAACTTAAAAACAAAGGGCTTGCGTGTAGGTTATCTAAACATTCAACATTTATTCCCCAAGTTAGAAGAAATCAAGTTGATACTTAGTGAGACTTACTCGCTGGATTTATTTGGTTTATCAGAAACATTCCTCACAGAAAAAGTAGAAAACCCAAATCTTAATATAAAAGGCTTTGTGTTTGAAAGAAGAGATAGGTTGGGAAAACTTGGTGGAGGCTTACTTATATACATAGCAAACCACATTATCTACAAAAGAAGAAATGATTTGGAACAGAGTGATTTAGAAAGTATTTGGATTGAAGTAAAACTTTCGCATTCAAAACCATTATTGATTAATTTCATATATCGGCCGCCAAATAGTAATCAAGACTGGATAGATAAATATGAGAATCAGTTATTATCCGCTGAAACAAATAACTTAAACTTCCTATTATTAGGAGATTACAATATCAATTTCAATTTTTCATCTTCATGTGTATATAGTAATTCTAGATGGGATAAATTGGTTAAAGATTTTAATTTACATCAACATATTACCCATCCCACAAGAATAACGAGCAACTCTTCTAGTATTATAGATCATGTCTACAGTACCTGTCCAAATTTCGTTCAAGAAATATCGGTTCCAGAAATAGGCATAAGCGACCACTTTCCTGTTGCTATAACTTATAAATGCTCAAATGGAACCATAAGAAAAAATAGGATTCGATCAATCACATACAGATCTTTTAGCGGTTTAGACATAAACAAATTATCATTTGACCTTGCGAAGACCAATTTTGATTCAGTTGAAACAATTACTGATCCATGTAAAGCGCTCGATCATTTTTACTTCATGTTTAATAATTGTCTATCAAAACATATTCCGGTCAAAGAGAAACGGGTTAAACATCTAAGACAGCCAGACTGGTTCAACGAAGAAGTAAAACAAGCAATTAGGTCAAGAGATGATTTTAAGAAAAAGCAAAATTTCCCCATGTACAAAATTTGGAGGAACAAAGTCACTGCGATTATCAAGAAAAATAAGAAAGATTATTTCAATCAAGCCATTCAAAATAAAACAGATACAAAGAATATCTGGAAGAATCTTCAACAAATTACGTCAAATGACAAAAACTTCCATGAACTGCCTAATAAACTTGTTGTTGATGATATTGAAGTAAATGGTACAGAAAACGTTATAAATGCATTAAACAGACACTTTGTAAATATTTCAAAAATGGTAACTAAAGTTCCTCTTGATCCGAAAAACTTTAAGGAATTTGAAATATACTTACATAACAAAATAAAAAGCAACTACTTTGATATACAGTTCATAACTGCGTTAGAAGTACGACATATAATTGAAAAACTAGACAACAATAAAGCCACTGGACTTGATGGTATAAGTCCGAGAGTATTAAAATTGTGCAAAGATTTTATATCTAAACCTATATCAGTAATTATAAATAGCTGCATATCAACCGGAATCTTCCCAGTTGATCTTAAAAAGGCGAATGTAAGACCACTTTTCAAAGGTGGTGAAAAATCTGATCCAAATAACTATCGGCCGATTTCAGTTTTAACTACGATTTCAAAAATATTTGAGAGACATATTGCAAATCAACTTAAAATCTTTTTAAAAAATACGAATGTTTTGTTCTCGTATCAGTCTGGCTTTAGAGAAAATCATTCTTGCCAGACGTCTCTTATAAGGCTTATAGACTCATGGTTAATGGACATGGATGATGGGAAAATTATTGGAACGGTTTTTCTCGATTTTAAAAAGGCATTCGACCTTGTTGATCATGAAATTTTATTATATAAGCTTAAATTACATCATTTCACAGATAATGCTTGTAAACTTTTCAGTTCTTATCTAAACGGTAGATTTCAAGTCATCAAAAATGGCTCAGTCACATCAAAAATGCAACTAATATCGTCTGGTGTTCCCCAAGGATCAATCTTAGGGCCCATTTTGTTTTTATTATACGTAAACGATCTGCCTTTAAAAATTCAATCTAACATCGACATGTATGCGGATGATGCTACACTTTATAAATCAAGTGAATCTCTATCCGAAATAAACGAATGCTTACAAAATGATTTGTCTAAAATAGATACTTGGTCAAAAAATAACAATATGATTTTAAATCCAAAGAAAACCACATGTATGATTGTAGGAAGTAATAACAGATTAAAAAATCTACCAGAACTTCAATTAAAGGTGTTAAACAACAAGATCGCGAATGTATGTATTCAAAAGGTTCTCGGTCTATACATAGACAATTCACTTAGTTGGAAGACTCACGTTGACATGATCTGTTCAAAGGTTTCATCGAAAGTGCATTTACTCAAGAGAATTAATTGTTTTCTCACGCTTGATATGAAACAACTGTTTTATAATGCATACATTGCCCCTTGTTTTGACTATGGTTGTATTTCCTGGAGTCAATGCAAATCAGCGTTTTTAAACAGAGTTAGTAAATTACAAAAAAGAGCTGCATGTATTATATTGAAAAAACCTAGAAAGACTTCCTCTAAGTCGAATTTCACCTCATTAAAATGGCTAAGCATAAAAGGTCGCCAAAAATATTTCACTATCATCATGGTGTATAAAACGCTTTATGGTCTGGCACCCCCTTACATGTCTAATGCTTTTAATTATTGCAAGAACCAACATTACTTACTTAGGTCTGAGTTAAATAATGATATAATGAGCAAAAGCACAGTACCTAAAACAGAATTTAAAAAGCGCACATTTTCCTATATTGGGATGCAATACTGGAATTCGATTCCAACAGATATACGATCTATTGACAATTTAAGATGTTTTAAACACAAATTAAGGAGCTTTCTATTGTCAGTTGATTTCTAATTAAGCATCTACACTCTTCCACTGTTATATTACATATAAAATGATTGTACAGCAATTGTTTTCAAATCTAATATTATATGTGTATGTCTTACATGCTGTTTTTTTTTCCAGGAGTTAAATTGAAATTCATTTGCTTCGTACTTTATGCATATATATTACATGTAATTGGTAGCCTATGTGCTTGTGTGGTGTGGTTTGAGTTTGAGTGAGTGTGTGTGCGTTTGAAAGAGTGTGAGTGAGTGAGTGAGTGAGTGAGAGAGAGGGAGAGAGAGAGAGAGAGAGAGAGAGAGAGAGAGAGAGAGAGAGAGAGAGAGAGAGAGAGAGAGAGAGTGGAGAGAGAGAGAGAGAGAGAGAGAGAGAGAGAGAGAGAGAGAGAGAGAGAGAGAGAGAGAGAGAGAGAGAGAGGAATACGAAGTTCGAATATTGTTTTGTTTTGTTTTTTCAAGAGGGCCATGTTGAAAATAAGATTGTATATGTATCTTAACATGCTACCTTCTATAAATAAATAAAGTTATTACAGCTGCGCATGGAGGACACACAAGAAACTTTTATGTCCGACCGTGTTTCGCAAAACAAGAAGGTTCATCGTTGTAAGGGGGTATTTTTTCACATAATCAGACGAAATTTCATACAAAAATGAAATAAATCCAATAATACAACTTATCATAATAAATAATAATTATAGGTTACCCGGCGTTTCTTTTTCGTCCTAGTGTCCTAGTATATTTCACAAACACAACTCGTCGTCGCCCCATTTTGGTCGTGTTTTTGGCTGTTCATTTTATACAGGTTTTACTATATGTGATTCACAGCTACCTGTAAATACGGGGATAAAGCTGCATACTGCGTCAATATCAACCCATCCGAATGTTACAGACTGGATATCGAGGATACTTGCTGTGAAACGTGTGCTCGGTATTACAGAGATGATCTGCCAGGTAAACTAGTCTATTGGTTGACAAATTGCATTTCAATTTAATAAAACAGGACATCGATCATTAACTATAATTTACTTTTCTTACCCGTTGTTTTCTATGGATTCAAAAATAAAGCGCACAATAGATATCATGAATATAATCTTATAGACCGATCTCAAAATCCGTCCGGGTTGATAATCGAAGACCTATGTGAGAAAGCAGCTGGAGGCTAGGAAAGGATGTGGTGGTTGTACTGGTGAGAGAAATACCAGGAAACCATTGTTAGGGGCTCCAGCCGCCGCGATATAACTGAAAATGTTGAAAGCGGCGTTAAACTCCATTCAATCAATCAATCAATCAATCAATCAATCAATCAATCAATCAATCAATCAATCAATCAATCAATCAATCAATCAATCAATCAATCAATCAATCAATCAATCAATCTAAAAATCCGCCCACAGACTATTAATAATGCTATCAATACTGTTGGTCGAGGAAAAGTGGTTTTCAAAAAGCAGGGCATAGTAAATAACATCGTGAAATTGAAATTCATCTCAATCAAAACCATTGTAAATCGCTCACTTTGCGCTCCATTCATTTATTTCAAACACTCAAACAATTCAAAACGCTCCAAAATGACTTAAAATGATAAGATCAACAACTAAATTCAAAAGAAATATACATAGAAAAATCGGGATTTCACTGAATTGATTGTATCAAATCTCCCAACCTCGTTAGATATTTTTTTAACATAAAACACTATGTACATATTTTATACATATATACAAAGCATCTTATGGGCTAGTTAGTATATGATATCTGAAAGTGTCGTTGATTGGTTTAGTGAGAAGGTTTTCATAAGTACACCGAACATTAGTACCGAAATAGGTCCGCCACTTTTTTTCTAGAAGTGTTATTTTAAACGACAAATTATTTTCAAAATAGATTCCACTTGAAATTAAAGTATCAGTTTTAATTAAGACATTCTAAGACTACATAATGAGATTAAATGTTCGAAGAAAAAATAGAGAGATTCTTAGAAAACGAGAGGTTCGTATTAAAACCTCCGGCGATAGGGTCAATGAGAAAACCTTCAATAACTTTACCATCGGCCTGACGATTAAAACCTCGTCATTAAAGCTTGCATAAAGCTTAAATAAAGCTTTGGTGACGAGGTTCTGATTGCCGAACGAGGGAATAATTTCTAACATATTGTATTTCAGACGGCTGTGCATACGGAGACAGCTCTACTTTATGTTTATCCGGGCACAGTTCGTACTGCTATAACTCTACTATCAGACGGGCCTGCTGCGAGTCGTGTTTTAATGCAAGGACAAACATCGGAGGTAAGCTTATAACGTTGCGAGGCCATTTTAAAAATCTTATGACTAAAACTACTGAAAGTGAATGTGGGTCAACTAACGTTTTTAGGGCGTTAATTAACATTTGCAGAGAACCGAAAAATGAAAATAGTTTAACGCTCGAGTGCGAAGCGGAGCCCGATGATTTTGCTTAGCATATAATTTCCCCCCTCCCCAATCAGACTTTATTCATGGGCATATCAACGCTTAAAATGAAATTATATCCATTGTAACACATCAGAATTATGAAAGAAGATTAAATACCCTTTAATGATTAGAAAATATTGAAATTACACTTTATGGATGTGAAAATAATAAATATTTAATGATATTGACGTTGGGAGAATTTCACAAGAATCGAAGCGCGTCATTTAGAACGTGCTTTATATGACGTCAAAAGCATCAATGTTCCCGCTTAAGATGACGCATGACGTCTAAATGGACGGAGTTATGTGTGTACGCAGTAAAACAGATGACATATGTTTTTCTATGTAATTCTTCTTACTTTATATGCATTTTACGCCATCGTGGTCTAATTCTTGTTCTTTTACAAAAAGGATCTGTCATGAGATTTTATATGAGACAAGTTGATCTTGACTGAGTCTAGAATTGAAATGATATTAAGCGAGCTTTGGCGAGCTTAATATTTTTTCTATTCTAAACATTTTAAAAATGTGTAAGACAAAGATATCTTAGATGGCTGTTCGTTATAGAAGAAGACAACGTTATAGGAGAAGACAACGTTAACTATTTGAGAAAATTAATTATTTCGAAGAAAAATCAGTTTCATTGACATTGATTAATTTATACAGACGCAGATTGAGGAAATTAAATAAAAAAGCGGAGCGTAAACGGCATGTGAATCTACTGATAAATCCACTTTTTCTCCCTTTAACGCCCGGGTTCTGTCCGTTAATGCACGCCTAAAACGACCTAAAAACGCACAGTTAATACTCGGGCGTTAAAGCGTTTTTCGGGTCTCAACAAATATTAACTCCATCAAAAACGTGAATTAACTCATGCCAATCTCGAATCGTAGTTTCTTTACGAAACCCTATGATAACTAGAATGATCAAAGTCTTCACTTCGCCTTTTAAAGATTATCTCTGATTATAGTGTCAGATTGCAGACAGATATTTAGTCTAAAACTTTGAAGTATAGTAAATTCGTGATGCGGTTTCTTTCCTTGGTATATGGCGATTTTATCCTAGCAGTAACAAATGTTGTCAACCCTCGCCTAAGGCTCGGGTAACATCATTTTTTCCAGCCGGGAATAAATCGTCATATTACCCGACAAGAAACCGAATAACTGATAAAATGTACTATGTGTATGTCCAGTCTATGCTTAGTGTCGTACCATTAAGCGCACTAAGAATAGTTGGAAAATGCCACAAACATTATCAGTGTTTTCTCTATAATTTGCATCTCATTATCACTTATTCATATAACGGCTATTTCATAATGTCATAATATTGATAACATTTTATTTGATTTATCAGATTGTTTGTTTGGAGACAGAGGCACATTCTGTGATGACATCGAACCACGTAACTGCTACAACCCGAACACTGGGTTCACGTGCTGTGAGACATGTTACGATTATTATGAGCCCGATTACCCAACAGGTATGCACGATAAGTTATCTAATATATCATGCCGCAAAGTCTGTATTGACCTGATATCACCTATCTGATATGCAAGATAATATGAAACAAATTAATATATTCATAATCATAACAAAATGACTTTTCTTTAATTTTAAAGGTCGCCTTAAATTTTGAATGTATAAATGCATAATACATAGAAATAAAGTTTTGTTGTCTTTGAAAATCAAGGATATCTGATATTAGCTGAGAAAAAGAAGCATGACTTGGCAAAGTCTCCTCTTGATTGATTCTCCCAACTTCTACTTTGATATTTTAAGTCACTAACCTATAATTCTCCATTTCTCAGTAAAATACTCAGTCAATATCATTGAGAGTAATCAAGAATGTAATGATCATTGAAACAATGCCCAATACCGTCTAGTGACATTGAATTCTATTGTTTATAAGCCTGTCGCCTTTTCCTTAAGTTAAGGGGAATGGTGGCGGATCCTTTCTTGCAATAAAAATCAATCAAAATGACTGTTTGGTAGGGGACCTTTTCTCTGAAAAAGTTTGAAGCGGAAAAGTTTTTAGGGGAGAAAGGGGATGAATTAAATTCTACTTCGATTAAACCTCTAAAAGACTTGATTTGGGATTAAAAGACAACCATGGCTTCGTGTTCCAGCCGCGGCGATATTACTGCAATGTCGTTTTTATTTCCTAGGTTGTAAGTATGGCGACTCTACCTCGAACTGTCGAGAGTCTCGGTGTTCGAACTATAGAGACGACGAACTACAGGAGTGTTGTTATACATGTAGATCATATCAAACAACAACTCCAACTACAACTACCACCACCGAGGAACCAAAATCAGGTAAACACCATTTACTTTACGTGTCCTGTCAATGACATATGAGCCTGTGCTTGACATTTCCAACAATTTCAAACGTTCGAGAGGTGCAAGCACTGAGTAGCATAGGCAGCCACATACTGTAAATATAGAGTTGCCTGATGGTCTACAGCTACGTTGAGACCTTATATATCTATTTAACGCAAAGTGAAAATTTTGGTCAGACTCTGCGGATGCACAGGCTGGTCAGAGTCTTTGCTTTGCACTTACTTGAAATTGTTGGAAATTTAACGCACATGCTCATATGAATATGCGCCCTTAATCAACTTGAATATTAGTTGGAATCTCATTAATTGTTTATTTGATTTTGAACGTTTCTAGGGAAATATACACGCTTTTTCGCATTAATTTTGCCTGAGGGTTGTGATTTCATTTCAAATTGTTTGCTGTGAATAAAGATATGGCTATCTTAAGTGAAAAAAAAACTTGACGAATTTCAAACTTCTTTTGATATCAAAGTACTGTATTCACTGAAAGTGCCTCTAATAAACTTAATATCATATCGAATATCATGTAAAGTATTTGTTTTTTTCAAATTTACCCACAATTATAAGAAACAAATCAAATAAAATCTTGATCCTATAGACGTCAGCTTTTTTTCTCATTTGATACACCAGAGAGCTCTCCCAAAAGTGTTACGGATTTCCACACATCAACACCATATGTAACGCCACGTGACACGAGCCCCTCACGTGATACAAGTCCTTCACGTGACACAAGTCCAACACGTGAGGGAACTGATCGTAGTCCTTCAACTTTGACTAATGATTTGAGCGAACCCACGGCCTCCCCGGAGAAGCGGCGATCAGCAAATATCTTACTCGGTACAAATAGTTGGTTAATGGTGCATGAAACAATTTAAGTTATTAAAATAACAATTAGTTTGGGTATTCTAGTTCCAGGTTCGTTGTTCAAATTAATTAATATCCATCAAGTTTTATAATGAAATAAGAGGGAGAAGGGCGAGTTGATCTGCATGTTGGTTATAAACCAAGAAATGTTTAAATCGTTGCATGTACAGTTAACAAGATCGTGAAATTGACAAAGTGAATGATTTTGGCAATGATGTTGGAATGAAATTGAAAGAGTGTGATGAGTGAGTTCTGTGTGGAATTAATGGGAGGTAATCCAATATCGCTTATTTTGCTCAGGATGATCTATTACCTCTAAAAAAAGCACATACCTTCTATAAATAGCTCCATATTTCTCCAAGAACCAACTAGACGCTTACAATTTCAATTATTTCAGTTAATTAAATCGCCATTATTTTCTAGCTATATCTATTTTGAATGAAGTTATTGATTTTATCTTCTTATTGATTTTGGAACGTTTTTGAATTGTTTGAATGGATGTTTGGAATAATTGAATGGAGCGCTGAATGAGCGATTAAGAACGTTCTTGGTTGAGATGAAGGTCAATTTCACGATGTTACTAACTGTGATTGTTCATTCACACAGTTCACTAACACCTTTCATCCCTTGGCGAGCCAGTGCTGCCGAGCAGGTTACTTATGATCATTTCGAAATAAGCATGGATAGATTTCATCGATCCATAAGGTTTTTTTTTTCTTTTGCAATGATAAATGCACTTCATATGAGCCTGTGCATGGCATTTACAATATTTGCAAATGTGCGCCAAGCAAGGACTCTGGCTAGTCTGTGCATCTGCGCAGTCTGACCAGAGTCTTCACTTGGCACTTTGATGATGAATAAGGTCTCAAATGTGTTAAGACATCCAGGGAACCTTCTTATTACCCCATGTATCTGTCTAGACTGCTTAATATAGGTCCGCCATGCCCATATCAAGTAGTTGGAAATGTCACGCATAGGCTCATATTTGTTTATATCAATGTTGATCTAAATTTTCATATGCATGGTAATTCTAAGTACATATTCATGTTTTCATCCTAAAAACAGATGTCTGTTTCTCATAGAATTCAGCAGTTGTCTTTCCAATTAAACATTAGAGATTTACCATTTGAAAGAAGTTTTCAGATAAATCGAATTTCAAGAGATCAAAGCTCATTGCCAACGTTAAAAATGAGTTTGTCCCGAGCATAGCTCCTAAGCTTACGGATGGATTTCGAAAAGGTTGACACAATTGATTTCCATCAAAGATAAAGAAGCCACGCGAAAAAAATCTAGATAACATCAGGGTCAAGGTCACAGCACTAGGTCAAGGGTAAAAATTCAATCGGCAATCCTCGGCTGTTCTACGGAATATACTGAGGTATTGATACGGGCGCACCCATGACAGCGCGTCATTTCAAACGTGATATGACATCACAAACATGAACGATCCCGCTAACGATGACGTTGCATAAAACAAAATCAACGAACAAATAAAAGTTGGCTTATTGTAATTCGACAAAAAGACGCAGTGTTTTACTGCGTTTTGTCATCAAATTATGAAATGCCAAAAAGATATCCACAGACGATCGGAAAGCATTAAAAAATGTATTTTTTAGCTCGACCATTCGTAGATTAGGGGCGGTGTGGGGGGCATTCCGGTCAACCGGGCGTCGGTTTCGGTGTCGGTGTCGGTGTATTGAATATTGAATTTAGAAGAATCTTGGTTAAGTTTTTACGTGCAAATGTTGTATATCAGTTATATCTCCATTTCTTCTCAAGCTTTTCCTTTGAAACTTTGCACATGCTTCTGTGACCATGATATCAGCCTCTAGACAAATATTCATTACTCTGATATTTAATTTGGTGGAATTTAAACCCTTTTCAGACTTAGAAATCTTGGTTTAGTTTTTACGTGCAAATGTTGTATATAGGCCTTTATCCCTATTTCTACCTAAGCTTTTGTTTGGAAACTTTGCACATGCTTCTGTGACCATAATATCAACCTCTAGACAAAGATTTATTATTCTTATATTGAATTTAGTGGAATTCAACCCTTTTCCGACTTAGAAAGCTTGGTTAAGTTTTTACGTACAACTGATCTATATCTTTAATATTTCTGTTTCCACTACAGCTATTGCTTGGAAACTTTGCACATGCTTTTGTGACCATAATATCAGCCTTTAGACAAAGATTTATGACTCCGATATTGATTTAAGTAGAATTTTAACTCTATCGGACTTTAAAATTCATGGTTAAGTTTTTACGTGCAAATGTTGTATATCAGTTATATCTCTATTTCTTCTTAAGCTTATGCTTGGAAGCTTTACACATGCTTCTGTGACCATAATATCAGCCTCTAGACAAAAATGCATTACTCTGATATTGAATTTAGTGGAACTAAAAAATCATGGTTATTTTTTTTAAGTGCAAGTTTTGTAAATTAGTTATCACTCTATTTCTTCTTAAGCTATTCCTTTGAGACTTTGCACATGCTTCTGTGACAATTGTATCAGCCTCTAGACAAAGATTGTTTTTCCTGACATTCTTTTAATTGAATTTCCAATATCGATTTTGATTTGCTGTTACTATCCAGTACTAGGAATGGTCGAGCTTCGTTGTCTTCCGACAGCTCTTGTTCTCTAGCGTATTAAATAACCGAGGTACCACCAGAAGTCGAATTACGTATAGTTACCCAAAATCTTTACACTTATGTCCGAGGAACTTTCTATTTTACGGAAATGTCCGAGCGATGTTAAGAATTGAAAGAAAATTAGCCTATTCAGAGCATATTCTCCGTTTATAGATTCTGGAAGTCGAGGCTAGGTTAATGGTCAAAAGTTTAAGGGCTCGACAGTAGTTGTGCTTGGACAACCATCTAAAACATTTACTTTTTAATGTCCTTTGGCGGATTATCGAGAAATAATTGTAGATTATCACTCGATAAACTCATCGCTTTTCAAGTGAAATTATCAAAAACTTAAACCCGCATTCGTTCATTTCATCCTATCTGATATTTTCTAAGCGGAGTCAAAAAGTGACGTCATTACGAACGTTACATAGCAAGCACGTGCACAATGACGCGCTTTAAGAAAATTTGTCCTGAAATTTTCAAATTTTGTCTAATTTTTGCATTTCAGAAAAAGAATGATAATATTTTTTTGTGTGTTTTTTTCAATAAGATCGAATGATCAATTCATTCAGTTCGTGAACAATAATAATATTTTTTTTTTCGATCTAACAATGAGACAACAAATTTTCCTCTATTTATTGTTCACATTTTCATGTCCATTTACGGTTGGTGTTTCCAACAAGGACCTTTGTTTTATCATAGTAGAACTTTTAGTTCCCAACTACTTTCTCAGTAAAATCGATTTTATTAAATCGTACTGCGAAGCAGTAGATTTATATCTACCGTTTTCCAGAAATCCAGTCTGTTTGACCCACTACATTTTTACCATTATCTTCTGAGCAATGTGTTCAAACCAAATTATGTGTTTTCAAACACCGAAGAAACGGCCTTTTCAGTCACAATCTACAAACTTTGTTTATACCTTATTTACTTTTCGACAAATAGAGAAGAGGCTAATACAAAATTTGATGTAATTTTCGCTTTTAGTAATTACCAGTTAGTATTTTCAGTGTTTATAACAAGATTTTCGGTTGAGTATAGGAGTTGAAACGTACAATAGGTTAACTGTATAATTAATTTGTAGCACTTACAATATTACTGCTCTGAACTTTCTCGAACGGTCATTTACCAGTTGTAGGGCTGACAACCAATCAAATTCTGTTATGATTATCACTCGGTCAAAACCCACGCGTAAAGTCAGACCACGTGGTATAGATGCAAATGGACATCGTCTGCTCGAAATGTGTCAATTAACTTGTTTATCATTAGTCAATAGTCGTCTGCACTCAAACAGGGAGCGTGGGAAGTTTACTTTTTTTTCACATGTGTTAACAAATAGAAATAATTTTGTAATTTTGAAATATTTGATTTCAATGAGCACTCTGATCACGCTCCAATCCTATTTTCATTAAATTCAAATTTGAGTATGAAGAAAAATTATTCAACAACAATTAAACCGACAAAAACATACGATAAACTGATAGCAGCAAGAGCGATCTATTTTTAGAACAACTCATGAATAATCATAGAGTGCTGCTAGATTTAATCGATTTGTCAGAAACCAAAGATATAAATAGCATAGTTGGCGATTTCAAGTGTTTCTTGAGGGAAAATGCATTAACAGTATTTGGGAAAACCCAATGCTTGAAATACAAACATGTTGGTAATCAAAATTGTAAATAGTTTAATGAAAAATGTTTGTTGCTAAACAGGCTTTTAAACTCTATAGAGAGAGGAATAATATTAACAGACAATCTTTTAGCTTGGCGCGTGCTCATTATAACAACGTAAAAATCTGCCAAGAAATAATTTAGACTAGCAGAGGGCTATCGAATCAGCAAACTTTCAAAATCGGACCCACGAGGTTGGATGAGCTGGCGATGTCCTCGAAAAGATGGAGTGTTAAGACAAAAAAATCACAATTTTAAAGATTTTACCAACTTTTATTGTCCAAATTTGAGCCCTTTTGATTGGCGAACTATTGCACTATCCCAGCCTCTCAATGATGTACGATTTACAGTGCTGACAGCACTTTGATCTCTATTGTGATAGTTATTGCGAGAAAAATAATCTTTTTTTTTATTTTGCATTTCAGGTACTTGGGCCATAGGTTATAAAACCTGTCTCATTCTCAAATCAGAATTTACCCAAATTTATAATAATCATTTAAGCCTTAATTTTGAAATAATACTGCAATAAATGTATGAGCATACAAAATAATATTAATAAGTTTTTTGAATAACAACTATAAATATTATCTTGTATGCTCATACAATTATTTGAACCTCAAATTCGAAAAAAATGGGAATGAGAAAAGCTTTGTAAACAAGAGTTCAGCCCTGCGTTCAGGATCACCAAACGGTGCAAACAGTTTTCCGAATTAACCCCGCTTCGCACGCAAGCGCACGTGCAAAGCGGGATTCATTTGAAAAACTGTTTGCACCGTTTGGTGATTCTGAACGCAGAGCTGGGCCAGAGGTTTTAAAACTTTTTTTTCATTCTCAACTCAAATTTTTCTAAAATTTCAACTTAAGGTTAATTCTGTTGTAATACATGTACTTATATGAATATATGAACAAAGAGATGCTATCAATATAGTTGTTATTAATAGTATCTTCTATATTCATACATTATTTGAACTTAAAATTTGAAGAAAAAAAAGTTCTCAGTTGAGCACGAAAAAAAAATTATAACCTTGGACCCTGATCTAAACCTCTCTTAGCTTAGAAAAGTTTTGTCAATTTCACAAAGGCTCTGATAACGTTTTTATGTTTCTGTAATCAACGGCTTTCATTCATGAAAGCTTTTTTTTTAAAAAAGTTCATACGATTATTTAGTATTTTAGTAAACATGAGCATTGTTGACTTCATGAATTAACAAAGTTAGAAGGGGTACATATTTTTGTGCTTGCTGTATTCTACCATTATAATACTGAAAGAATGGTGAAAGCCATTTTGTTTTTATATATATATAGCTTAGAAATTCAATGTATATGATTTCAAAAATATAGATGTGGCTTTAAGACAGTAAGCGACAATAAGCCCGCAGAGCGTCCTAGGCCTAGCGATCCTATCAAGCGATTTCAACCGAGCAAAGTGATAATCAATTTTAGTTTTCTATGTTATTCGAAGATAAGTCTGGTTGAACTCACTAGCACCTGGGTTTACCAAGTTTGACTAAAAAAGGAGAAAAAGTAAAGATGCACCCTGTACTATTTCAGAAAATCTAGGCGCCATAGTGGGTGGTGTTATAGGTGGAGTTGTGTTAATAGCCATAGTAGTGATAGCCGCTTGTTACTTCTTGAAGTGTCGCAGTCAACATAGACACAGAGACTACAAACAGCCAGCTAACGTAAGTTATTAACATAACCGTAGATTGCCTACAAAGTACAATACTTGCTTAATGTTGAACAGCAACTTACTTTTTAATCGTGATCCCTTTTATAAAATAAGTGTTCCGTTATTATTGTGATTATCTATCGAATTCTAAAATAAATGACTACTCGAATCGATTACTCGAATGACATAATACACGAAGAGGTGTGTAAAAGTGTAAAAAAAATCTTTATTTTATCCAGTCAAACCCGGTTAAGTATGAATGTTTAGATGTTAATGTGTTAAAAGGTCGTTAGTGCCTATTCGATGTATGATAACAAAAAAGAAAGTGCTATAGATCTAGTGTATAGTTTCATCGAAACTGCAATCATTCAGCGATCCCAGCGTTATAGACCATTCATTTGGAAGTGATCATTTACCCATATTAATTAGTATAAGATCCTTGAAACAAGCAAATATTAACATGATAAACCCAAAATGGAATTTCAAAACGGCAAGAAGTGAGAAGCCGATCTCAAATACATGTACTTTTGTCTACCTATACAGAGTATGAATGGCAGACAGGATAACCAGGTCGCAATGATCCCCAGTGGTTCTAGCCTGTCTGCGTCTACAGGCGTGAGATACGACAAACCTAGATATAACCACCAGACAAACAGATCCGCCCCGTCCAGACAAGATTCGGCCGAGGAGGTATATGATTACATCAACCCGGACGATGTGAAGTAAGTTGAAATTATTTGAACTTCTTCGAATTGTAGGCTGAAGATTCTTTCCCAGGACAATTGGGCCTGTTTTACCAAAGGTTTTATAAAAAATTTAATAGTAGGTCAAATTTAAAAATCGTACTTGGAACTTCCATTCATTGTTAGATTCTGCCTTAAAATATCTCGTTGGAATCGTCTTTAGAAGACGATTCCAATGAGATAATTTTCGACAGAATTCGATATTTAGTAGTTGCTATAGAAGCAACTTTAATTTTTTACTTGCGCAAAAAAAATGTTTGTAAGATCTTTAGTAAAACAGGCCCCTTGAAACCCTCGGCCAGATTTCTGTCTAAAGACCATGGAGTGATCTGTAAATCGCCCTTTATCTTTTTTTACCAATTAATATAATTGTTGAAATTTACTGACTTATGCTTTTTTCTGTCTTGGATACCCCTCAATGCAAAACTATATCGTCGATATAGTGTTTCGAATAGCGATGCCTTGGTGTATCTAGGGGTATTCGAGGTTGTGATGTTTTGTAAGAAAACGCGTTAGTAAAACATCGCATTGTTGATATAAAGAAAATTAGCGGGTTAAGTCCAGGAATCTTTAAGTATTTTAAAGATTTTAAATTCACACAACTACTCTTTTCATCTACCAGAACAGTGATATCAATGCCAATAACCCGTCGACCCACGTTACCTGAGAGAAATGAGCCAACAAACAGCGAGCCATACATGGCGCCCCTGGAGAACGGGCTTAGTGAGAAGACGGGGTACGACAACCTAGCCATACACAAAGATCCCGCAGTGTACCATCAGTATTATGTCTTACAAAAAGGTCAGTATTTTTAGCTCGGCTATTTTCGGAGGAAATCTAAAGTAATTCTTTAGGCTTGGTGTCGTATATATTGTCAATGCGTTTTTTCCGACCATGCATTTTCAATACCGTATTATCGAACGCTCGCCAGCCTAGTTTAGTAACTGGCATGCAGTATTTTAATCGAGATTTATTTTAACATTCCGTACACATTGACATTGGTAAGGGAAAATACGGCGCCTCACTTGCAATCGAACCATCAGGATACTTGCGATCAGGATAGTTGCGAACACCTACCTGCAGGTGCTGGATAATGCAAAGAAAAGGTTGAAAAGGGGACACACTTCTTATAAAGAATGCTTCCATAGTTATACCCCTTGATAGTCTGTGAAGCTCTTGTAATGGTGAACACACATGCTAAGATACAAGAAGATATCTTCAATAACAACAGAGAAATGACCACGTTAAAATTTTCACGCCAACAACCAAGCCCTTTCCCTCGCCAACAACGCCAACGTGACGACAAAAGTTCCACTTTTTGTTCCGAAATAACCGAGCTAGATCTAATAAAAATCTTAACTAGTCTATGGGTGAAATCAAAATGCAAATGATAGGCCATACTATCATTTTTTAGTTTCGGTACGGCAGTAGAGAAAATAATTCCGAGTAACTTCAAAATATTCAAAACTATACTTTACATGAAATATGTAATGTCGATCTTTCGATCTTTATTCCAGAGCAAGACAATCGACTCTGATCAAACTTACATCACAGAAAGGAATCTGTTGGTTTGTATAAGGGAAGACTACTGCTGACTTACAGGGACCAAACATATTGTAAATATTACTGTGATATTTCAAAAAGAATTCCACGTCATGCTCAAATACTCTTTAAGATCTTCATATGTATTTTATGTTTTGTTTGGATAAAGTTTTATTTTGGAATTTTTAATACCTGTTTATATGTTCACAAGAACTGAACTATTTTTCGGGGAAGTTCATTACACTGTGTTCAAAATAAATTCACAATTAGTCCTTTATATAAACATGGATTGTACCTCTTCCGAATGTGTATTTATTCATGGATTGAACCTTTCGGAATAAGGTTTTATCTACGGGTTTTTACTTTGTGAAATGTGCGTTTATCCACGAATTGTTCTATTTTAAAATGTGCTTTTATCGACGAATTGTACTACAAGTAATTGAAAATGTACATGTCTCCAAGGATCGTACCATTTTAAAATGCGCTTTTATCACGGAAGCATACCATTTAACAAAACAAGTGTGAATATCCAAATGCACTGCAATTATAATATAACATTTAACAGAGTGATAATATCGTTATGAGCTGCTACTATATTATCTATGGTACATGTAGTGCATTCGAATCATCCAAGGATTGTCAGAAAACAAAGAAAAGGGAACTTTGTATGAATAAGGTATTGTTTGACAGAAGATTGACACCAGTAGATGTGTTATAAACTTGAAATGCTCAGATGATATTGTCGCTATGCATTCCAGATAATTTAAGTAACAATAAATTTGTATGTGAACGCCAAAACTATATCAAACGAAATGAAAATTCAGTGATTCACAGACTTTATGGCATAATAATATATGGTGGTGCAATGTCTATTTCAAATAAAATGAAAGTTTGCTTGTGCATTTGTTTAAATGTTTGTTTATTTGTTTGTTGTAAATGGAATTCTTTGTAGAATCGTACGTTTTAGGCTGTTCATGAAATTTACGCAAACTTTACTCAGTGCCCGGTATACGCTCTTTCCATAGAAAGTAACTGGGGGTTTGTTTAAGACAGTGGACCCGTAATAGTTTCAAAACATTTCGGAAGCCACGAACTTTGATGGTTTTTTCTTAAAAATTATCAGAACGCAGACAATGTAGACTTAAGTAAGACTTCAAATATGTGTAAGTTGATCTTAGTCTATTATACTGTCAGTTTGTGTACAGCAGGATTTTGTCAAGAAAAAAATGAATAATTCTATTATCATTCACAGGAGTTCGGTATTGCAGAGTTTTTCATGTGGTATTAAATTAAAACTCTGAAAGGTCGAGACAGCATTAATCTTTACATGTTTTCTGTTTCATTGCATTAAAATAGGTAAGAGACCAAGACTCAAGATTGGTAATCATTAGGTTTTATTTAGTCCTATAATGAGATACATAAACCATAATATCATATTTGGCTTGTCATTTTGTTTCGAACGAGTCAAATACTGAAGGAATCATTGAACATATATATGATTAAAAATGGCGGACTACGCTAGGATTTTTTGTAAGCGCTGTTGAAAAAAAAAATTGAAGAAATACGTTGTAACTAACCTTAGCAACTGGAGCAATATTAAAGGAGTATGATTTTGTGCTATTTGTGTAATATTTTCGGGGGAGTTTGATATTATGTTATGACTTTAAAGTGAATTTACCTACAGCTGACTGATTTGTGTTCACGATTTGTGTTCACGAGTAACGGAAAATGGTGGATCATACTATTAGAGTTGTATAAGGACTATATAGGACTATATGGAAAGCTAAGTAATATTTACAGATATAAGTTAATAATAAAACAATAATATAATATTGTATATAGAATTAAAGCATATTATTGAGTGCTTACAAAAATACGACAAACGAACTAAATTCCAATTAACGATGCAGACGCAACAAGATAATTCACGCCAAGAATTTATAAACTCATCGGCAGATGGAAAATTGTATATTTGTATGTATATGTACACATGTATGAATATGTATTTTTCACGTTTGTCAGGACGGTCACAAAATAAGTTATTTGCATTGGACAATTTTATGTCTCTATTGTTCATATATAAATATTTAATGTGAGTGTACATTTTTGTGTATTTGTACACATGTCGATGGCTCGGCGCGAGTCAGTTGTAACTCCCTATAAAGATATAGGGAGTTGCGGCGGCTTCGCCCTGAGGCATCGATATATGAATATGCATTTTTCACGTATGTCAGGATAGATGTTCCTACCATACATATTTTTCCATTGACAAATATTTTGTATGTATGTAAATTCTATGTAATTTGCATTAACTTACCAGCCTTTCACGTGATGCAAGATGGATGTGCGACCGGACTACGTAAACACAGTTTTATTTGTTTGCGTTTTTCTGGCTGTCTATCCACTCACTTAGGTACGTAAAATAAAGATTTGATTTACATGTGTAGAAATAAATTAGTTGATCTCCTAAAAACCCATTTGTCCACCTTGTTCTTTCGTTTCAAACAAGGCGACGAAAGATGGATTGATAGGAGATTCATTAAATAATTGATTTACAGGTTTGCCGTTCACTAAAGCTAAAACTGAATTTCACACTTACAGGTATATTTGACTTTACTATGTTCGCCATGCTGTATTTGTATGTCCGTTTTGTACCTCATGGGTCTATGACCTTCTGGTTTTGAAATAAAACTATCATATCAATGATAAGGGGAAAATTTATCGTAAGTAAAATTCTACATACAGGCGCTTACGACAATCTTGCCCTTACCTGTTAGCTTGACATAATCGTCAGTGACTATTTATTATTGGTTTAAAGAATAAAGAGCCAGTGAGTGACATTTTCAACAATTTCACATGTACGCGACGTGAAGACTCAGAACAGCCTGTGCATGTGCACAGTCTGATCAGAGTCTTCACTACGTGCTGTAAAGATAGTGACAGACCACAATCCGAGAATTTTTTTAAATACAGCGTGTGCTTGTCAAAACCTATCAATATCTGTCAGTCATGCACACAAATTGTTGGAAATGTCACACCCAGGCTCTTAAGTGTTTTAGATGGGTTCTTGATACGCCAAAGTACCCGTGAACCAAACTTATAGAGAAAGGTTAACTTATCAAATACAAATCTTAAGTAAAAATCATCTTATAGAGCATAGTACTTCTTACCAGATTTGTAGAAAATCATAGCTTATATTGATATATTATTACTTGAACAAATACGATTACTTTGTTTTCTGCAGCCCTTGCAGAGTTACTTACATCGTCGAATTGACATTCATCTCGATCAAAAACATTCTAAATCGGTCACTCAGTGCTCTATTATTTCATTCCAGAGACTCTCTAAATTACTCTAAATTGGTCTGATAACTTCTAAAAATAATTCAATTTCGTTCAAAACGATCAACAATTCATAGAAATTGATCATATTGTGCCACAGGTTTTTTTGGCTGTTCTTGACTTTTATGTGTCTGGTATTCTGAGGCACACAATTTTTAAATAGACGTTAATTTATTTAAAAAAAAAGAACTAATACAGAATAGCTAATTTCGTCTATTTTGGAAAAATAGCGATATTGTATTATCTTTCTATAGTTTCATTCAAAACTCGCTTCACACACTCATTCAGTATCATTCCAAAATCATTCCAAATCCATTCAATTTGTCAAGTTTGCGATGTTCTTAACTGTGCGATAAATATTATTGATAATTTTGATAACAATTGATTAATGCAGTTAGTTACATCGTGAAATTGACATTCGCCTCAATCCAAACCATTCCTAATCGCGCACTCAGGACTCAGTTCATTCATTCCAACCACTCACTCAAACCATTCAAAAACGCTCAAACATATTGAAAAATACAGAATCAACAATGTCATTCAAAATAGATTTCGATAGAGAAAAATCGCGATTTAACTGACATTATTGAAATTGTAAGCGTCTTATAGGATCTTGAAAAAATAGGAAGCTATCTATAGAACTTAAATGCATATTTTATTAAAGGGGGTTATCAATATCGCTAATTTTGTTCATCCTGAACAAAATTTGCGATATTAGATTACCTCCCATTAAATTCAATTAAAACTCGCTCCACACACTCAATCAATTTCATTCCTAGTGTTATCCGTTGACATGTTCATTTGTGTGATGTTCTGTTAAGTTTATTAGTTGTAAAACTTTCTGCTCATATTGGGCGCTTTCAATAGCAAATAAAGAATTTGTATTTGTATATGCATAGCTAAATCATTCGAAAAACATTTATCTTGTCAATTTCACGATGTTACTAACTGTACATCCAACGATAATGTCACTCCTATACGGTGAATGATAGATTAATATTGTCAATATTGTGGATTAAATATGTTGTTTTAAATTATAGTTATACAAATATTAGTGTGATAAGATCCCATATAATATTTTTTGTGATATCACATGGATACCTTTAGAACAGTGACATAATGCTGTTATTTTTAGAAGCTTGCATTTCTGTTACAAACATCGACGAAAAACAGACAAATGGAGGTTATAAGATAAATATAATACGTAATAAGTGGATTGTATGAAAGCATATCAAACTCGGTTGTGGGAATTGATTATTTTCTTGGAAGAGCCTCGACAGCTACCATTTCTCCAACCTCGTTAAAATTTTCTTACATACAATACAATAAGAACGTAATATATATTTATCGTACATGTAAATTGGGCGAAATTGAATATTGATTCAATTTCATCGTCTATATAAGTCGTCCTGTTTGGGCAAGCTATTTTAGCCGCTATACTTATACATGTAGAATCTCATTTATCACAAAGTCAAGATATGGTTACATGTATGAATCTGATCGTCACGCTTAAAGGTACCACGCAGGGAATTCTTTTTAAAGAAGAGACGAAGAACGTGTATCTTATATGTTTTGGGATTATTTCCTTAAATTAAACGTCGCTCCCGTAGCTAAGCAAAAATGGACGAAGCCCCAAGAGAAGAGTTAGTTTCTATGAGGAACACTGCAGGGATTGTGACAGAACCTAATGACTGTTCAGATCACCTTGGTTTTTTTACTTAAAGTGAATGAAAGGAAATTATGGAAAAATCTTTAAAACATGACCTACGTAGCGGGAGTGAAATAACCTCGTTGAATATTTTTGATATTACACAGGTGTTATAATACATGTGGAATAACTATGCAAATGAGCTAAAAACTTATAGAAACGTAATACTTTCATTGAGAAAATGACATCATAATACATTTGCTGACGTAATTTCGCAAACGGCGTTAAATGTTTCGCGGAAAATTTAAATCGGTAAATTTCTTTTATTTCCTCGATTTATAGCTAAAACTCAAGTCATATTATAGAAATAAAATCAGACAGGTGTTATCATGCCAATACATGCTTCATTGCCTGATAAATAATTAAATGAGTCAGTTACATGAAGAATATCGTGAAATTATCAAGGTGAATGATTTCACTTTGACTTCAATGTGTTGAAAATAAACAAATAACGATATTTCATTACAATTAATAACATCATGGAATTGACAATCATTCCGATCAAAATCATTCAAATTCTTTCGCTCAGTGCTCCAATCATTCAATACAAACCCTCTCTCCAACCATTCGAAAACGCTCCAAATTCGCTAGAAATGATAAGATCACTTACTACACCCAAAATAAATATAGCTAGAAAAAATCGCGATTTCACTGACAAATTGAAATTAAAAGCGTCTGATTTGTTCTTGAAGAAAAGAGAAGCCATAAATAGAATTTGTACGCATATTTTATTAAAGGGAGGTAAAAATATCGCTAGTTTTGTTCATCATGAACACAATTTGCGACATTCTATTACCTCCCTTAAATTTCACTTAAACCCACTCCTTGACTCATTCAATTTCGTTAAAAAGTCATTCAAAAATCATTCACTTTGTCAATTTCACGATGTTTTTAACTGTAGGCCTACATCTCTTTAGATTAATCTACCTACTGTTCTATATAAGACTTGTGTGACCCCGAGGGCTTATCAGGCGCTCCCAAATCCACATAGCAAATAAGTGAACACGTGGATTGTTTTAACCATGTCAGAGCTTTTTTAAAGGATAGCGGAGCTTTTGAAAGACGGTGATTGGTACATATGCTATAAATAGGGCGATAATCGAGTAACTAAGAATGATTTTGGTCGAGGAGAGTGTCAATTTCACTCTGTTAGATCTACTACTAACCATTATACTAATAGATACAATGAACGTGTGCAGTGTGCACAATTTGCTCATTCGAAATGGTGCCTTTTGCCAGACGGGTCAAAACATCAATCATTACTCAGTTATTTTGTGAAACTTACAATTAGATGTTTATGCTACAAATTTTGTTTTAACATGTACTTGTAAGATAGTAAGAATAAATGATTTTACTGTCGAAATTATCTTGTCATAATATCACAAAATTATTCCGAAGGGAATAGAATAAACAATTTAAAAATAAAACACTCAGTTTTTCAATATTTCGGCAAAAATTGCAAGAAAAAAATAATTATCTCTAGTTATAGTTAATAATACTATTATGTGGTAGTGGTAAGATTGGTTTCATTTTTCTTAAAAAAGGCAATTTTTGTCGAAATATTGAAATACTGAGTGCTTTTATTAAATATGTATCTTGTTATATATTTTTAGCTCGTAGTTATTGATGAAATGTGAATCGATATTTTTATGCACATTTTGAAATTTTTAAGAAATCATGTGCAGAATGACTATGATACATATGAAACATTTGTCGAACTGTAGAAAAATGGTTTTAAAAACTAAAAAAAAGAGAGGAAAAAATCACTTATAGAGCGTGTTGTCCCTTCCCTTTCATACTATTCATATGTTTTTTCTCGCATGAAACACATTTACTTCAATCTCAAAGTATGTTGAATCATCGTCTGCATCTTCTTTGAATCGAGTGCAACAACAAATTTTGTCGTCTGTTATATCCGCATCTTTGCAGGACAAGAAGTAATCTAGAAGTATTGATTACCGCGTACTGAGGGCATACCGGATATAACATATCGTGTTAACATTGGCGACCTTATATCGCTCTGATTATCGTACAAATTACTGCTGGAACTTGCACGAGACTGGTCGTCGGAGAGATTTATTCTCTTTACTCTTCTGGTACAAGATGACCAAATTACAAATGGTCTAAACTGTTGCAGATCGAATATAGGCGAGTTAAAATGAAGAAATATATATATATATTGCAAGAAAGAGTGTGAACTTCCTTTTTGTTTCTTTAACATTTTTTTTATCAGAATAAAAGACAATATCATTTAAGGATATAACTATGAATTTCTTTTTGTTACAATTTCGTCTCGTTAGAGTGGTATGCCCTCAATAATTGTGTTCTGTCCATTTGTCACGCCGACCGTTGCGTAGGCAATATACTTACAACTGCAAGTTCTTTAGCCTTCATATTTCAGATGAGTGGTCCTAGCGATGACTGTTATTGTTAGCCAGTATCAAGGTCATTTGAAAAGGTCGATGTCAATGTATATTCATCTTGATAAATATAAAACACTACTACAATGGTGTTAACGTTTGAATCGTCTGACGGCCGTATTAAGGTTGTGGACCCGTAATAGTTCCACAACATTTCGGACCACATATTCTTTCACAATGTTAACCGAGGTTTCCCAATGAAAATCATTAGGAAACCTCGGTTAACACCGTTAAAGTTCATTACCTCTGAAACATTGCAAAACTGTTACGGTTCCACTACCTTAAAAATATGGCGTTGCTAGTGACGGTCCTTTCTTAAGGTAGTGGAACCGTAATAGATCCGCAACATTTCGGCACTCATGAACTTTCACAATGTTGACCAAAGTTTCCGAATGAAAATCATTCGGAAACCTCGGTAAACACTTGAAGTTCATTACTTCCAAAACATTGTGGGACTATTACGGGTCCACTACCTTAACTTGAGTTGAAAACGATCCGTCAAGACCAAGGTCATTTTCTACGGGTTTACTAAAATTTAAAACTGCCTCATTTTTTTTCTTTTTTTATATGTATCGTTTTCAAAGGTAATTAAAAAGCTATAGCTATATATTTTTCATATTTATTCTGAGCGTCTCGACCAAATTCGAATAAATAAGATACTTCATGCGATTTTATTCAGACAAGCTGTTCTAAACTGAGTCTCAAGTTTACGACAACAAACTTGACTATACGGAAGCGTGAATATACCCCCGATTAATGACATGTAGTTTTTAACGATGTGCAAAGCACAACAGGACAACAGGACGTAAAATTTACGTCAAGAAGTCTCTATATATCACGTCATCACCGCGTAAAGACACAAATTTAGTCAACATGTCGAGATACATATCGACTCTCATCGTAATTTTGACCATTTGTAGAGTTATATACGTCTTTGGAGACCTACCCTGTGTTCAGAATGTAAAAGAGTTTCGCGGGCGCTTTGAGATGATACCCCGCTTTGCACGTGCACATACGTGCAAAGCGAGATACCATTTCGAAAGCGCTTCGCTATCGTTTTTTCATCCTGAACACCGGACAGTTTATATCCTCACTAAAGGTTACATTAAGGCTTCCGTAGGTACATACAGGCTTCCGTGCATATGCAAATATAACTAAGTGCTAAAATCGTGAATCGTATCCTGAAATGGCGATATATTCAAGTCGAAAAGTTGAGGTATATGAAGAATTATTGTCAAAATTATGGCAACCTGATTCTGTGAGCGACTCAGGGAAGACTACTTTATAACAACAATTTGGGGGGGGGGGGTGCATACAAGCTCTCAACTTTCCATTCAATCACTTTCAACGAATAGTAAATTATTATTTATGTGGTATGAATGAATTTGGTTTTCGGGGTAAATCTTTATGAATTAATATGAATTAAAAATGTACACGGATGGCATGTTTTGTTGACCTCTTTCGGGTCTTTGGCCCCTCATCGGAAGTGTCGTTTTAAAATATTTGAAAATAAAAGATTTGGTCCAGCTTAGGTCAACCAGAGGTCGCATTCCAAAAATTCTTTCTCTGAAAGGTAGATTGATCATTTTAGATACGGAAAAAAAAGCAGTTTGCGGAAAGTGTCTACCCTAGTCAGTCTGCGCAATCCACACAGTCTGACTAGGGTCGACACTTTACGCACTACCCAGATGGTCCCTTTTCGCGTGACGGATCACAATTGTGAACGAAGAGGATATCTCTGAAGGCTGTTATTTTTTGAAGACGGGGACTTATGTGAAAAAGTAAAACTCATAATCACGACGCTATTGCAGTTTTTCGAAAGTATTTGAATTCCACAAAATCGTCATTTTTTGAATGCGAATGATTTCATTTCACGCCTTTTCTAGACCAATTGCAACAAGTAGACACAAAATGAACGTGTGTTTCGCAGAGAAAGGGGACTTTTTCCGCATTCTTGTAAATCAAATGGGATAATTTGTTTCTAGAAGTGTTACAGCCGGGTAGGCAGGTGTATTGATAATTATTCCATTTGAAATAGAACATGCTTTTCCTCGTAAATTGCAAACGACCTTTTACCATCGAATTCTTTTGAATGTCATATAGTCTATATTTCTTTTTTAGTGCTTTCCGGTGGATAGATCGAGAAATAATGGCATATTATCACTTGAAAATCTCGCTTCAAAACCAGTAAAATTATAAATAAAAAATATATACCCAGATTTCGTTCATTACACCATGTTTGGCGTTTGCGAACAAATTTAAAAGAGGGTTATCAAAGGAACATTCTGATAAAGTTTTATTGAAACCGGCCTTGTGGTTCAGGAGAAGATGTCTTTTAAAGATTTCGGCTCAAAATTAGCCCCCGCCTTGCAACACCCATATTTATGGGTCAATCAGAATTTCGCGGACAATTTTGAAAAAGGGTCACCCAAGGAACATTCTGGTAATGTTTCGTCGAAATTGGCCCAGTGGATCAGGAGGAGATGTTGTCAAAAACTTTTAGGCTCAAAATAAGCGCCGCCCTGCCACGCCTATATTTATGGTCCAGTCAAAATTGCACCAACACTTTTAAAAGAGAGTCACCTCAGGAACATTCTGGAAAAGCTTCATGGAAATCAGTCCAGTGACCCAGGAGGAGATATTGTTCAAAGATTTCGGGGTCAAATAAGACCGTCCTACCACGCCCATATTTATGTGCCCATCAGAATTTCGCGAACAATTTTTGACAAGGCTCAACCAGGGAACATTCTGGTAAAGTTTCATGGAAATTTGCCAAGTGGTTCAGAAGGATATGTCGTTCTAAGATTTCTGGCTCAAAATAAGCCCCGCCCCTGCAACGCCCATTTTTAATGGCCAGTCGAAATTTCGCGAACACTTTTTTGACAAGGGTCACTCAAGGAACATTCCTGTAAAGTTTTATTGAAATTGGCTAAGTGGTTCAGGAAAAGATGTCGTTCAAAGGTTTGGGCTAAAATTTAGCCCCGCCCCTTCCACGCCCGTTTTTATTGTCCAATCAAAATTTCGCGAACAATTTTTGAAAAGGGTCACCCAGGAAACATTCTTGTAAGTTTTATTGAAATCGGCCCAGCGGTTTCAGAGAAGAAGAAGTTTAAATAAAAAGTGAACGGACTGACGGACGCACGCACGCACGCTCGCACGAACTCACGACGGAAACCAGGCCACAACAATAGCCCCGCTAGACTTTGTCCAGTGGAGCTAAAAACTGATGGCAAGGCGTTGTTTGGTGTTCACGTGCAAAATGTCGAGCTTTTAGAAAATTTGTCATTAAATTTTGATATTTTGTATCAATTTTTCACCAAAGATATAGAATAATCATTTGTTTGTTCGCGAAGGAACGATACATATTCCATTTCGTGGAAATCAAAAGCTTTATTGTCACCCGTGGCTTCGCATTTCGAGAAAATGAAGCCTTTGCTGTTCACTTAAAGAAAGCTCTACCGATCACACCCTGAAATAAGCAACTATGTTCTGCGTTATCGCAGTCAGAAAACATTTCTAATTCAAAACTAGCATTCTGATTGGGCTTACAAATGTGACCCGTCATGAGAAAAGGGACCATCCGGGAATTCTGTAAAATGAATTATTGAAAAAGAGATTTGATCCAGCATAGGTCAACCAGAAGTCGCATTTCGAAAATTATTTCACTGAAAGGCAGATTGATCATTCTAGATTCAGAAAATAAGCACGACGCAGAAAGTTTTGATCCTAGTCAGTCTGCGCACTCCGCGCAGTCTGACTAGGGTCGACACTTTACGCACTACCTAGATGGTTCCTTTTCGCGTGACGGGTCACATATATGCAGCTACTTTGTATACGCGAAAAAGGTTCATTTAAATTGTCTCACTAACTATATTCGCACTTGATAAGTGATGCCATTAAATAACTAGTACAAAAGCACAATTGTTTCATAATCTGATTTTGTCGTACAAGAATAAAGATTACCTTAACCTCAAAACAAATAATACATGTTACATATTCATTCAAGATACTCAGTGAAGCTGCATACTAGTACTAGTAGTGTTTTTTTTCCTCGTCATCTTCTCATTATTTCCCAAATGGTATCATTAAATTCCGTCTTATTGTCTAATCATATTTTAGGAGGAGCTCCAGTAAAAAGACGGATAATTGATGAGAATCCCATTGCGAGTGTGTCCCTCTAATGAAGATTAATGGCTTCTGATAATTACCATGGATTTTGAGTCTATCATGTAAATACACAAACATATCCGTATATGGAACTGAACCCTTGCTTTCCCGAAAAAAACTTTCTTGGAAAAATCATCAAAATACTGTCTTTCTGCTATTGTTGTTACAAAGTTTCATTTCTGATGCTGTTGTTATTTTAGATTTTCGCTTGTTTTTTTTTTGTGTGTGTTTTTTTTTTTTTTTTTTTTTTTTTAACGAAATAGTACATTCTAATTTCTCGCCCGGGAAAGGGGGCCTTAAAACTTAAAACAAAAACTTGAACCTATCATATATCTTGTGAGCACTTACGGCTAGGATCATCATTCTTCGTGCACATAACAATCTGGGGCCTATTTTGCTTATTATCTTACCATCATTTTTGCTTAAGTCAAAACTAAGAGTTGCTTCTATACTAGTAACTTGATACGGAATTCTGCTATGCATCATCTCATTGATATCATCTCTTGAAGACGACTCCAATGAGATAGTGCAAGGAGAAATCTAACAATGAATGAAAACACAACGTACGATTTTGATCTACGATTATTCTTTTCGCAAGAACTTTGGTAAAACGGGCCCCTGGCTTTTATTTGTTACCTTGATCCTATAACATAGGCCTTTACTATTGACCTACTTTGAAAGCTTAAACCTAAAATGTGAACCTTCGTATCATTATTGAGTGGTTAATATTATGTCATCATTCTTCGTATATACCCTAGTCAGAAAATAGGCTTTCACTTTTGAACAAGACTATTGAGCCTGTGATCCTGACTTTTACCTTTGACATTCTTTTAAAACATAGATTAAGAATATTAATCATGCATGAATGCTTACATCTTGGACAACCATTCTTAATATACTCTGAAACGAACTTTTAAACGGCCACCTTGCATTTGCCACATTTCAACACATCTATATTCATTTAATGGACTATATTCTATTTTCATATGAAAGGCCGTTCAATTTTTGCGTATTCTAAAAGAAAAATGGATTCGCATATTTGTCTTTAGTGTCTGTAGCAGACGATCAAACACAAGAAACAACCATCACGTAAGTCACAAAAGTTGCACATTTTCGAAGAATTTCAAATTTTCGGTCCAAGAAAAACTCGGCGATTGATCCTTTACGTGACAAACCTCGATGGCTATTACGTTTCAGATACCAAATTACCGACAAAAAAAACAAAACAAAAAAACACAGTGGCTCTTTTGTTTCTCAAACAAGGTTAAAATGCTAAAATTATCCAACCAACGAATGTTAATTTTGAAATCAGGGGAACCCCTGAGTTCCCGTCAAATTTGCTGGTTTCCGCACATTTTTTTCAAGTCTATGTTTATTGAAGATTCTCCCTGAATGATTTTCTATATACAATTCGACTACTTCCCATTTCAGATATCAAAGAAATCATTACTTTTTCAGCATGAACGAAGAGGCCATTTAGAAGTTCGTTGCAGTGTATATTCTGCTCTCGTGATGATCAATTGACTTGGACTCTTCAGTCATGACCTTGATATTTGACATGCATTTCGTTTTGAACTAAATATCGAAACTTACTTATATAAACTGAATATCTATGCCTTAAAAGCTATAAATTTCTTCATTGTTTTCCAAATGATCTAGACTATGTCTTGGTTTGAACTTGGTGTGAACATGCAATGTGATCTTTGGTGAAGTGTATGTTGCAAGCATCAGTTATTGCGAGCTATGTTGTTCATGGATAACAACAAAGGCGTAACTTCCTTTACGCATATAACGCTAGTACGTAATACAAATAAATCTTCTTCATTGTAACAACAGCTTAATCAAGCTGTAGTTACGATGTTTTGATTATTCACAAACGCACAAATCACAATCCAAAGTCCACATATCGACGTAACGTCTCAAAATATCTGCTTTTCACCGAGAATCAAGACTTACAAATACCTGCATCAGAGTACAACCGATGATGTTCTGCTATATTACTTATTCTTATACTCTCAATGTTAGTATAGTCAAACTTTCGAGTAAAGCGGGTAAAAATTGTTGGCATCTATTTCGAAAATAAATTAAAGTTAACAGACGGTCGGACGGACGAACTGACAGACGGGAAAAAATCATAGCTAAAATAGCTGATAAGTCATATTTAAATAAATTAAACAAAACAAATGAATACAATAAGAATCTGTAACCTCAATCAGTGCTGTAGATACTAAGCCGTAACGCTCTCTGTAATGTACCGTAACACATATATATTTTCTCGATTTTTTTTATTTTAAGTTGTGATAATAGAAAGGAAAACTTGTACCGATTTATTCAATTGTAATTATTGTTTAAGCTTGCATATATTTTTCAATTTTAAATGCTATCTAAAAGTTAAAAAATGCATTTACTATGAATTATGACACACAGTGATTCTAATTTGCTTTTAATCTGCGAAATCCTAGTGGTGAGGGGGTTAAGATATAAAAGAAAATCATTGTGTGGAGTATCACATTGTTTAGCTACACGATTGTTCTTTTTACGTTATATACGAGATGAAGGATCACACGTTCTTTTGAAAGGCGTAGCTTTTTTGTTTCCATAAGTACAGTAACCGTGATTGTTTTCATTGCGAATCCTTAACATGTTTTCGTGCAGAGGTATTTGTCCGTTTTATAGTTCCGCAATTTAGAGTGAGTGATCAAAGGTCAATTTTGTCTATACAGGTAAAGACAAAATTGACCTTGATCTCTCACTTTAAATTGTGGATCTATGACAGTTTCCGGGGGGGGGGGGGAATCATGTACATCCCTGGATAAACATTCTATATGTAAACAAGTCTAAGTGTCTATCTGTATAGATAAAATTGACCCTTGGTCACCAACTCGTACTCAAACTTTGACATCATCCAAGAAAATATTTTGCAAGACACTTGAGGCCCATGTATATTATTGAGCACAGATACAACTGTTTCAGCTCAACGGGTATATCCCTGGATAAACATTTTATAGATGCAAAACATTAAGTGGGCGATCAAGGGGCAATTTTGTCTGTACCTGTATAGACAAAATTTACCCTTGGTCACCAACTCGTATTCAAAATTTGGTATAATTTAAGAAAATTTATATATGTACCCTTGGTCACCCACTCGTACTCAAGCTTTGGTATAATTCAAGAAAATTGGTAAATATACCTGTATAGACAAAATTTAACCTTGGTCACCCACTCGTACATAAGCTTTGACATCATTCAAGAAATTTTGTATTTGTACCTGTATAAACAAAATTTACCCTTGGTCACACACCCGTCCTCAAGCTTTGACATCACTCAAGAAATTGTGTATCTGTACCTTTATAGACAAAATTTACCCTTGGTCACCCACTCGTACTCAAACTTTAACATCATTCACGAAAATATTTTGCAAGACACGTGAGCCCCGTGTTATTATTAAGCACCGATACAACTGTTTCATCACATTTCATGATCGTTTTACAACGTACTATAGAAACTACTTCCGCTGTTATAAAAAAAAGACCATCGACGTTGATTAATTTTACGACTGCTGTTAGAATGACATCCTTTGTAATGGGATATATTATTATCAAAAACTTGATGGTTAAAAAATAACTTAAGCGTGCTGTACAGTTCAGAATATCATGAAATTGACAAGTTGAATCGTTTTGGAATGATTTCGGAATTAAATTGAATGAGTGTGCGGGGGCGATTTTTGAATGAAATTAATGGGAGATAATACAAAATCGCTAATTTCTTCCAAGTTTGGCGAAATTGCCTATATTTATTACCTCCCTTTAAAGAAATCTACGTACTTTCTAATTTGTGTGTCTCCACATTCCAATCCGAGACTTTAAAATCTACACCAGCCAAAGAATACGCATCCTTATCCAACACTTTAAAATCTAAACCAGCAATAAAAAACGGCGAATAAAATTGATAAATTTCAATGAAATGTTGATCGTTTTGAACGAATTCAAATTGTTTTAAATAATTTCGGAGCATTTTTGAGTGATTTGAACGAGTGTTTGGAATTAATGTCTCGAGCTTAGAGTAACTGATTTAGGATTTTGACCGAGATAAATGGGAGTTTCACGATTTTACTTACTGTAGGCGTACGCGTGTCATCTTTGAACTGAACTGGTGTATTATTAGCACATATCCATCTTTGAACTGAACTGGTACTGAAACAGATCAAGTAACTCCCGTGAATATTTCGGTGGTTATGAGTAATATAGAAGATTTCACATATTTTTTTCCTAAAATAATTTGCGATGGCTTATAGTAATTTCTTTGAAAATATTCACTTGATAACTTAACCAACAAACAAGTAAATTATCAATATGATACAGTCACCGATTTGATAGATGTAGCACTACGCTCGTTCAATTATCGCCACCGAACGTCATTTTATCAGCATAAACTCAACTGATTACTTCACCGCGTAGATATGTACATGTTTGCATGGGCGTACGGGCTTATCGCCACTTCGAGCAGTATTTCTGTATATTGCGACGACTGGAACACCCAACCTAAACGCGGACCAGAATTCTGTTAAGGCAGGGGAATATGAATGGTGAAAATCTATAAACTTAATGTGTGAAGATAGTTGAGCCTATTTGTAACATTTCCATCAATGTGACAGATGCACACAGGACCAACATTAACCAGCCTAGATAACCATTTGTTTAATAAGAAGATAACCTGACTGTCTAAGGATACTTTGAGACCTTATCTATCTACAATGTGCCAAGTGAAGACTATGGCCAGACTGTGCAGATGCACAGGCTGATCAGAGTCTTTGTCTGGCGCACATTTGAAATTGTTGGAAATGTCGCGCGCATTTAATCTTGAATCGTCATCTAAATAATCATGTGACATTACATAACCGAAAAAACAACGTGGTGACAGGAGAAAATGTTTCTTGTTCAAGATACCGATTAAATATACGTTCTTTTGAATTGTTAATTTCATCGCACTTTTGGAATGTTTCCCAGAAATTTCAAATTACAGATATAACGGGTATGATGAACGGATCTCAGTCTGTCTCGGATCTGATAAAACCCTCGTTTCCCACACTTGGATTTGCACTTGTGCCCATTTGATTCCTGATATTTCTTTCTCTAGTGCGACCGCAAAATCCTATACGTTACAATGTGAATGTCGTATTAAGTTACACGTTTTTAAAAGATGACCTCAATTTCACGTTTCGTCAATTCTGAAATAAATCATCTTAAACAAAAAGAACGTTTAAACAACTCGGTATATTTACAGTGGTAGCGCATAGGATGAAAAGCACCAAGACGTTCCATGTACAGATCGGTCAGAAGGACCAAGCGTCGGCAACTGCAGCCTTGTAATTCCGGCTAGGGAATAGCTACTCGATTCTGAGAAGTTGGAAATGTGAGTTCCATTTCTCCAATAGACATGGTCCTCGAATCTTCACCAATCAAAGGGAGACAATTCAACTACTCAATCCTTCTACTAGCCAGTGCAGTATTCTCCCATAACAGTTCTTGTATTTCTATTATCAATGGCGAAAGACATAAAGTGGGAAGTCGCCCCCCCCCCCCCCCCCCCATTGGCCCTAGTCAGACTGCGCGGATTGCGCAGACTGACTTGGGACGAGACTTTTCGCAATGTGCTTATTTTCTGAATCTAGAATGACCAATCTACCTCCGAGTGAAAGAATTTTTCAAATGCGACCCGGGCCATGGTCTTAAATATTTATCATTTTTACACTAGCACCGTGAGTCATTTTTTTAGAAATTATTTGATTCTCATCTTTCGTCCACCAGCCTTACTAGGACAAAAAGAATCACCGGGTAGCCTAAAATGATTCTTTTAAGAAATGAATTATATTATTGGATTATTATATTTATTTGTGTTTGAAATGTCATCTGTATGGAACCAGCTGTTGAAGTTTCAATCGATTTCTGATGCTGATTATGTGGAAAAAATCCCCTTCCAACGATTACCCTTCTTGTTTTGCAAAACACGACCGGACATATCAGTATCTTGTGTGTCCTCCATGCGCAGCTGTGGAAGCCCTGATTCGTTTATGCATGGAATTCGCCAGTGTATTTATCATGGCCATGGGGAGGTTACTCCATTCTCTATGCAAGGCATGTTTGAGCTGGACATGCTTAGTCGGGGAATTTTGACATCTCCTTACCCTCCTGTCCAGGTCATCCCACAAATGTTCAATTCAGGAAAATCTGGACTGAATTCTTGCCAATCGAGTGGATGTTTGTTACTGTTGTCAGGAAATTGCTGGCAAACTTTGACGACACGGGACCAGGCATTGTCTTGCTGCAATATCAGGTTCCGTGCTTGCGCGTATGGGACGGCATTTGGGCGGAGGATTTCGTCTCTATACCTGACGCCGTTTAAATGACCGTCAATCACGATCAATGATGATTTAAATCTATAGGAGATGCCGCCCAAAACGTACGAACCACCGCCAAACCTATCCCGTTCAACGACGCACGCGTCGGTGTAACGTTCGCCGCGACGTCGGTATATACTCTTAGACCATTGTCGCGTAAGCGGTTTTGAACTGTATCGGGATAAATATGGCGATTATGACTGCCTATAGTGTTATTTGAAGTTTCGCTAGCAGTGAGATGGCGATTACGTAAGTGAGAAAGTGTCATAAACCAATCCGACGTGGCGTCGTGACGCGCGGACGTCCACTTCGCGGTCAGTCGTTGACCCTCCCCGTCACTCGCAGACGTTGAACAAGACGTTCAATAGTTCGAATATGCACACCAAAATGTGAAGCAATCTGCTTTTGGCTTTGATCCTGCACAAGCATTGCTATAGCTTGTCCCCGCTCGACTTCCGACAAGTAATCGATGAAAAATCGACCTGAAAACTTGAACAGTATAAAATAGACTGAAAACTTCCTTGGAAAAACTCAAAGACCTTCCCCTGCACGGGATTCTTGCATTTTAGCACGTGTCTTTCATTGTGCGAAGAGGTAAAGTATTGTGTATTTTTAAACGTATGTACCGTTCGACAGCGAACAACACATAAATCTGACTGATTTCTATTATTCTAGGCCATGTAATAAAATATTATGTTGCATATTTTATGTATCCCGGCGTTTCTTTTTCCTCCTAGTATATATTTCATCACCCTAGAATCTGGGTCCGAGATAAAAAGAATTATCGTTTTCAACTGGCCGGCTGACGTTATAATTTGTCAATAATCAGCCAATAAAGATATATTTCGCCAACTTTTATGTTTTTTAAGAAATAATCGGCTGAAAGGGTGAGCAGTATTTACTAGTATTTACCAATTTCATCAATAGTCGAAAAGTCTATGTGACTGTATCTAAAATAATATTTGTGAAAGTTGGAAGTTCAAGGTCAGGAAAGAGGCGTCCCTTTTTTATTCATTGCCAAGCTTGAAAAAAGATCAATTGTTTTTAAGCTTGATATAAGTAATTAATATGCATTTTTCAAATGAAATTGTGACAAGATCAACAAGACAAATATATCTTTTTTCAAACTCTAGCTACGAGATTTCGATCGCCTAGCAACGATATAACGAGAGGCGAGTTAAAAGGGGCGAGTTTTTAATCTATAAACGCATCATAACCAGATCATGTTCTATATTCATAACATGCCAAAACAATTGTGTTTTCCATTTATGTTTAATCTGATGGGACCCCTAGGTTATTACATTTCGCAGAAGAAACGAATTTGAATGTCTGTTATAAAAGGTCTGCTTTGTTTTTTTAAACATAAAGAGGATATTCGTTTGTTTTAGTGTAAGATAGATTTATATTTTATTGAGTGAACAACAAAGCCTATATTTACACGAGTGGCAAAGCCACTTGTGAAAATACAGCTTTTCTTGTGCACAAAATGAAAAATCAATGATTTTATTTGAAAAAGAAACGATCATCCTATTTCTGTAATGCAAAATATATGAGACAAGCTTTATAAAATTTTAGGACAATTTTTTTTCTTAGGGGGCGTCATTATGTACATGTTTGCTCTACAACGTTCATGTTTACGTCACTTATTGTGTCCAGCCTTAAGACAGATAAAGAAGTGTGAACGACAGTGGGGTATAAGTCTGATAATTTCACTGGTTATACGGTGAGTTTATCAAATGATAATCATCCATTATTTCTCTATAATCCACCGGCAATCATTAAATAATAAAGATAAAAGATATTATTGATGAAAGTTAAAAAAGAGATCTCGGTTAAATAAGCCATTCGTTTAATGTTGGCTAAAACAATTCTGTCGAACTCGTCGAAAATGGTACCAATCACTGTACTTTGAATCATATCTGGTCTATGCTTCAGGAGGAAGTGTTTGCGTGCGCATGGTTTTAAGGATCGCGACTTAAGCGACTCTGGCTAAACGGAGAGAGCATATTCGACAAAAACCGTAACGCTGACGGACTTACCGTCAATCCGTCGCCTACCGCGAATTTATAAATAAGCGCAAAAAATAGTCTATGTCCCACGGGACATAGGTCCCGTACAATTTTCGCCCCGTTTTATGACGACCGATTTCAGAAAGTAGGTTGGTGTCTATGTAAACGTGAAAACGGTGTACCCATTTAAAAAAAATCAAAGTGAAGTGAAACTTTTCAAACTGATTTCGGAGAACAAAAGGTTTACGCGTATGTATTCATTGCATTTACCAACGCATATCTCGAATGATAGCGTCGGAAATCGGTGATTTACTTTTTTATTTAGAACTATTTCTGACCGTTTCAATTTGCTGCAAAATTTATTACATAACACTACTTCTTCTTACGTATGCTACGCACTGAAGAAAATGACGCCATTTTGATGACGTTATCATTCGATCCAGACGCAACATCCAGATGGGGGTCCTTTTCTATTTAATTCAAGTATCCCATAATAAATGTATAAAAATATGATAAACAATACGATAAATCGACAGCATGTTTAAATTAGAAACCCGATTTGGATCCCTAATTTTTTGAGCTCATTCTAAACAGTCTGCAACAAAAAAAAACCATAAAGATTCATAAGTTCAAGTGAGTGATCAAGGATTAAATTTGTATTAGACAAACATGACCTTTGATCAATCACTTAATCTTGTGTATCTATAGCGATGACATTGCACGACCGCAACACTAAAGTTCATGAATGAGCGCGACTTTGGTTTATTTCCTATAGTATTAAACTGCTTTCTATTTACAAAATAGAGCTCATTATATCAATAGCAGAGAGACGAAGCCATCTTTACTCAATATTACTCCTACAAAATATCGTATAACCAGTCGAAATGATGAATGGTGAAAATGACAAGATAATCAAAACCGCCAATTGAAATCTGCAGACCTCATTTCCGGGCGAGTTTGTGTAAGGTTTCCCGAAAACCCATTGATCTTTAGGACGCCACAACCCTTTACAAACATTTGTGATAGTTCTTTTTACCATATTAAGGTGGGAGAGGACAAAATCGTTTTTTTTTTTTTTTTTTTTTTTTTTGAAAGAAGTGAATATTTTTTGGTGTATACGTAATCTCTGAGTTATTGCGATCTCAACGGCGAATATTTTTTGCTTTTTTAATTCATAAATAACGTTACCATGACGTCGTAAATATTCACGTTTTGGCGCGCTTTCTACAAACAACCTAATTACCATTTAAATGCGCAGTGCGATTGAATGCAAGACGTTTTCGTTCAGCCAATTGCACCAAAATGAATCGTAATAAATAGTCATAACCAAAATGCTGTATAAAATTATTTGAATCTAAACAAATAGACATGTAAGTTGATTGAAATCAATTTTCACATATTTTATTCTTCCAAAAATCTAGCATTTAATTTTTTTTACAATGATGATTTTATTTCAAATTTTGATATCATTTCTCAAATTCTAGGGTGGTTCAATAGGGAAAGTTTTAAAAACTTTCACCACATAATTTCTTTGTAATCTGGATTTAAAGGATGACATATTGACGTTAAATCATGAAATCGTGGTTCAAATTACACCTATTAATTTTCTATCTTTATCTTGATTAATTTGTGATCTTTTAAAATTATCAAAATTCCCAGACGGGTTCAATAGCCTTTAAGGAAAAGACCCCTCTGATGACCGTCTGAATTTCTTTGATTTTAAAGATTTCAAAAAAATTTAAGCTTTGAAAATGGTTATAGGGATGAGTGTCTTTTTCACTGCGTTTATTGGGGTATAAAGTGCAATTGCCTTAGCACATGGCAAATAACGCCCGTAGGGCGTTACGTTTAAGCCATGTGCTAAGGCAATTTCACTTTATACCCCAGTAAACGCAGTGAAAAAGACAATTGTCTGTTATAATTGCAATCCTCTAGATCGAAGAAACTTTTAAAATACTCGGCCAAACATTAAAGCTTCAAGTCTACTTTCTGCGCGTATAGATTACACAATCTACTTTTAGATCGTGTTTTGTTTTGTTTTTGGTGAACGAACGTCGTTCACAAGTGTTATACCATGTCAGGAAAATCATGTAGGATGTTAATACATTCGAAATAAAGTAGTGCCTCTTAACATTTAATTTAGTATCTTTCAAGAGATTTCTTCGCAAAATCACTGTTTAATTCCTTAATGGCGTGTGACTAGTATTCTTCATCAAGTGAAGATAATGAAAATTCGCCTTGAAAAACACAAAATGATCTTGCAATGTTTATCAAGGGAATTTTTGATCGGCGTAAGCTTGTCGAGAGTTTAGAGCAAAAACAAAGTTTGTGTCTCAACACCGTAGAGACAGATACTATGTTTTTGACCCAACCCTTCGCTGGTACAACTTGTAGTAATTAGCCGGAAATATGTGTTTATTTAGGTCATGTCCTCTTGAACTTACATTCGGCAATACTCGGGCGATTTCCGACGTCTCCGATTTAAATGTAGGTTATAGAATCGGCCGAGTTGAGACGAATGACACATCAAGACACCTTGAGTCATTAGAAACGGTAACCCGGTTTTACATAACTTTTCAACAAGCGACAGTTAGTCTCGAGACGGGTTTCAAGAATTATTCTACACGTGTTTTACATGTACAAACTTACTTGCACCTTTTATTTAAATAGGGATGAACGCCACTATTATCATTTTTTCTGTAAAACTGCGGTGGCTGAAGTAGGGCTGTAAGGATACACTCGAATATTCGTTGAACCGAATATCTTATTCCCAGCGAAAACGTATCGTATTCGTCTGTCTCAGAAGCGAATATTGGCGAATACCAAATGCGACAGGCACGGAAGATATTTCATTTGGGCTATTCTACTTTGCATTTTTTAATCTGTAAAACCATATCAATTGAAAATTATGTGATAATTAAATATATGATAGCTAAATATTCAACCCTAGATACCACTCCAATTGCCGTGGTCAAGGGGGGAGCAGATCCGTCATGCACTTGTTTACAATTCGACTGGCGGGTTTAGTTGTTAAATTATTCTGGAAAAGTCATTGCGTTTTTTACAGAAATCAGAAAAAAAATCGATGAAAAAAAAACTGGCTTCATCCTTCCCAAAATACGTTTAGAACTGGTTAACTACAGTTTAAGCAAAAACTAGCTCCGAGCAGAAAAGTCTAATATCAGCCGCAATACTGTAATAAGATATCAATAGTGAGTGATTTTACTGGCATCCATCTCTTGAAGGTAAAAAATAGGTTCTCGTGCAAAAAAAAATAAACCAACAATTGTAAGGATTCTCAATTCTTTTTTGGAAGAAAGTCGGGAGGAAAAATAAAACTTTGTATTACACTTATACTATTTGTCAGACATAGTCATGCAATTGTTACCTCCCTTTAAAAAAATAATTTCTTAAATAAGATTCTTATTCGCTTTTGATGTGGAAATTATGTTACAAAAATTATAATAATTATAAAGACTTTTAGTATGCAATTTACTATGAAGCAATTATTTAATATAAAAAGTTATACTTTAATTTCTAAACCTTAAACAGAAATTATCTATGAATTTTACTAATAGGGCACTAGACCTCCTTCAATCTATACCTAAATATTTCTCATCCTGCAGATAGCCTGTGATATAAAATTTTATAACGATATAAGTGCCAACCAGAGAAGTGGATTTGGCTTCAGATATGATTAAAATGAATCTCTTAGGTTATTGTTTAAAATACTATTAATGAGTTAACAAATCATAACTTTAAACAATGAGTACAGTTTAACTCATGACTGGCTGATATTCATAGGTGTTTCTTTGGTTGGTACTCAAAGACCTTTTCATCCTCTGAGAAGAAACAAAGATAGATGAAAAAAAGTTAAAACAAATACAACAATTTATCTAATTGAAATAAGCTTAAACATAATAACAATTACTTTTGTAAAAACAAACACCATTGAATATAGATTGAAGACAGTTTAAGAAAGGATTAAATCTTATTTTTTTCCATTTATGTTTAATTAATAAATGTACCTATTTCAAGTGTGTAAAAGAAATTTTCACAGAGTAACAACTCATATTCTGACAAATATTATTCTAACAGGAATTTTCCTCTCTTTACCTTTCTTTTCAATTTTCAGTGAAATTTCCGAATAACGGAAATTTTGACGAGACAATTTCCCTATTTTTTTCAATTTTTTTTTTTCATTCATAATTTCTCTTTTCTCATTGAATTCAATATATCACTCTAGAATGCCATCAGGTTCGTTCACCATCAGTACTTTCAGTGCTTTGATTTATCTCGCTATCGAAGTGAAATGTCATAAAGTAAAACAAATGATTCACAAATAAACGACACCTATGAAATTCGTAGAGGTAGATATGACAAAAAAATTGTTTCAGCCAAGTTAGTATGTATTTTTTAAACGAAACGGCGTGGTCGGTTTTGGTTGAGAGGGATGATTGATGGTCTTCGTCGACTCGCTGTTTTCTAAGTTTATGTCGGCTCAGAATCAGAACTTCATGCTTGTGATCGTAAATTCTTTCGAAAATATCTTAATTTATAAAAGATTTAATAGCAATGTTACGTTAATGATCGAGAACTATGTTAATTCGAGTTCCACCAACACAGGACTTGCAGATCGAAGGTCGGGGTTTTCCCGAAAGACCTATTGCATTTTATACAGAAATAAAGTGCAATGGATTTCCCCACGTGACGCGATTTAAATCAATCAGAATTCTTTATTTTATTTGATTGCAATTATTGCATGATAAATAGCCTGATAATATGCAAGTGTCTTACAATATCAATTTTATCTGGTCTCGGCTGTGAGAAATTATCATGACGAGACAAGCCTCGTCATGAGGCAAGCCTGTCATGAGGCAAGCCTCGTCATGATAAATTATCCCGACATCGACCAGATAACATTGAAATTCTAAAAAAACGAATATATTATTCTCTATAAACATGTACATTCATCTTGTATTGATTCAAATTGATTTTAGTATATTTATTTATTTTCATGCTTTCAAAATAATTGATCATATTTGGGCTGCTTGACGCACATTAAAACTGTTGAAAATGCTGGCAAATGTATAGCCATTTTATTGATTGGTGTAATTGAATTGGCCTTTAAGGGTTTTAAAGATAGCTATCACATTCTGGCTATACAAACGTCAATTCTTTTCATTTTCGCTCGCTTTCAAGATGATTAAATGATAGAATAATAGGATGTGAAAACGACATAATGTTTCTACAAAAGGCCGCAAGGTTTTTTGGGATACAAGTTCTAATTGTCTCCGAATGTAAAACTGTCTGATTCTTGACTTTCCGTTTGATGTTTTATTTATGCTACTTTTCCAGCGACAACGGCGTCCCCGTTTAAGACAACCGTAGCTAAAACTGGACGAACGTAGGGCAACGCAAGACGACGCGATAAGCAAACGTAATAGAACGGGACTGCCGTGGCCGCCGGGCCAAATTTTTAAACAGTCAAAAAAATGTGAAACGTGACAAAACGGGATTAACGCAACAAACCGTGACAGCACGTAACATACCGTAGCGAAACTTGGAAGAGATCCGTAGCGCAACAGGAAGCTTGTTTGCAGCCCGACAAGCCACGATTGCAAAAACGTTTTGTTGCGTTGATAACTTGATTTGCGGCGTACCACGGCGTGTGACGGTGTTTGGTACGTCCTGCTAAGGTGTGTTAGGTTATGATACGATCGTCACGGCGTATGCTGGCTTAGAAAACATATATGAAATTCGGAGATCAGCCTCATTCTAGTTTGAGTTCTCAAGCAGTAAACGCTATACTTTACCTTAAGTATTCGTTACCGCCTGCACCTTCTAGCAGATCTCTGTGACTGTTGTAGGTCACCTTCTTGCTGATACGGCTAAGTGATAGATCCACCCAATAAGAATACAAAAGCAAAATGAGACCATGAGCCTACCCGTAACACACCTTAGAGCATCCGTGACACAACTGCTAAAACCATGTACCACGGTGCGTCAAGTATACCGTGGCACGACGTGAGAGACCTTAGCAAAACGTAGTAGAACTTGTTACCAGAAAAATAAATGACCAAAATTCCACGGCGTGCCACGTTTTGGAGATACGGGACTGCCATAGCCGCCGGAAACATAGTGGAAACGCAGCATTAGGTATAACTTTACTAAGAAATAGAAGAAAATCTACCTCGAAAAATACATCAAGAGGTCACTTTACGTTTTCGCACGGTCGATCAAGATATCCGTGACAAAACCGTGGGCAGAGACAAGCTGCTGTGCCCCGGAAAAAAGCCAGCACACAACGCTTTACCCCGCGGTCTGTTACGGACGTCTGTACGTTCAATCCCGGCTTGCCATGCTTTTATCCGGACCTTTTTTAAGTCTCTCAAGTCCAGTCAAGTCAAACTACGGTAAGCATTGAGCGCTTGGAATGAAAGCACTAAAAGATTTAAAGAAAAAAACATTGTTTTTCTGATCTTTCGATGAGGAAACACGAATGTCCATGACTGAGCGATCGGGCCAGGGGTAGTATAGATCTCTTCATCTAGCGGATTTAAAGATGAGTGCCCCCAGGATGGAGCTGCTTTTGCTCCTCTACTTGGTTGGCCTGCACAGAGCGTAATCTCTTATATTCACACTTTGGCTTCCTTGGTGGCATTACCTTAAAATTAAATTTTAATACGAGTATAAATGCACTATTCAATGTTCGCAACTCGAATGAAGCTTTATTCGCTACCATAGCAAATGCCTTTATGAGCAACGCCCCAAGAAGATGGTAACGGGGGATAGTGACGCAAGGATACATGACGAAACTACTGCTGATATCCGCCATGTTTCTTTAACTTGCTCGATGTAAAGCATCGCCACACGGGGCCTCGGTTTAACCGCACATCCAAAGGCCAATCTGTTTTTAAGTGTGTCAGCCCTGGAATCGAACCCACGGTATCAATCCTAAATTATTATGAAGTCAAGTGCTCTGCTAACTAAGCTAATATGGCTGATAAACCGAAGCTTTTCTGCCGGGTCTGTCCTTTCATACTTATTACGCACAACGTGACAGACCGCATTTGAACTTGAAATAAATTGTAATACGTCGGAATGTACCTTGATTGATCTTGATGAAACGGCTATCATACTCCTTAGTAGTCGTGATGTCCGTGAGAAATCGTAGCGAAACCCATTCGGAACATCACTCGGCCATTTCCGTAAACTACAACATACCTCGGATGTATGTAAGGCGGATGGGTATGTAACGAAATCGTGCATTTTGTTAGGCGGAAACAGTGTAAGAAAAGCTAGCACTGTAGATTTATATCGTTTACAGCAAATAACGGCTGAAAAATATTAATTTTTGAGAATGACGAACCATTCTCAAAAATTAAGATTTTTTCCAGCCGTTATTTAAGAATCTAAAGATATAAATTTATATTAGGATTCGATGGTTTCACGTCAGCGACTTAAACGAGTAGCTTTCACGACGTCGAATTTTTCACTCACAGTTTCGAGGGCTAACGCCATTTTAACTGACGTCATCGAGTTTTCCCGTAATTTTTAAAAATAGTCCGTCTATGTACATCCCAGGTTGATCGTGAGATTGGCCGAGTGGTGTTCCGAATGAGCGAAACCCTGATATAACGCGCAGCTACCTTACGTTTACACTATATTCCCGTTGACAACGGCACCAACGGAAGTCCAAAACGCATAACGCCGTTTGGTCAGTTTTGACTTGGTTTTCAGGGTTACGTCATGTGTTCGCACGGTCTTTCAATATCCGTAACAAATCGAGGATAGTGCTGAACCCCGATGATCTGACGGGGCACCAGGCTTTAACCCAAGGTCTGTTTCGAAAGTTCACACATTCCATCCCGGTCTGTCACGTTCTGATGGTACCTGTCATTTTTGTTATGTCAAGGCCATCAACTATTAACGGGAAAAATGGGGAAAGTGGGGGGAAGCACCCAAAGATAAATGGGAACTCAGCCTGACAGACCGTAACTCAACATTACAGGATGGTAAGTTGCCGGTTTTAACTGTTGATTCCCGTCGAAAAACGGTCACTGTCTACGCTTTGTGACGGTCTGTAAGGTGCTGTTATGTTTGCGTTCTTTCCGTTTAGATACGGTCTATAAAATAGCTCATCTGAGCCGGTGCCGCCGAAACAAATATTTCGACAGTTAAAACATTTGCCCCGACAATCACGACTAGTTAAGTTTGTCGACTTTGTTCCCCTTCGTTGTCTCACGGTTACCCCGTCTCGATGTATTGAAACCTCCGTATTTTCTTGAGATTGTCAACAATTGTATACCATTCAACAAAATCGCACTGGCTATGCTCTATTCATATTAATAAAAAAAACTACGTTTACGAAAAACTTTTATTTAGAAGACTTAATTCTTCACTTTCGTCGTGGCAATGATTTTTTTTGTGTGTGTATATGTATGTAAATTTTATGCACTTTGGTTATTGATTATTATTGACCAATGTTTCGAACAATAAATTATTGTCGTCTAGAACTTTCCGAATGTTTGCCCAACCACTTTTCAAACGCACCTTTTAATCACAATTGAAATTAAATAATTAGAGGATAATAAGTGCAAAAGAGGAGGCTTTATACTGAAATGATTAGTAATGCGCCGGATTTCCATTCCCATAGTATTATAATCAATGACTACGTGTGTGTTTTGTTCGGGGGCTTCAGAATTCGACAAAGCAAGTTATGCAAGTTTTATATTAATTCCTTCGAAAAATAATTTTTAGGGAATTTTGAGAGGCCAATTTTGGATCATTCTTTTAACATCTCTCGTTTTTATATGCATGTACGTTGAAGATTCCGCCGTGAACATAAATACCAAACCCTCTTTTCTTTTTTCCAAAGCTATAGAGGGTTATAGTTGTCTTCTATAAAACATCAGGGTCTATTTTTTCGAATACCGACCCTTATTTTATAAAACGAATAGCCACGAAGGATTCTGGTAAATAATCATCTTTCTTACTTCTGAAATCAAGAAAACAAACAACTTCTGATTTTTTATTAGCACGTTGACTTCATGTAAATAAATTCTAAACAAACTGTTTAACCACATGTGGACCCGCGGTTATAAAACTTTTTTCGTGTTAAACTGAGTTAAACTGAGAATATACTCGAATTTCAAATTTGAATAAATGGTTTATCTCGATAAAAACTGTACAATACATATTTAGTTTACTTATATATGCATTAACTTTTCATTTATTATATTCCTTTTATTGAAATCTTGAAAATTTCCCAGTGAAATAAATTTTGATATCGTTACTGAAGGAACTACTTTTTTCGAGCAACTTTTCCCCTTCTGAGACTGCTGGGAGAACACATCGAGGCCCAATCATAGATTAAGGATATCTGCATAGGGGGTTCAAACTTACAAATTGGGGGTTGGTTTTCTCATAATCATGCATCTTTTATTTAACACCCATGCAAAAAAAGAAAAATCAGGATATCGGTTTACACTGTTAAAGTTCATTACATCCAAAACATTGCGGAACTATTACGGGTCCACTACCTTAAACCCCCTTCCCTATTCCCTCCGACTCGGCCACTGAAGCGTCTGTATCACAGACCGCATAATTCTTCAAAAATGTCCATCATCGTAGTAACGTTATAGCAGCAGAATTATAGATTTATTCTTAAATGCTTTTCGGTGGGGTATTCAGAAAAAACGATATATTATCACTTGATAAATTTACTGTCCAGCCAGTGAAATTATCAAATCAAAGCACTGAAGTACTGATGGTGGACGTTTTCGTTGGCATACTTGAGTGATTATTCCATTTGTTGAGAAAAGAGAAATTTTTCTTGTAAAATTACGATAAAAGGAAAATGACCTGACCCAAGTTCGCATCTTTCTTCAGGTATACATTTCTCAACATATATCGTCGATCATCATCCAAAGTCCTGTAATTACAAGGTTTCGATAACTTTCCGCATTATGCCGGGGGTAGTTAAAAGAGGAGTGAAAGGAAAGAAATGACAATTTGATTATCTAGGTATCATTGTTATTTGCAACACTAAACGATTATCCGTGGTCACAATCAAAATTCTGTTGTTATCTGCTTGAAAAATCCAATAAAGTGATAATCAATTAATGTTCCGCGATTTTCATTTTTAAATAAAAAAAGAAAGGATAAGCAAGTAAAATAATTGCAGACCCTCTCGAGATTGAATGTCGTGTGTTGAAAAGTAGTGTAAAATCCCATTGCATAAACCTTTATCGCACGACCTAACTGCTTTACACTACTTCCACGTGTTGTATCCGTATTCATGTGTGTGATCTAGTAGGTTAATATTTTTATTATTAGTAGTGTCAGGGGAGGTTACCATTCCAGTAATTCCATTTTCATGAGTGACCTCCCATAGACCATTGGGAAACAAGGGGCAAATTACTCAATCTGCCTGAAAAGTAGTTCTACGCAAGCGAAACGTTCACCCGATCTCAGAATTGAATTTTATTTTGCAATTAAAAGATGTCTTTGAGGTTTCAACAAGTAATGTAGAATCCTTGTTTCACTCCATTTTTAAAATACATAGTTGTCAGACGGACACAATTCTTGAAAAAGAGTAAATTGAATCTAAGTGAACACTACTGTTTTGAAAACCTATTAACATCTGACAGGATTGTTCTTACGCAGTATTAACACTGGTAAACGTAAACGTCCACCAAAAATTATACTCTACTTTCGTTTATTACACACTAACTTATGTCATCTAAGCGGAACACAATGAATGACCTCACCGTGAACGTTTCACAGCAATCATGAGCAAAATGCTCATTTCTGCTTAGAAAGTTTAGAAATAGAGAATAATCGTTTGTTTTTCGAGTAAGATCGATTGATACCCATTTCGTGAAAAACTTATTAAAGCTAAATTTTCACTCGTGGCTTCGCTACTCATGAAAATCAAGCTTTTGTTGTAGACTCATTGAAATATAAATCGATCTTACACTGAAACAAGCGATTATTTTCTATTTCTAAACTTGATGATTGAGTGAGTTCTCAGTAGAGCATATAAAATGGGTTATAATTTCGGAATTTCGTGTTTTCGGACATATCTATATGCAATTTGATCATTGTGCATGTACAGAAAAAACATCATGAAATCGACACTCGTTCCGATCAAAATCTTCTAGATCATTCACCTTGTGCTCCTTTCATTCATGAATTCCAAACTCATTCAATCGTCAAAAACGATTGGAAATCATTCGAAGGCAATTCGAAATACCCAGCAAATTCATTCTAAACGATCAAATCATTCTTTGTTTTAATAGGTTGATTTTAAAGTGTGTGATTGTTCGATGAAGACTTTAAACAGAAATTAGGCAATGTTATAAAAGGGGTAATGAAATATCGGTAGGTTGGACGAAATTATCGATGTTTTATTACCTCCCCTTAATTCCATTCAAAACTCGATCCTCCTACTCATTCAGATCCATTCCATAATGATTCCAAAATCATTCACATTGTTTATTACACGATTTTCTAAACCGTTATAATTGACAGGCCAATGAGCTGTAATGAGTATAAAGACTAACAAATATCCACTTGCGTTTTCGAGACAATATTTCCTTTTCAACAACATTAGAATGATCGAAATAGCCTCACCCACAAGCACATTGTTGATCAGAACGTAAATAGTTTACAAGAAATGTGTAACTGTGTCTTGCGGTGAAGTTTGAATCAAATCCCTTCATAATCATAAAATACCGAGAAATTGGGCAGACACGATTCTTTAACGAAAGGTCCATAATTCTGTCAAAAGCCACTGAACTTAATAAAAAGAGTATACAATGTATTAGTCTTTTTAGATTTTAGGTACACTTTGTGTATAGTTCCGCAATTTAGAGTGAGTGATCAAAGGTCGATTTTGTCTATACAGGTATAGACAAAATTGACCTTTGATCTCTCACTTAAACTTGTGGATCTATAGTTGGATGAAGACCTGCTTACGAGTTTTATGCCGACCGATTACATTTCATTCTGCTTCTTCATTTTTGATATTTTCGAAAGAACCCGACGATTTGACTCTCCCCTGTTGACTTTACTAACCAACCCCTTGTTCATGATGACATAACGGTGCAAACCGTTTGGTAATTTAACCCCGATTTGCACGCAAGCGCACGTGCAAATCGGCCAGTTAAAGTTAGTCAACCGTTTGAACCGCTTTTTTTCATCACGAACGCAAGGCAGAAACTATCACAGTTATAAACATTACAAAATTGATAAGATGAATGATTTTTGAATGAAATTGAATGAGTTTGTGGAGCGAGTTTTGAGTGAAAAATAAAGGGAGGAAGTACAATATCGCCAATTTTGTTAAAGTCGAACAAAATTAGCGATATCAATTACCTTCCTTTAATAAAATATGCATACAAAAATCTATAAATGGCTCCCCATGTCTTCACTAACCAATCAGACGCTTGCAAAATGTAATTAAGAAAGTGAAATTGAGGCTTTTTTCTTGCTAGATAAATTTTAAATGTAGTTGTTGATCATTTCCCCCGACGGCGGCACTCATTCTTTCCGACTATTTGTCTCTCACCAATGGGCCGATAATCGTAGATCTATGTGAGATAGTAGCTGGAGGCTAGGAAAGGATGTAATGGTAGTACTGGCGTGAGAAATACCAGGAATCCATTGTTAGGTGCTCCAGCCGCCGCGATATAACTGAAATAATGTTGAAAGCGGCGTAAAACCCCATTCAATCAATCAATCAATGATCATTTCAGTGATGGTTGGAGTGAGTGTTTGGAATGAAAGGATGGAGCGCTGAGTGAGCGATTTAGAATAGCGTTGATCGAAATGACATTCAATTTCACGATGTTCTTGACTGTACCATCTATTATTCGAGGACATAACAATGGCCTTGTCTACTTGAACAATATGTGATGTACAAGACAGGGAGGGAATTAATTAAACTTGGACTCCAATAACAAACACAGAAATCTCATTAATCGACCTTCCACGAAATACTATAAGGAAGACGAACCGATAAATGGGTTCTTGTTAAAATGAGGTGGAAGGAAGCATGCAAATATCTAGATTTTTTTTCTCGTGGGGAGGGTGTTTTGAATTGAACTTTTCTTTAAAAAAATCACTGTGTGTAAGCAAAATGTCGAGGCTGTGTCGTAGAAGTCGTAAGTTCTCGTGGGGAGGGGGCTAAGAATCGAAATTTTATTTAAAAAATTCACTGTGGGTAAGCAATATGTCGAGACGCATGCCGGTTCTATGAATAGCTTACTGTTTCAGTGTAAGATCGATTTATATTTCATTGGGTGAACAACAAGGGTTACATGTTCACGAGTGTCAGAGCCACGAGTGAAAATATAGCTTTTGTTCTTCACGAAATGAAATATCAATCGATCTTACTCGAAAAACAAACGATTATTATATTTCTTTATTGCAAAAATGAGACAAAATGTGAAATTTCTAGGACATAGTTTCGTTAAGTGCGTCATTTTGCTCGTGATCGCTATGCAACGTTCATTATGACGTCACTTATTTCGCCCCGCATAGATGACGTCAGATAGGGTGAAATGCACAAAAGCAGGGTATAAGTTTTTGATAATTTCACTGCTTTTGCAGTGAGATTATCATATGATAATCTACAGTTATTTCTCGATAAACCATCAAAAAGCATTAAAAGAAAATGCTATCATTGGAAGTACAGCAATAAGAACAAAGAAAAGATAAAATCAAAAAATGAGGAAAAATGTTTCTATGGACTTGAATTCAGTTACCTGTATAAAGTTCCCTGGACCATGCCTTCCGTAGGATAACTTCTTAAAACAAAGGGCCAACTTATTTGTCGCCCGAACGGGTCCCGATTTTGTTGTTTTTCAACCGGACCACAATTAGAAACCAGCTCCTATGTTCCGGCTGACAAGATTTTGCATACCGTTTTCAAATTAAACCCCGCTTTGCGCGTGCACACGCGCGCAAAACGGGTTTAATTTGAAAACGGCTTGCAACATCTTGCCAGCCGGAACATAGAGCTAGTTTATTATTGTACATACAGTCTCCGAAATTTCAAAAAAAAAAGAAAAACGCTCAGGATCCCATTCGGAACATCGCTCGGGAATTTCCGTAAACTGAAAAGTGCCTCGAACGTAAATGAACTTATTTTGGACATTTTAAAGGCTTCTGGCAGTGCTTTCGGTCAATACGCTTTAAGAAAAGCAAATGTCTTAATTCATTCTGATTGTTTATTGAGATCTAAAACGTCTCCATGATACATCGATACGTTTTTTTTTTTTAAAAAAAAAAAAAGATAAAAATGCCATTTCATAACAAAGCTCAGTAAACAATTAAAGTCTGAGAGGGTTCTTTGTTTTCCGTAATCATCAAGTGTTCGTTGATTTGATTTTAATCACGCCATCTTAAGCAGGAACATTGATACTTTTGAAGTCTTCAAACCCATTGCTAAACGATGCGCTTTATTGACTACAACCTTGTAATTCACGATGTTTATCCAAAGAATGGCCCATTATTTACTTTGTTGATTTGTATTTGTTACAAACAAGGTACTATGTACAAGGTGCAATAAAATATCTGCTTTGTTCTGCTTTGTTCTTGATGGCCTAGCCCCCGGTCCCCACCTCTGGATCCGCGCTTAGTTTTTATTTGGGTTAAAGTATTGAAATCAATCGAGGTGTGAGCTAATGACATCCTTCCCTATAATCAACTTCTATGACAAACTTTTACGGGATGATATAAAAATCTCAGAACCCCCATTGAAGTTATGCCTGCAAGTTTCCATAAACCGCGGCGACGTTTAATTCAATATTCAGTGGGAAGAAGTTTGGTGTAGCGAAATGCGAATATTTACAGTGTTTCGGTTTTTGGTGTGATATTGTCTTTAAGGCTCGAGATGTGATCATTACCTTATATGGACGTCCAAGTGGTTTTACACGGTGTTAAAACGGTGGGCCTGGGACTATCGAATACCGCTTTAAAACATTGTAATTAGTACTACCGAGTATGTAATTAGCCTAGTAGAGAAATCAGGAATTAATGAAACCGTAATTGGTCGGAAAATTAGGAATTTCTTTGTGGGGAAGTATTATAACAAAAATTAATCGTTTTGACAAAATGCGAATGCATCGTACATGTGGGAAATAATGTTATTTCAAAGAACCTAAACTACAAAAGTTATATATTTATTTTAAATTGAAATGGGCAATTGTTGTTCAAAGTTGGATTTTTTTTTCTGTATAAATTTATAGTGTGCACACTCCTTGACATGATTTCAATACATCGATGGCTAAACGCAAAACAGTTGTAACTGCCTATAAACGAATATGTTTATAGGCAGTTACAACTATTTCGCGCTGCGCTTTCAATGTAGCTTAAAGGATTATTTAAGTCGTTTTTTTCAATTCGAAATCAGATTGAATTTCTGTAAATTTCGCTCTATATAAAACATAATATTCTTAAATTATCACAGGGCTTAAGACGAAAAGGTTCTCGTAATGTCTTTAAAATGGCACACCGTTATGCACGTGAACTTACGTGGAAAGCGGGTTTCTATTTCTGAATGTTTGAAAGCGTATTTGTATTCCGAATGCAGAACAGGTTTATATAGAACCTGGGACAAAGTAAAGTTATTTTATTCCTTGATAATGATTTCTTTGTCTTCAAATTTCGACAAAAAATAATGTCATGTGATTAAAAATATATTATTTTAAAAAAAAAGTAGTAGGAAAAAAGTAAGCTTTAGAATTAGGGAAAATCAGATCCTAGTAATGCTGCTTCCAGTCACAGATACTCAATCGTGAGGGGAAGGGTTCCATCCTTTTATGCGACGAAGATCTTTTCCGTCATATGTCTACCTTGTGGAATGGAGATTTTACGAAAATGCAATCGAAAGATGTGAAAAATGAATACGATTCATAAGGAGTGCAATAAGGATTCTCTTCATGCTGTATTTAGTCTCAATCCTGTTCGGGTGTCTGTCTCGGGTTCGATCCTCGGATGCAACGAATTTCTTTTACATGTATCTCCCATCATTAGGTAGATGGCCGTAAGAGCAGTTTGAAACTCGTAAAGCATGTTGTGGCCAGTACTATCTTGTGTTTAGGATAAAATAAGAGTTCTCTAACGCTTAAAATGGTTCCATGCTTTGCACGTGAATGCACGTGTACAGCTGGGTACCAGTTTTTAGTCATTGGGGGACGTCTTCATCTTGAACGCATGGGTTGTGTGAGAATAAGGAATCTATTAATAGGTGCGCGTGGCGCCGAAATATTACCCGTCATTAAACCCGTTTAATCAGCAAGCGCTGCATTTGTTTTTCCTTTATAAGATGAAAAAAAAATGTGGAAGTAAATATGCATTTTTGTAAATACATTTTCATAACACTGAACAAGACATGTAAAACGACGTACTCCTGGAAATGCATGTGAAAAATCAGACTGCAAAGAAAGTGGATTATCTCAATTCGTATTTTTTAAACACAATATGTATTAAGGTTTAAATGCCCCTGTTCGGGCTGTTCGCTGACTGATGGTGGTGTCACTGGCTGAAATGAAATCTTTAAATATACGGACTGTCCTAACACGGCTGTTTGACAATCGTTATAGAAAGGGTGAGTAGAGATTTCGTTTTTTTTATGTGTTTTTTTTTTCTTGTTTGTTTTTGTTAATTTTATGTTTGACTCTTGATTTTATTTTTGATTTCTTAACTCGAAAAAGGACCTTCCAGTGTTTTTAAAATGATAAAAGTTCCTTCACAAAAATGACGACCGATAAAAAATGATAATGATAACTTGAAATCCGTAAAATAAATATGTGACCCGTCGCGCGAAGAGGGACCATCTGGGTAGTGCGTAAAGTTTCGACCCTAGTCAGACCGCGCGGACTGCGCGGACTGACTAGGGTCGAACTTCTTTGCAACGTGATAATTTTCTGAATTTATAATGATTAATCTACCTTCCTATGAAAAGATTATTGAATTGTGACTTCAGGTTGACCTGTACTGGAACTAATCCCTTTTTAAAATATCTACTTTACAGATTAAGCAGATGGTCCCGTGCCGGGTCTTATATTAAAAAAAGGAGATTGGCACTCAAAAAGGTCGTAATTTGAAGATATATCAAATATAAGGGTAGGGTGACTTTTTCAAATCACAAGCGCTTGTTCAAAACCCAGTATTCAGGGGTTTTTTTGATGATCCTGAGCAACATTTCCAACATTCAAATAGAAAAATACCCTAGAAGCGTGCAATGCGCAGCCTAACCAGGATCACGGTGCACTCTTAAGATTCGCACTAAGAGATCTTATCAAGGCTATATATGAAAAACGCAAAGTGTCGACTCTAGACATATTGTACGGATGCGTGTGTATTTCCGTTAACTTATATTCATCGTCTCTACCGTAACATATGCCCATATGAGCGACGCCTCCAAGATGGCGGTTAGTCGTTACTGAGGGATAGTGCAAGGATACATGACGAAATTACTCCTTAGATCAGTCATTTTTAAGTTGGAATGCGGAGCAATTCCAACTTAGATTTAACAAAACCGCAAAATGAACTCAAGATAATTTCATTTCGGGTTTTTTGATAACACATATCACGTGAACAGGATGTGAATACACTCCGGCCTATTTTTGATATCTCAACTAGACATAGACACACAGTTTATTTCATCAAGAAGTAATAATTTTGAACAATTACACAACTTTCACTTCATGTAAATTATCAACACGCTAATTTATGTTTAACACGAAATTTATTGAAACTTGCGTACGAATTTACTAGTAGCAAATGTTTGCATTACTATATTTGGAAATCATGTGATAAGTCAAGTTCAATAAAGTAAGCTATTGACAACAGCATTGTCCAATCACGTGATCTGCTTATTTGGTAATACGCGACCTGTTTTTCGTAGAACTATGGCAATAGCACAAGCCAATCACGTGATCTGCTTATTTGGTAACGTCGCGACCTGTTTTTCATAGAATTATTATAGCTTCTTTTAGAGGTCTAGTTTCTCTTTCTGAACGAACTTTTTACACACTTCAACAAAATACCGTAGTTCAAATGTTTTTTCATCTAATTGTTTCGTAAACCATTATTAGAAACGCGCAAAATCTGCAGATTATTTATCTGTATTAACAACCCGATCCAGCAAATATTCTCTTTTTATTACTTCTATTACAAAAATGGAACCCCATCTCCAAATCGAGCGACAATTTCACTTGATGGTGGACGCAGCAAGGACCGATGAAGGTATAGATTCACAAGTTTAAGTGATAGATCAAAGGTCAATTTTTGTCTATACCTGTATAGACAAAATTTTCCTTTGATCACTCACTCTAAATTGCGGGTCTATAGGCAAACATTTATCTTCTCTTTCTGCTTTTGTCCATTTTCTTTGAAATTGCTTAAACATAAATTCTCTTGCGCAAAAATACGCACGTGCGCAATCCTTTAAATATCATTGAAGATTATCACAAGTTAATTTCAGCCTTTGTTTTTATCAAATATCTGAACGAGTTAACCAACCCAAAGTGTTTTGCCTTCAGGGGCCACGTTCAAGAAAGGTCCTAGGACCGAAATTTGATCGTATCGCAATCGTACGATTGAAATTAGCTTTCATAAATTTGCGTTACCTAAAGGCTAGTCTCGAATTTTGCGATTTTGACTGTGCAAGCATAGTATTTTCTCGGATTTCATTTTTATACGCAACTGGAGGCGGTCGTATATTGGCAACATCTTCTCCGTCTGCGTCCGTCCGTACGTAATTCCACTTTACTTGTGAGCACAACTCCTCCAAAATTTATCGTTGGATTTGGATGAAACTTTCACAGAATATTTCTAATCACATGACCTTGCGCATACAGTCACGGTTTGGTAATTTCAGCCGCGTCATGGAAAAAGAGCCTTCATATAAAAAAAAATCTTGTTAACACAACTCCTCGCTCATTTATGGACCGATTTGGATGAAACTTTCATAGAAAGTTTCTAGTCACCTGACCTAGTGCCTATTGTCACGGTTTGGTGAATATTAGCCGTGTCATGGAAAAAGGGGCCTTCATTTGAAAAATCTTGTGAACGCAACTCCTCCTCTATTTATGGACCGATTTGGATGAAACCTTTCCAAAATGTTCCTAGTCATCTGACCTAGCGCATATTTTTACGCGGTTTGGTGAAGTTATTAGTCAAAAGTCAAGATGTATTATGTGATCACCTGCGCGGGAGGCGTCAGCTTAGTTAGTGGCTTGATGTCATAGTCTCTTGAACGCATTCCAACTTATCAGTACTTTCAGTACTTTGATTCTTTAATGTGCTCAATGTAAGTTTCGTCACATGGGATCTTGGTTTAACGTCTCATCCGAAAGACAATTACATGTAGTTTGTAAGTGTGCCAGCCCAGGAATCGAACCCACGACATCCAACTTTGAAGCCAGGCGCTTTACCAACAGGCTGTCCATAGTATGTTAAACCTCTGAAATTGTTGGAAATGTCACTCTCATACTCATGTGTTGATATGTAAGACATTATATAATAACTTAAAAGACAATATTCATGATATGAAACAATCACATGCGTTCTATTTACAGTAGTAATTCAGAAAGCAAACGATTCCTAACCTTGAAAGACTGTGTACCTCCCAGATGGTCCAATTTGGTGCGATAGGTCACATAAGTAAAATAAAAATTAGGATAAAATAAAATGAAATACAAATAAAGTATCCTTAAATAACATGACGTCTATTAGAGACAAAAAATTCGTTACGGAGTTATCATTATCATTTTAGGGCTTAAAATAATTTTAAAGTTTTAAAATCAAAGACAAACGAAGAGAAATAATTATGACAAGCAATTTCTTCAATTTTTACATTTGACTGTACGGGGAGACAAAAAAATAAAATTTCATTAAGTTTAATTATTCGTCTGTTACTTTTTTTAATTTGGAAACTTTCTTGATTTTGTCGTCTGTAAATGGATAAATAACTTATGTTTCACTTTCTTCTTTACTTATATGGTATATATGCATCGACTTTTTCGTGAGTAAGATTTGTAAACGCAATAAAAAAAGAAATCCGTTACCGAGGTTAATGTCGTTATTATTGGTAATTTCAGCTGTCTTATCCAGATTTATAAACGAGCAATTTTTTACCAATCCAAATTCGAACAATTTAATGATATATTCGATGTTCGATGAAATTGTAAATAGACTGCAAAATATTGTAGAAAACATTGAGGAAAAGAGAGAAATTGCTCGAACCAACCAATTTCTCTATTTTCCTCAATGGTTTTCCCCCTTGATTACACTCAGTGCATACAATCCAATTTGTGGTAAATAATTTCACAAGCACTTGCAAAACACCTCAATCTCTTTTAGAAAAGAAAAATATTTCCTTCCTATTTCATATATTAATAGACCATTATTCGTTTTTTAGCTCCACTGGCCGAAGGTCATTTGGGCTATTATCATAGCGCTGTGTGGGTCGTGGGTCCGTCCGTTTGTGCGTTCGTCCGGGTGTCAGATTGTAAAATTTTTCTTGAAAATCTTCTCCTCATAAACTACTAGACATTTCAACCAAACCTCACAAGAATGATCTTTGGATGACCCACGTCCAAAGTTGTACGAGGTTTTTTGATCCAATGAAAAAATGGATTTAATGGACGTGGCAAACAACCATATATGGTAATATATACATTTTCACATAATCTTATAGATAGATGTCAACCGAAGTTTTAATGGTTTAAGCCCTGAGTGACCTTTCAACAGTCTACAAAAATATGTTGTGATCAGATGAATAATATGTACTTTATGGTCGAGGGTTATTTCTCTGTAAGTAAAATAATGGAAACTTTGAAAATCAAACAGCTCTATTTATAATTGGTGTCTAAGGCTACGGTAAATTTTATTGTCATTTATGCCGGTTTTCATGCATAACGGATCGTGGATTTTGCGAGTACCGCGGGCATGTTTGCCGTCATTCGACTCGCGTATGGAGCGTAATAGAAATTTTAGTTTCACGCCTCAATGATTTAAAAACAAGTGATTTTGTCTTTTTGATGTTTAGTCCGGTCTTTTAGTTTCATTGCATTTGATGATATTTATTCGTGTATTTTATTTTGTCTATTTACTGCTTTGGCCTTTTTCCTGGTAAACATTTTGAAAAAAATATCTTGTTACAATGATCTTGACCAGTTTTAGGATAATGTTAATTATTGCATAAAATGTATGGTTTTGGTCATAATATGCATACTTTAACGGAAAAAAGGGCATTAAACGTTGAGAAAACTAGTCTTGCGTTACGGGTGACAAAACGGCGAAATGTATTTAAATATAACTTCCGCTTTGCACGTATGATGTAGCGGGATATACTTTGCAAACAGATTGCACCATTTTGTCGTCCTAAAAGCAGGGGTGATTTAATCAGTAAATTCACGTGTCCGACGTTAACGTCCTTTTTCTTTATTTTGAAAAGTATCCTCGATCTGGACTTCTTTAATCAAATTCAATGATACTGATCTTTTTCTAAATCAATTGTTTGTCCTCAAAAATATAAATTGACGCATCTTCTTTAAGTAACATACTACTTATCTTCTGCATGGGATCAAAATGAAAACACAAGTGTTTTGTCTCGAGAAATATGATTCCAACAAAAAATGATTTCTCATTTTTCGGCATGTACAGAATAACACCAAACCACCGCCTAATTTCGTGGCTGAAGGCACTGGATAATGCAAAATATCAACATAAAAACAGGAGCATGATTACACTTGTGATGATGAACATACTTGCAAAGTTTCTAAAAGATATCTTCCATAACAACAGGGGTAATGGTCAAGGTCAAATTTTACTATGCTGACGTGAACGTAAACACACGTACTAACGCTAACGACGTCACGGTGATAACAATAGCTTTTTTTGTTTCAAGAAGTCGTGCGAATAAATTAATTGAAGATGGAAGCAATTGTTTAAAATGCATTCTATATAATTCCATGGGGAATGAAAGAGTTATGACCATGGTCAAATCTTACTATGCCGACGGCAACGTCAACGGACGCATCCACGCTTACAACGTCAAGGTGATAACAATAGCCCAGGTTTTTGTTTCAAGAAGAAGACGTGCTAATAAATCAATAGAAGGTGAAAACAATTGTTTTAAATCTAATATACATAATTCCGTTTGGAGAGAAGGAGCTATGACAGAGATCAAATATTACTAAACTGACGTCAACGTGAACGGACGCACTCACGCCAATAACGACAAGTTGATAACAATAGTTCGGGAATTTTAAGACGTGCTAACAAATTGATTGAAGATGAAAATCAATTGTTTAAAATTTAATGTTTATAACTTTATGTGAACAAAATATATTTTTTCACTTTTGACCCCTTGCAAAAGTTGAGTGTTTATGCTATATATATTGGCGATCAATGTTTAGCATTTTCGGAGGCTTCACTTATACATAAAGCGCATGGCCTTCAAATTTAACAGAGTTCATGAAGTCACATCGATTCTATTTGAAATGACACTTTTTACATATAAGTCTTTTGAAAATGTGAAATTCAAAAGTGTAAAGTTTTCATTTTTGATCAATATATATCATGATGAATTAACAAGGATACTCGTTGGGTTGTAACTCAACATTTTAACGCGCAAACCAGTGAAATTAATAAGAGATAAAGGGAATATTTATTGATTTATGGAGGAATGAAACTAAAAGCCTAATCACACTGTATGAATACGCGAAGCGGATTTATACATGAGTGTGGTTAGGTTTTTAATTAAATACATCCATGAAATCAACAAATACTCTCTTCATACTTTCACTTTTTTTAAATTTTGTTTCGTGTAATATCGAAAATATTCTATTTTATTTAGAAGCAAAAAATACTATTTTTTCCTTAATAAACATTCTGTTCATGTTCACCCAATGAAAGGTACCTAGTAATTAGATCTCACAAAAAGGGCCCAAGCGCGCTTCCGTAAGGACCCCTGTGCTCAAGAGTAGTACATACACATTTGACCGGTCACGCAAAAAAGGACAATATAGGTAGTGCGTAAAGTGTCGACCCTTGTTAGACTGCGCCGACATCGCAGACTGGCTAAGGTCTAAACTTTTCGCACTTTATTACTTTTCTGAATCTAGATTTTGCGTAGTTTACAGATGGTCCCTTTTCGCGTGACGGGTCATATTACAAGCATATCTATCATATATATGCACTAACGGCTTATTGAACTTTGACGTCGTGTTTTCCTCTAAATATTTATATTTTTCGCTATAATGAGTCATGATATTTCACTGTGTTCTTTATAACGAGCTCCGTTTGTTATATTCATCGATTCTAAGTATTGAAGACCAAATCGAGAGGGCTGCGCAAAACTATTGAAAGTGCCTATGAATATATAGGCACTTACAATAGTTTTTCGCTGATCGATAGAAAGGATATCTCTACCAGAAAATTTCGTCTTGTGCGAAATAAATGTCGGTCAAATGATATTCGTTCGGTCAGTATATTGTTAATTAATATATAATTTACTTGTATAAAAGCATCACAGAATAGTTATTCGTCTTCGTACATAGACGTACAGTATCTAGAAATTTATGCGCACTCAGAAGGCGATTACCAAAGAATACATTGGATAAAGGCGATATGAGAACTGTGACAAATGACGTACGTCCTCCGTCGGCTCCCTTTTTCTATGATTTGAGCGCTGGTGAAAAATCGAAACATCGTAACTACAGCTTGAATAAGCTGTAGTTTCGATGCTATGATCATTCATCAAACCCCCTTGTATGTATCTCCAAAATATCACACAGCTAACAGCATGGTGTAATTGACAAATAGAATGTTTTTTTCAATGATTTCGGAATGATATGTTTGTGGGAGGATTTTATGATGAAATTTAAGGGAGATAATACAACTTGGACGAAATAAGCGATATTTTATTATATTCCTTTACATTCCTTTAAACAAATCAACGTTCTTTTCAATTTGTGTGTCTTTGCATACTAATTCAGGCGCTTTCAAATCCAAACCAGCCAAAAAAATGTATGACTTTCATAGATTTCATTGATTAATATCGCGAGAAATTGTGCACCTACCCGTGGTTTCCTTTTGTTTCTCTCACCAGTAAAGTCACAACATTTCAACCGGGCCACCGGCTGCTCATCCCACTTATCATACACCCATTAGTGGAAGACAAATAACTTGTGTTACATTTGCTTTTATCAAATGTCGTATGAAAGTTGGTCGAGCCGAGGTTCGAACTCAAGACCCACGGGTCGACAGCCGTATGTTTAACGCCGATTTTGCCAGGCTCGAAAAAGAGGTTGAGCCACCACCAAAGCGTACATGTATATTGTTTTGCAACGATTTGGGCCATGAGTTCCTTTGCCACATTTTTCTCCCACAATGGGTATACAATCGTAAACCTAGGCGTGGTAACATGTATGGCGAGGAAGGATGTGGTAGACGTACTGGTAGTAGTGAAGATACAAGGGGCCTGTTTTACTAAACAGCTTACGATCATTTTTTGCGTAAGTCGAAAGTTAAAAGCTGCTTCTACAGAAGTAACTAGACATGGAACTCCGCCATGCAATATCCCATTAGAAACGTCTTCTAAAGACGATTCCAATGCGATATTGCAAGGCAGAATCTGACAATGAAGGAAAACACCGGGTACGAATTTTGATTTGACTTAAGAAATTTTTTTCGTAAGAAGTTTAGTAAAACGGACCCCAGGAATGCACTGCGATATGACTGAAAAAAATGTTGAAAGTAGCTTTAAAGCCAATACAAACAACCAACCAACCAAATCAATCAATCAATGACCGGCTTTTTACGGGGCAAATGGGGGCGGCCTTCAGTGTAAAAGAAAAAAATGACAATGAAATAGACAAACTACATACATGTGTACTCTTCTAAAGTTATTTACATTTTTGATTAGATTTCTCCGTGGAGTATCACATTGATAATTACATTGTTGCACCAGTGAAATTATCAAACTTGTTGAGTCCTATTTGAATGACACAGTGAAATGAACGAAACGTACTATGTGGATGTGGATTTTTGTAAAAAATGGATGAAATTATCATTTCTAGGCAGATTCGGGCCTATACAGAAATTCGAACATGCCAAAATATTCAAAGCGTTGGTGTTATTCTAAAATCTCGTAACTACTGCTTGATTAAAGCTGTAGTTACGATATTTTACACTAACATCGCCCTTAAGGGCCTGTCGCTGGTGAGTGAAAATTCGATTATATTCAGACGGGATGTCGTTAAATACGGTGAAATTGGTTCAAGTTAACCTCTTTAGCTATTTCTATTGAATTATTTTTATACGCCATTTGAATAATAATTTCGTTACATTCGCAACATTTGTTCGTTCATCTAATTTCGTAAGAATGAAAGCGAAAACAAGAAATAAATAATTCGACATAAAGCAGTTTTGGTAGTTTTTGCGGATTGAGCCGTGAAATCAACTTTTTACTGTTAGATTCTCGTGCCATTTGTTCGAAATAAATAAAACAAGTTAAAATGATGCATTAAGAAAGTTTAAAATCTACCTTTTAAACCAACGTTAATGCTCGTCTTAAAACGTAAGCTTCACTCAAACATGTACTTTCATAATTTCAGTGAAGGTATCAAGTTAATTCCCCATCTTTTACTTTTTTCATTATACCCGATTTACCTATGGTAATGGACTCGGCGCCTACGTCAGAGCTCAGTTTTGAAAAAACACCTATACATTGTATAAGGTCGGTTTAACCTTCACTGTAAGTGAACGACATTCTTTGGTTCGCGACTTTGGCGTTCTTACCACAGACTGTACTGGGATTCGGGCCCTGGTTTAAGAAGGCTTAGTACAATTAGTTACATCATGAAGTTGACATTCATCTCAATCGAAACCATTCTAAATCGCTCATTCGTTGCTCCATTTATTCATTCCAAACACTCACTCAAGCCATTCAAAAAGGCTCCCAAATGACTAAGAGACAGGCTAAAATCAACAACTACAGCCAAAACAAATATAGCTAGAAAAAAAATCGAGATTTCTCCGACAAATTTGAAATTGAAAACGTTTGATTGGTTCTTGAATAAAAAGGAAACTATTAAGAGAAATTTTATGCATAGATTTATTTAACGTAGGTAATAAATATCGCTAATTTGTTCATCCTGAACAAAATTTGCGATTTTGGATTATTTTTCGTTTAATTTCACTAAAAAGTCACTCGCCTTTCATTAAACTTCGTTCAAAAAGCATTCAAAAATCATTCATCTCGTCAAATTCTCGATATTCTCTACTGTAACAAGGTAGAGTACCATCCGTAACCTTTCAGAACTTTAAATGGACCATAAGTTCAAGGAACTAGTGTAACTACAATATGGTGGCATATTTCTGACACATGATACAAGATACCAGTTTTATGTTTATTTAAACATTTTCACGAAAAGGGAAAGTTTCCGGAAAATTCAATTTAGATAGTCAAGATTTTCTCAATAATACTTTCGTGATGATTGTACCTAGTACTTTTTTTTCTGTGACAATGCCTACAACTGACAACAAGATAAAACTATCCTTCACCAAAAACTGGCATTCGTTGCATCTCATGATATTAAGATTACGACTTTTGAATTTATTTTATATTTGTCCCTCGGTTTAATGTTTTTCTAGTTTTTTACATACAGGAAACAGAGTCATCCGAGTAAGTTTTTCCATTTATAGTAATCGGAACTCTTATATCAAACTGGCTTTATCTTGATGTTAGTAGATGGCATTTATCGCTATACGCTTACATAATTATATATATGGCAGAAATACGCCACCATACTAATCGTGAATTTTGTCACTGCTATTATCCATAATTAATGCCCTGGCAGGGCGGAGCTTAAGTAACATGTCGTTGCACTTAAGGTTAAGGGAAATCAGCTTTTATCTAAAATAAGATACTTCTATAGAGAGTCAACATAAATGGCTCGATACCTTTAATCGTAGATTGGTAACAAAATCCTCGTAACTTCAGCTTAATTAAGCTGAAGTTACGATGCTTTGGTAACCAAACGATGAAATGTGTTCACTCTGTCAAAGCACGTAGATCCTTTGGGTTTTAGGATACAGTAATTTGCACGCGTTAACGATGAGAACCGACTAAAATTTGAAAGAACCCAAACTATTGAAAAGTAAACTCGCCAAATTACGCCACGCTTAAGCCCCGCCCTGTCAGTTCATTAATTACGCAGAATACCTCTTATCTCGCGGTAGAAATTTGCCACGATACTATACTAACTATAAATTTTGAAACTCGACATAAAACTTTTCTTCCACAATAAAACACTTTGTTCTAGGATTTTGGAATTGGCGAGCATAATTTTTCTAAAGCAAGAAACTGAAGAATTACCAACCACCGAGAAAAAAAGGATGAACTTCAGAATATTAACAAATATAGTGATCAGTGTATGGTGCTTTGTGGCCCCATGCTAAGTATCACTGACCACTTATATCTCATAACAACAAGATGTTGACTTCTTGATTGTATAAATACCGTGAAATCTCTATAAAAAACCACGGGTTTCAATAAGTATCGTCGCATTTCCATTATAAAGGGATGAGACTTTATAAGAGGCTACGCTTCACATCGATGGCTCAGTGCGAAGCAGGTTATCCGCGCAAAAAATTAACATTTGTTCGAGGAAATGGTGCCAAAAGCTTCTCCTGAAATTTAAGTGACCTTGCTTTAATGGGTATGGGCCTTTATAAAAGGCTTCAAGATTTTGTAAAATCACATTAAAAATGGTCGCTTTCGACCTCCAAAAAAGGGTTGGGGGTTTATTAGAGCATGTGGCTCTATTAGAATTTTACGGTATGTAACCGAACAAAATTCTTTGCAATTGGGAAATGTTTTGAACAGCAGGATATGTGTTAGTTTCATATGAGCATAAACATGACATTTCCAACAATTTGACATATGCGTGAGTTGCAATCATTTTGCAGCCTAGACAATCACATAGTGAATATGAATATTTGTCTGTCTTTCTTGAGAAACTTTGAAATCTTGTCTGCCTATAAAGCCTGAAGTGAAGACGCCGGACAGTCTGTGCGGATGCACAGGCTGGCCAGAGTCTTTGCTTGTCGCCCATTTTAATTGTTGGAAATGTCACGCAAGTGCTCATATATCAATGAACAATGAAGAGTTTGGTGTATGACCAGTTTATTAACGATCAGTCCATTATTATAATATCAGTTAGTCCTGTTAAATAAAATCATGACAACAGTCAACCCTGCGCTGCGCTTTGGATGACAAAACGATGCAAGCTGTTTGCAAATCATACCCCGCTCTGCACGGAAATATCCATGCAAAGCGGGGTAAGATTTGCAATCAGCTTATACCTTTTCGCGTGACGGGTCACATATAAGAATTGATATTTAAAACAAAAAATATGGACATTTATCATCGGGTACTCGAGTATCCACGGGTGAGGAGATCTTGGATACCCGAGTACAATATTTCTACTCGTCCAAACTCTAGAACTCGAAAATATCACGCAAAGGTTCATTTTCAATTCAACAACATCAGGATTTGATATTCCTTTTGTTTCCATAGAAATTTACCAGATTTCTTTATAGCGTTATACATGTATACTGAGTTCCATAAGAAAGTGTGCACTTTCACTTTTTGCATTTTTCTTGATATTTGAAAGTCGGAGAAAAAAATGGAATAAATTTGATACCATACTTTAGTCAAAACTTTTTGAAAATAAAAGTCAAATCGGATTTGGATAAAGTATCGCATGCTGTATACGCGCAGGCAGAACTTAAATTGTTAAGATTTGACCTCCTTACAACTATTTCTATGGTAAGAGCTATGTGTTGATGTTGCATAATAGAGTTTTAGAAGCCTTTCGAAGCCATTTCTAAACAAAAGTTTTAATTTTCATGCAGACGTTACGTGTACGTCAACGTTAGACATTGCTTTGTTGTAAGGCCACTAACTGTCGTTGAATGGTGCTATGGCGTTCTATGACATCTCGATTTGCTTATTAAAGGCCTTACAAAATGATTACCTCAACTTCTATTGGAACATGTATTCTCAATCAATTTTAATGACGTTCTAAATCTGACAAGGTTCGATTTTGTTCAACGACGTTTATTGGTAGTCGAACCACGCTGTAGCATCATGCACAATTGTATTGAAGATGTGATTTTATGCTTAGGAATGCCGCAAAGATTCATCTGAATGCATTTTCAGACCAATTACTCGTCTAACGCGTGATGCACATGCAAAATATGCAAACTCAAATGACTTAATTTAGAAGAAAAAATTTGCTCATCGTGCGATTGTTTGTTTTCAAATATCGTTTGCACATACTCTTGGAGATAGTCATACGTCGTTTCATGAAAGTAGATTGTAGATTTCAGAGATATTCAAAATTCAAAAGTGCACACTTTCTTTTGGAACTAAGTATAGTATGTCGTTTTTCACAATTATGAATTATATCATCGAGAAGTTTGCTTGGATTATCACTGAGTAATTTTCTTCCAAAATACCGATGAAACTAAAATAATGTAGATAAGCTAACTGGTTTGAAAGATTTGTCGCATGCCTTTGCTTTCATTTATTTTTTATCATTATTATTTTTATCATTTTTGCTTTTTAAGATAAATTCTAAGAATTTAGATCGGTATATTTCGCGCCCTTTGGGACCTATCACTACTTTGATGACGTTTCTATAACATCTTTATCGAAGTAACTCGCTTTGAGAGATCTAAGTCGAAACAAATATAAGAAACGCTTTTTTTTTTATTTTTTGAATAATTTCTTTCGTCTAAAATCGACTAATCTTATGAAAACAAATTACTTATTTGCTGCCATTCGTAAAAAATGGACGTTGTTGTTGCCCCAAGAAATAAATCAATTTTACTATAAGACCAATTTATTTTGTAGCTTTAGTTTATACGACCTCTAATTGCCTTTTAGATATAAAATATATGTATGATTTTCTTCAAAGCTAGTATATACCGTTTTCTTCCAAGCCAGTTTGCTTTGATGACGGATTTGTCCTCTATATTACCCAAGCGAGGTTACAGACAGAGGCTGTATTTTGAATTTTAGATTAAAGTTTTCTAAAATTGATTGTTCAAATCATGTATTGTGGGTACTCGGCTGAATCGTCTCGTCCCGAGACGATTCAAACGATTACCAACAACACAGGGTTTCATGGAGAAAGAAAGGTTTTAGGCTGATATCAGCCCCCTCTTATCAAGGACTTTAAATATACTTTTTTAAGGTCAAAAACTATTAAACAAAAGGAAACAGTAATTATGTGTAAGTATGTATAAACTTTGCATGCTACTTTCTTCGTCTGACAAATTTCTTTTAAAGAATTTAATCTGCTACCTTAAATGTGCTTTTAGCATATAACATTAAGAAAAATGAATTATTTCCATAAATTTTGAATAGTTTAGAAATTGTACTCTCAACATATTTGTGTTTGGGGCACATATATTTTTGTATGATTCTGTAATTTCACGATTTTTTATTTTTTTTTTTTTCAAAATTTTTTCTTGTTTGTTTATTCACTTCATACCACTGACCTTTGTATTTGATATTCATGAATGGATGAGAAACATTCTTGTTTAAGTCCGAAATAAAATATGAGCCTGTGCGTGACATTTCCAACAATTTGAAATATTCGTGAGGTGTAAATATTGAGTAGTGTAGACAGCCACATGCTTTAAATATAAAATTACCAGATGGTCTATAGACACTTTGAGACCTAATTTAACTACTAAACGCATAGTGAAGAATTTGGTCAGGCTGTGCGGATGCACAGGCTGGTCAGAGTCTTTGCTTTGCGCATATTTGAAATTGTTGGAAATGTCACTCACAGGCTCATATATGTTCTTGAAACGTTCAAACAAAAAGAATAAAAGAACAAAAGAATACAGCAATTATGTTTAAGAGTCCTAAACACGGAATGTCCTTATGGTGATAATCGCTATGAGTCGTCACAATTTGGAATTTTCGTAATTCACAGCTTTATAAAGTTAATACCAATTCACAATACTTAAAGAAACCTTTCGTGTCAAAGTCAATGTTTTTTCTTTCTTCCTTCTTCCCAGTAAATGCCTAGAAAACCCTATTCTCATATTGCCCCTGTATTTTCTGGACAAATGGACCTTTTTGTGCATCACAAGGCGCTTTTCCGTCTTGTAGCTCATAGCAATTCTTCACAAGGGTCGAGTTTCCGTCTTGTAGCCCATAGTATTTCTTCGCAATGGACGAGTTTCCGTCCTGAAGACCATAGTATTTCTTCCCGACTGGCAAATTCCCGTCTTGTAGCCCATAGCATTTCTTCATACTTTCCTGTATGAGAAGGGTCTCGCTGGATTCGGCCCGTCGTGCTTGCACAAACTCGAACCTGAAACCCTGGCCGTCTTGATTGCCACCAGTCTCGGACACGGGCGACAGGGTGTCTTCAAGTAAGATCCCAGTCTGGCGTTCTCTCGTCTTTATTTGTATTCCATAATCCTTGAATTGTTGTACGTCAAAGTCGTAGATGCTGTTGCCACTCCAAGTTCTTAGTCTGAAATCGGCTTCCAACTCGGTGACTTTTTGTGAGTTTGAACGTATCATCTTCGTGGGTCCAGCGATATCCCAATTTCGTATAATCAATGTAATTGTAATGTTTAATGTGCGCTCATATAAGCTACAAATTTCCAAACAACTTCCAGAGAGTTTTAGATTTTGACAACTGTTAGCCCGCACACGGTGCTCATATATAAACTAGTTTTCTATAAACGATAAGAAAAAAGACGTAACTACAACTTGAGACAAGCTATAGTTACGAGTTTTTGATCGCCTATCCACAGTTTATTACGTAGTTTACGAAATGCACAGTGTTGTTAATTGTTTGCGTAATAAATGACCTTTTTGGATTTCAATCCTGCTAAATATTCTTCGCGTTTCTTTAAAAAATCGATAATTCATTTTACTTTTTAAATTGAAAATGTTCAAATGAATCGATTGGGAAATGTGTTATCTACGAATGTGTTTAATAATAATGCACATGTAATTCGAATTCATTCTGTAGTGCAAACTTCAAAAATCTTTCGGACAAGCTATAAAAAAATTTAAAATTTCAGATTATCTTAACCTCGCTGTGATTAAAATACAAGTACGATATTTTATCAAGAAGCGTTTCAACAAAACTTTTTATCTATCTTTTACATTTATTTTTTTTTATTCTTTATCTGTTTATTTCATTTTTTTTTTTTATTTATTCTAATTTTATTTTAATTTATTTATTTATTCATATTATTTTATTTTCTTCGTATCATTTTTTTTGTCATTCATTTAAATATATTTAGATCAATGTTTTTTGACTTTTGGGGGAATAAGCATTTTTGGAAAGGGAAAAAAAACATGTATTTTTTTCTTTTCAATTTTTAGCTCGACAAATTTTTCGGAGAAATTCGAGGTATTTTCATCACCCTGGCGTCGTTCGCGTTCGTGTGGGAATTTTGTTGTCGTTGGCGCTGGCGTGACAAACTTTAACCTTGGTCATATCTCTCTTGTTATTGAAGACAACCTCGTGAAACATGGCATCTGTATTCACCATCACAAGAGCTATCCAGACTATCAAGGGTGATGACTCTGAAAGCTTTTTATAAGAGTTATGTCCATTTTTCGACTTAGATGTTTGCATTATCCAATATCGTAAATAATCGAGATCGATGTAGGGATCTGTAAGGGGATCATGCAGCATGCGTAACATTTCCTGTCAAGAATTTTAAAGGTTTGGCAAATACTAGTTCACAAAAACATAAAGGGTAGGGGTTTGCGTCAATAATTTTCAAGTTTCTGTTATGACGTCTTTATTTAATCCTTGTCCTGCTCAACCTAACTTTGATGTGAAATAAATCGGCTTTTTTTAAGGTAGTTGACCCTTAATAGTTCCGCAACGTTTCGGAAGTTATCACTTAAATAGTGTTAACCGAGGTTTCCTAATGATTTTCATAAGGAAACCTCAGTTAACATTGTGAAAGATCATGTGTTCCGAAATGTTGCAGAACTATTACGGGTTCACTCCCTTGACATTTCAACCAGATTTGCATACGTTTTTTCTCATAATGATTAAGTGAATATCAGACATTGTTAGCTAAGATCAGAGTTTACGTCTGTGCAGGCTGATCTTAGTCTATACAGTCTGTCAAAGTTTTGTGGACAGCAGGAATATGTTCTGAACAGTACGACGTTCCTCTTTATTTACGAACTTTTTAATCAATAAGGCTGATTATATATCGATGGCTCAGCGCGAAACAGTTGTAACTGCCTATATGTTTATAGGCAGTTAAAACTTTTTCGCCCTGAGCCATCGATATGCGCTTAAGGAAAACTTTAAGCAGCAACAACAAAATTAAGATGAAGAAACGTCTTTGGATATGATTTTGTGGTATATAAAAAGAAATCTATATGTAAAATAATTATGCAGCCCCCCCCCCCCCACCTCCAAGAAGAAAAAAAAGAAGGAGAAAAGAAAATTAAATCTAAAACTAACAAAAAGGACCCCTTTGAGATCTAGGTATAATATTTCAGCAGCAATTGTTAATTTCTTTTTTTCATTTTGAACAGAAAAAATCCATGCGTTCAGAATTAAAACGTTCGCGATATCAAAAGTTTGCATCCTTAATACAGGACTAACCTTAATTTTATTGCATCAAATTACAGGTACATTTGTAAAATTTTAATATATTCACATCGTCCTTAATGTTTTTTACTTAATGTAAATATGATCAACGAAAAAAACCCATACTCAAATGGTTTAAAAGATGATGATTTTGTAAGCCTATCAGTTGCTTTGGTTAATTAACGCTTGAAAAAAAAACACATTTCGTATGATCCTTTACAATCGTCTATGGAGATCTTTTGGTCATACTATATTTTGATGACAGAATGCAGTATAACTCTACGTTTTGTCATCAAATGAGCCTGTATGTGACATGTCCAACAATTTGAAAAGTGTGCAAAGCAAAGTCTCTGTCCAGTCTGTGCATCCGCACGGTCTGACCAGAGTCTTCGCTATGCGCTCTATAGATAGATAAGGTCAAAGCCCATCATCAGGTGATCAACGAAAAGAAAAAAAATAGACAACATGTGGTTGTCTAGACTGCATGTCTGTCCATCACGCACACATTAAATTGTTGGAAATGTCACGCACAGGCTTTAATTATAGTATACAGTTAAATGTGTATTCAGCGACCACTTATGGGACGGAACCACTAAAAATCGGTCGTTAAAGAGAATAGTCGCTTAGTACACATTTTGAGTACAAATAAGAGTTTGATTGAATATATATGCCATTGCGAATTTCTCAATAATGCGTTGATGTTAAGACTCAAAAGAATCGTCAATGAGACGATTACAATGAGTTTTAACCACATAGCAGGATTCATTTACATTTACTTTTAGACAAAATACATCTACTTTTTAAGATATCTTTATTTAAAGATGGGGAATTTGAAAACGGTCGCCCAAAACAAATGGTCGCTTAATATACGTGGTCGCTTGTGCAGTTTGACTGTAGTTTAGCGTCATTCAAAGCTCGAACGTTGATGTACTTGAAAGTAAAGTTTTGACGTTATAACTTCCACGAGCGACTGTTTCTTTGCTTGCTTGTTTGTTTAATTGTATGGGGTTTTATGTCGCTTTCAACATTATTTCAGTTATATCGCGGCGGCTAGAGCACCTACCAATGGGTTCCTTGTATTTCTCACACCAGTACTACCATTAGATCCTTTCCTAGCTTCCAGCTGCTATCCCACATAGGTCTACGATTATGAACCCATTTCTTAAAGACAAATAGTCGGAAAGGATAAGTGCCGCAGTCGGGGATCGAACCTGAGACCTCTAGCACTAGCTGTCCACGAGCGAAGCGAAGCTAACCGCTTTCAAGCCCACGTCCTGATTATTTCCGGAGTCTTTTCTGTAGATGATCGCCGAAGGTTCCCGATTGATGCTATTTCTTGATTAATGACATTGCGATGAAAATCTTAAGAACCACGGTTAAATTCTCTTCCGATTTCACTCCTGAGTGTTTTGAGTGACATGCTGAGAGAATGTATGTTTTAGGAGCGTTCTCGAATGACAGCTGATGTTAATCTCCCCGTAACCTTGTCACTTTCTTATTCATTGACTTAAAAGCTTCCTTAATGTATCTTGGTTCGGAATCAATTATTTCTATCCCGCTAATTCTCTTGAAATGCCGATTTGCTATTAAATCCTAGACTTGCTAATAGATTCGACTCTGCGATTTGAGATAGATTTTACGGGACATTTAAGAAAATAAATTTTAGGGCATTATTAATGGAGTTCTGAAATGATAAGTAAGCAACAACAGAGGTGCGTTTCTTAGATTAAGATTCTTAAGAATCTCATTCAGATTTTTAAGGTGTAGCATTTTTCAGATAAAGATTTTTAAGCGGCTTAATAAGAATCTTGAGATATCTTTATGAGGAAACGATGATGGTTTTGCATTGGCTTAAAATAAGTACCCTTGACGACGTCGAGCGTTTGCACTCAAATTATTGAAATTCGTTTCTTATGACGTCTTAATAATCTCATTTAGCGGAAATTTTCATCTAGAATCGCACCTCAGATTTTATAATATGACCTACGCCGCGGGAGTGAAATAAACCCTATGTATATTTTGATATGACACGGGTGTTATTACACTAGTGGAATAACTATGCAAATGAGCTTAGGGCGAATAGCAACGCTATTTTTATCCGCGAAAATGACGTGTATATTGTGACGTCAGTTTTAAACGGCGTTATATGTTTCGCGGAAAATCGAAATGTTGAATTTTAATAATTTTGACGATTTTTCGCAGAATATAGGGTCATATTATAAATAGAATATAAAATTTGTGCTCGTGAAATACCGAATTTATTCAACTCGTCATCTAAAACAGATAAAAACTCGACGCAGCCTCGTTTTTATCCGTTTATAGATGACTCGTTTAATAAATTCGGTATTCCATGACCACTCATTCAATATCCTCTCTTTATTCTGCAGCCAAGGGGGTGTTCATGGTTAGTTATTGGCGATGTTAGTAAAACATAGACTTTAAAGATTTCTGAAAAATTCATAAATAAATATTAATTGATGTACTATATATAGAGTACATAAATTGTTCTAAAGACTTTCACTGTGTCCAGGATGCGAAAACGTTAGCAAACAATTAGTAGATGCAAGACTCATATGAAAAAATGTTGTTTCTTAGTTTTCACTTCATTTCATTTTTGGAAAAGAACATGCACATAAAAGAATTGTTTATCATAACATTATCCCATAAAAAAAACTGATTGTAGTCTGACAAAGGAGTCTAAAGGATCTCCTTTGTGAAAATATTTTAATACTACTTCTATGGATGTCAAGTCATATTTTTCATTTCATCAAAGTTTTTTAAACTGATAAAAAAGGTGTCGCCGTGAATCGTTTGTGAAATATATGGTTACAATGTAAGACATGCTTTGTGTCGGGCAATTTGTTTGTTTTGTTTTTTTTTTTTAAGAGTTTTCAATATAATTAATGTCTGGACCTAAGGTTCATCCATAAAATGCATGTTTCCATATGACTTCAAGCATTGCAGCTGAATGAGAGAGAGTCATCAGAAGGTCGCTCAGGGCTCGAGGTTATAAAACTTTTCTCATGCTCAATTGAGAATGTTCTCAAGTTAAGAATTCAAATAAGTGCATGATCATAAAAGACAATATTAATTAGTTGTTATTTATAACAACTAATTAGTATTGTCTTTTGTTTACATATATTTATATTTATATATATAATAGTATTAGTTTGGATTTATCATAATCCATTAATTTGTCATTTTTAATTATCTACCCATAATTTGTTTAACAATTAAAGCTGTTTAAGAATAAGAGAATAATACGAAGCTTTACTCTGGCCTAAGCGTACGACTCTGTCGTACGATATGTAACGATTAATGCTTGCTTCCTACTACAAGGTCAAAAACTATGACGTATATATTAGTTATTCAAGGTGTTCATTTTTTATGACAGTTTAATTGTTAACATTAAAATGTAAAAACACATGTCACTATAATAAATAAACATTTACTTACTTATATTAGTATTAAAACAAAACCGAGGCTGTAATCTTGACTTGAAATTTGAAAAAAATTGAGTCGAGAAAGAGCAAATTTTTATTACCTCGGGCACTGAACTTCTACAGTAAATAAAATTGACAAGATCTATGATTTTGTAATGAATAAGGAATGAAATTGAATTAGTGTTTGGAACGAGTTTTCAATTATTTTCAGGGGAGGTAAACAAAACGGATAATTCTCTGTAATTGGACGAAATTAGCGATAAGTTTGTCGATTTTTTACCTCCCTTTAATAGAATATACGAACTTTTCTAATTTTGTGTCTCCACGGTCAAATACGACGCTTCAAACTCAACTAATAGTGGAATAATTTGATCGATTTCAATAAAAACGTTGATTGTTTTGACCAATTTTTCAGTTGTTGCTATCGATTTTGGAGCGTTTTTGAGTGATCTGAGTGAGTGTTTGAAATGAATGAATTGAGCGCTGTGTGAGCGCCCTAAAATGATTTTGATCAACGTAAATGTCAATTTCACGATGTTACTAACTGTGCGCTATTTCGATGAAATCTAGTCATTGGTTCTAAAGAAAATTAGTTTCGCAAATAAGTTTCGTGGGTATTAAAAAAAGTCGTGCTTTCGACCCTATACACATTAGGCCTAGCCATGTAAACGATTATTATTGTGAACAAGAAAAAAGCCACACAGTCTCTCCCAAGCAGAAGATGATATATAGTCCATCTTGCTCGAGGGACCACCTCTATTAAGCGACCACTTATATTAAAAGACCGTTTTGAAACGCCTTTAAGAATAGATGTTTTCGGTCTAAAATTAATGCGAATGAATCATTTGTGGTTAAACTCATAAGAATCGTCCCAAATGAGACGATTCCATTGAGTTTTAAAGCCATATGATCATGGAGAAATTCGCATCATTATACAATTTCAATTCAGTAATGTTTTCTAATTTGTAAACAAAACGTTTACTAAGCGAACATTCTCTTTAACCACCGCTTTTAGGTGGTCCCGTAAGTGGTCGCTCAATACAAGTTTACTGTACTCTTACAAAAAATTTTGTGTTGATCCCTCTGTTTGGTCTATTACTAAATCTTGTTGGAATTTCATGTAAGAATATACACATGTATACTATCTAGCTTTTGGTTAATCTATCATAGAAGAAGGCAAACTATCGATGAATAGGCCAAATTGGTCGTAAATAAAGACACTTCAAAATGCAGCTACGACCATTTGGTTTCCCATCAATTACATATAGCGGTTCCAAACTTCTTTCCCAATATAGATATTGTCAAGAGAAGACTTGATAAATAGCACGAGGCACGAGATTTACCGTCAGCAACTTTTCACATTTTTTGTTTGGGAAAATGTCTTTTTTTCCTTCCTCAACAGTTTTCCAACCCCGAATTAATTATGGATATAACATGGTACATATAATTTTGAACAGTGAGAGATCGATTTGAATTTCATATTAAGGTAGTGGACCCGTAATAGTTCCACAACATTTCGGAACACATATCCTCTCACAATGTTAACCGAGGTTTCCTAATGAAAATCATTAGGAAACCTCGGTTAACACTGTTAAAGTTCATTACATCTGAGACGTTGGAAATTTATTACGGGTCCACTACCTTAATATCGATCGATCTTACTCGGACCGTCCCAACCCCCCTCCCCCATAAAAGAGAAAAAAATGCCGAACGTAATAATACCCGATTTTTCCGTCTGATTTAATTGCCGTTTTGGAAAAATTCATATAATGATAAAGAATCGTACACACAAGCGTATCTAGGACTTTGAAATGTATACGCACTCAGAGGGCGATAACTAAATAATATATAGACTAAATGCGATATGTGGCCTGTGAAAAAAGATCAATGTCATCCATACGTCAGCTTCCTTTCTATGATTTGAGAGATGGTGAATAACAAAAACATCGTAACTACAGCTTGAAAAAGCTGTAGTTTCGATGTTATGATCATTCATGAACGATATTTTTCATTAGATAACACATTTTTAACGCATTTGCGTAGTGGAAGTTACGCCCTTGGAACACCAAATAAGTATAGTAGGTGACCAAATCATTGGTAATCAAACCGGGTGGGGATAGAGTAATATTACCAAAAAATAACCACAAAATGATAACATAAATCTTTTTTTATCACAAGACATATTAAACATTGTGATTTAAAAAAATATTTATATTTTCTTGGTCAATTTTTGGTAAGATTACACTATCCATACCCATGTTGGCAAGTGTGGACCAAATTATTTAAATATATTACGGACTTCAAGCCGTCAACTATTTGTAATCACTGTGATGTACCCGCGCGCCAATTTTATCACGTGATCTCAAAGCCGGGCTGTCGTTTCAAAGATGGAGGCTGGTAGGTCTGGTGATTCGGTGGGATCTTCATCTTCACGAGTCAAGGCAAGGGCGTAGCTCCCATTACGCGCATTACGCAAGTGCGTAATACAAATAAAGCCTCTTTCGAAAAATATCGTTGATAAATGATCATAACATCGAAACTACAGCTTATTTAAATGTAGTTTTGATGTTTTGATTAATCTAGTCAGCAACGCTCAAATCATAAAAAGGGGAGCGAACGCATGACATTTATCTTTTGTCACAGTCCACACATCGCCTTTATCCTATATAGCCTATTCTTTGCAGGTTGCCTTCTGAGTGCGTATGATTTTCAAAATCCTAGTTACGCCAATGCTAGATGGTTCAACAAGATGTGGGATCTTCAATTTGAGCTAAAGAAGATCTATCGGTATTTTCAATCCTATTTTTTATAAAAAAAAAAAAAAACAAAAAAAACAAATGCTTTCTGAATAGGATGACTAGATCTATTTGGTGGCTTGAAACCCTAACGATTCTTAAGCAATATGTGTCACGTTGGGGTGCTGTTCAAGTCGTCATTGTTGAGCAAAAAGTTTTTTCTACGCAATTGATCAGCCTTGCGTTCAGGATGGCGAAAACGGTAAAACTGTTTGTAAATTACACACCGCTTTATATGCAAGTGCACGACAAAGCGAGGTTAAAGTTGCCAATAGTTTGTACCGTTTTTAAATTTTATAAATACCGTTTTCCAGAAATCCAGTCTGTTTGACCCACTACATTTTTACCATTATCTTCTGAGCAATGTGTTCAAACCAAATTATGTGTTTTCAAACACCGAAGAAACGGCCTTTTCAGTCACAATCTACAAACTTTGTTTTTATCTTATTTACTTTTCGACAAATAGAGAAGAGGCTAATACAAAATTTGATGTAATTTTCGCTTTTAGTAATTACCAGTTAGTATTTTCAGTGTTTATAACAAGATTTTCGGTTGGGTAGAGGAGTTGAAACGTACAATAGGTTAACTGTATAATAAATTTGTAGCACTTATAATATTACTGCTCTGATGTTTTTCTCGAACGGTCATTTACCAGTTGTAGGGCTGACAACCAATCGAATTCTGTTATGATTATCAATCGGTCAAAACCCATGTGTAAATTCAGACCACGTGGTAGATGCAAATGGACATTGTCTGCTCGAAATGTGTCAATTAAGTTGTTTATCATTGGTCAATAGTCGTCTGCACTCAAACAGGGAGCGTGGGAAGTTTACTTTTTGTTCGCATGGTGGAATACTGTTGACTATGTGTTAACAAAATTCAAATTAAAGTATGAAGAAAAATTATTCAACAACAAATAAACCGACATAAACGTACGATAAACTGATATAGGATAGCAGTAAGAGCGATCTATTTTTAGAACAACTCATGAATAATCATAGAGTGCTGCTAGATTTAATCTATTGGTCAGAAACCAAAGATATAAATAGCATAGTTGGCGATTTCACGTGTTTCTTGAGGGAAAATGCATTTATAGTATTTGGGAAAACCCAATGCTTGAAATACAAACATGTTGGCAATCAAAATTGTAAATAGTTTAATGCTGTTTGTTGCTAAACGGGCTTTTAAGAGCTTCTAGAGAGAGAAATAATATTAACAGACAAGCTTTTAGCTTGGCGCTTGCTCATTAAAACAACGTAAAAAATCTGCTAAGAAATAATTTAGACTAGCAGAGGGCTATCGAATCAGCAAACTTTCAAAAATCAGATCCATGAGGTTGGATGAGCTGGCAATGTCCTCGAAAAGATGGAGTGTTAAGACAAAAAACTCACAAATTGGGCAAAGATTTTACCAACTTTTATTGTCCAAATTTGAGCCCTTTTGATTGGCGAACTATTGCACTATCCTAGCCTCTCAATGATGTCCGATTTACAGTGTTGACAGCACTTTGATATCGTTTTATCATCATAAACGCTGGGTTGATCAATAGAAACTAATGGTATATGTTGTGATCGAATTGCGGAACAGTAAATACCCTATTTCTCCTCATAAATGCGCCTGGGAGCTCAACAATATGGCCAGGGAGATTTTATTTCGTATGTAGTTTCTGATAAAAAAATCATTAAATTTGATTTCTTTTAGGCACCTTTCCCTTTAATTTAAGGTACATTTCCCCTAAACAATATCATATAAATGATTGTTTAGAGGAAATTCATCTCAAATTAGAGGAGAAGTCTCAAAAAGTTCCAAAAATTTAGGCATTTGAAGTGGTGGGTTTTTTTGGTACAAAATGTAGTGATGCTACTTTTAGGGAGAGCGCTATTATAAGAGGAAATACGGTAGATTTCATATACCTGATTTAATATGTTGCACGTTTTAGTAATTGAATTTAATAGCTTGAGATTCAATGGCATATTCAGAGGGGGTTATGGGAGGAGGCATTTTGACAATATTTTGTGATTCAGTGGCAGACTCAGAGTAGTTTGAGGGGGGGTGTCATTCATTTCATTTCCATGTAGAATTTTAACTTAACCCTAAAAATGACAGGCAGTATGTACTAAGATCAGCCTGCACAGTTGTGCAGTCTGATCTTAGCATATACTGCCAGCCTGCTAGATTTTTATTGAAAAACATCTTGGTATGTCCTAAAGAAAGGAAACTTGTTGAATCAAAATTAAGATAGTGTAATGCTAGGAAACACAATCCCTTTTTGTACATTGGAATCTTCTTCAAAGAAATCCAGTGAATCCGCCGCTAAGATTTTTCATTCTTCATCAAAATATTGGGTTGATCTGGTAAAGGGTTAGAGTGAGTTTTTCTAGGGCGCATGCATCATGCAGAGGTATTTGATGTATTTTGTTTTTTGCTGTAAGTGGGTGAATAATGTGATGCTTATCTCTGTGTCCCACAGGGTTACTGCTGTATTTGCAAGGAAAACAGATTTAGCATGATTTGGAGGAGAAAGTCTGTCTATAGATCTACATCCACCAAGTTATGTTTGTGAGTCACGCTTTATGAAACACTGATGCAAGAATATATGAATATATGAGCTTGAAGCTTAACCCTTGTAATGCTGAATAAAAAACAATGGGTCCATACTCGTAACCTTATGTGGGATATAATGGTTGTATAGTGCGATTTATTTGACCGGAATCTGACCCCTGCTATTTAGTTTAATAAAAGTCTGATTATTCATACTTGTCTTTGCACGTGCATTCATAGGAAAGAATAACAGACAGTATTGAATTAAATAGTTATTTTGTTCATGGATGAAATATGTCGGTTATAGTTATTTAAGCATTTTTCCGAAAGGTCAAAGTCGGGTCAAAATAACCAAGGTATATACTGGTGATAGGAATACCAGGAATCCATTGATAGGAGCTCCAGCTGCCGCAACATAACTGAAAAATGTTGAAAGGGGCGTAAAATCTAATTCAAAATAAAAAAAAACAACCTTGGCAAAGTGTCAAAATGAAAGTGCTGCAAACACTGGTTGTGCTCATTGTCAACTTGAATAAGTACATTTGTATTTATATTTAGAAAAAGATTTTTAATCATTACTTGTTTAAAAAAGGAAAACCCGAGTGAGACGGTACAGACTAAGATCAGAATGCATTATAATTCAAGGGTCAATAGCAAAAGACTGTACTAAAAGTCTAATAGACTCTTAGTACAGTCTTGTGCTGAACTCTCAATATGTGTAGACTGACCTTTGTCAATACTTCTTGCTAAAGCAAGAATATTCTAAGTTCAGCATGACAGTGGCTAATATGGAAGGTAAAGAATGCTGATCAATGCTAACCAAGTCAACTTGTATGATACTCTGGATTTTAAGGGACGCAGGTTAATATGCTAGTCTGAGACTCTCACAGAAGCAGCCAGGAACCCCAAAGCTATCTGATGTTAGTCCCTTGGACTCTCTGGGGATCAACTTCAGAATAGAATTGAAGATTGTTTTAACCGGATGCATGTCCCAATCTTATGAATGCATCTCCTCCTTCATTTATGTTTTGATTTAGATGAAACTTTAACAATATGTTCCTGGTCATTTGACCTTGTGCAAATTATTGCAGTTTGGTGAAACTCAACCACCTCATGGAAAAAGGGGCATTCATATTAAATTCCTTGTGAGCACAACTCCTCCTTCATAAATGTACTGATTTGGATGAAACATTCCCGAAATGTTCCTAGTCACCTGACCTTATGCATGTTTGTGGGGTTTAGTGCAATTCAGCCAAGTCATGGAAAAGGGGTGTTTGTGTCAAATTTCTTATGAATGAAACGCCTCTATCATTTATGGACAGACTTGCTTGAAACTTTCACAAATATTCCTTGTCGCCTGACCTTGTGCATGTTGTCAGTGTTTTGTCAATTCTGCCGCGTCAGAGAAACAATATAACCTTTATGTCAATTGTTTTGTATGCCAGATGACTGTATGTTAGCACATATAGTCAGGATTTGTAGATATTTTCTTCGGTCATAGAAAAAGGAGCTAACATTGGATGGATTTCCATAAAACTTTTGCATACTGTTCATTATCATTATGGCTATGTGCATTTTGTCATCATATGGCCATGAAAATATTGTCCTGATTTGGAGAACTAAGCTATACTCTTCCAAAAAAGTTCTTTTACACTGATTAAGCATACGATTTTCCTAAATTCATGTAAAAACTTCAATAAATTTTGATTAATTTGTGAACAGTAATTGTATAATTTAAGAATTTCTCAAGCATTGCCATAGTTACTCGATAGCATTTCTGGATAGAGTCGTCAACATCAAATTACGTGAAATCTGACTTTCTCATTCAGCACATACAGTTTCAGATGCACTGGAAGTCCTGATAGCTCTCCATTAAGTTGTGGATGAAACGCCACAACTTAGTTGATTTGAAATTGAAGGTCTAGGCACATGACTGTTATGAAAACATGTCAAGCAAACGGAGGAACAACGTCATAAAGTTATTGGTCGCTACAAGGTGGGCTCTATAGGACAAGCTGTTACAAATGATTTTGTTGTTTCTGGACAGACTATCTCTTAAATTACCTCTTGTACCACTATAATGTGATTTATAGCGTTATGAATAGAGTTAGACCAGTCTGACCCTGGATAACAATGTTAATTCAGGATGTTGAATACCGTAATAATATTTGCGATATTTCACTTTAACTGTCTTTTCAATGACAACTCAGGTCTCCAGTCAAAGTAGGATCTCAAAGTGTGGAACCAGAATGATAATAGAGGTTGAGTTTGCTACAATGGGACACGTGCAACATGACATCCTTATTCAACGTCTCTGTTACAAGTCTTCAGTAAAAAAGGTTTTATAGGCACTTACAATAGTTTTGCATTGAATCCTCCGAAATATAAAAAAGATTGAAAATACGCAAGAAGAATCACATACCAATAAAGTTAGGATACTCTGTAATTAGAACAAATTCTGACTTCCACTTTACCATGTTTATTTGGACGATTTAGTTTGGTAAATGAGCCGATAATGATACACTACATCAGGTAAAATTAACATCGAATTGGTAGTCTGGGAAAATATGCCTGTTTCCATCAAAATCCTTTGTTTCAAACCTTGTATTCACGATGTAATATCAAAGATGACGGCGATTTTCAGGTCTCAACTAAATTGAACAATGGGTGCTTTTATCCCACCCCCCATTCAAGCCTTTTCTCTCCAGATAGCTCTGATAGAGTCACAATGAGCCAGATTTTTTTTCACAAAGTCTTATGGGGCAGTTACACATGGCAATCAGTGATAGATCGGTTGTTTGTTTTATCCAGGTAAGGACGGAACCAACCAAAACCGATTTACAACTGACCTCTCCGATTGGCAGACGATTTGTCACTCACCACAAACTATTCAGAAAAGATGAGTTTCATCATGCAGTTTAAACTGTGTAAAATTCTCTATCGGTTAAAATTTCAAACAAATGAGCGATTTACAAGCTATTTATAACGGATATCACCGATCAGTCAGTGATAAGCTACCATTTAACAAATATCTATTAGCGATGAGAAAAGATGAGGTATTTTAAATTATTTCATGTCCTTTTGGTGTCTTAGATTTCAAAATGGCGCATTATGGGGAGTCTACCTCAGATAGTTTTGGAACGCACAGATGTCACACTCTCTGAGTTCGGCTAGGATAGTGCTGTATTGCCCAAAATGAAGTCTTCTTTCTGGCGTTAGCCATTACTTTGTGCACCATCTTCTTTGTCTCCTACGGCGACAACCATTTCTGCCTCGGGGGCCTAAGTCCGAAGTTTAAGAGAGCTTGCTGTTGCAGCAATAGACCAAACTGTTGGATTGCCCTTCCAACATTCATTTTTTCATACACTGAACTAAAATTTATCGGTTTTCATCGCTTATATATCATTTAAATGAAAAAACCTACGGAAGTCTGCTGAACAAAGATTTGCCAACTATTCATCACCGACATCACCGACCTTTGACCGGTGAACACATACGGATCACCAGTTGTATCTGATGGAAAGCGATAGACCTCTGGTCGAACACCTATGAATCACTGACTGCCTGATTGACAACCGTTGTAAAAGCGACGAGAGCCGATAGTAAATTAAGCAAATAAGCGATCATCACCGGCCAAGCTCCTACTGGCCAGCTACTTGTTGCCTATGGACAACCGATCTACTTTGTATTTTACCAACCAATAAGCTATTTATCGCTGATACCCTGATACACATAAAGTCTGAAATGCTGACACTGATGACAAACGATCATATGAGAGAAATAATTCACCGATTTAGGACCGATTTAAGTCTCATCGTATGTGTAACTGCCCCAGTATATATCCCACTGAACCCAAATTTTGTTTTAAATATTATTTGCAATTTTCTAATGAATTTCAATCAGTTTTACTCATGGTTTTCCTGCAATAATTAAATAGAAAGCAGGCAGTTTAGAGTAAAGTTAGACTGCATGTTTGTGCAGGCTTATCTTAGTCTAAAAATGTCTGCCAAAGATTTTGTGACTGCAGGGAAAATATGGTAAACAGCAGGAGAAGGGAAATTTCTTTAATAGAAATGTTTATCCATAATTTTAGTGCTTCCAGTGCTTTCAGACCTTTGATTTTAATGGACAGTCGATGTTGCTCAAGTGACCATGTATATTAAGCGACAGCTTTTATGGAGCGACCATATTTAAAGTTCCTTGCGGTAAGCAAAGTCTCTGAAACAATTGCCATTCTTAAATGAAAAAAATGTTTATTATTGAATCTTATGTTGTTAAAACCAATTAGAATCGTTCCATTAAGATGATTTTAAAGGGTTGGAACATCATAGGATTCAGTAGGAATTATGGGACAATAGATATATGCTATCAAATTGACCTTTAAGGTATGTTTCTAAGAGCGAGATGAACAATTCGGCTCAATAAGATTATTTAGACGTCATAAGAAATGATTTTTGATATTTTGAGTGAAAACTTTGATGTCCACAAAGCTACTTCTTTTAAGCCAACGCAAAACCATCTTCAATTCCTCATCAAGATATCTTAAGATTCTTATTAAGTCTCTGAAGAATTTAAATCTTAAAAACATGCCATTTTAAAAATCTTAACAAGATTCTTAAGAATCCTAATCTAAGAAATACACCTCTTAATCTTATCCATCATGAAACATTTTATTATACTACCAAACTCTCATAAGAGACTGCTTTTTGGTGATCTTCAAGTGGTTGCTTAACCCAAGTTTTACTGTATTTCTGAAAAGGTCTATGGAGGGAGTGTAAAGATTTTATTTGTCGTTTATGGCTTCCATTGGAAGTGCATAAATGAACATATTGCACTAGGAAATTACAAGCAAATGTAAGGTTTATTGCAAAGTTACTTCATTACGGTAAATGGAGTTATTTTTTTGTCTTTTAAATTTTCGATGCAGACAGAAGGTATTGCTGACTGTAAATATATTACAGTGACAGAGCAATATTTGTTCTTGATTCTGTATCAAACTTAATATTCTCAACATTGAAGTGACAGTGCGATATTTGTTCTTTGATTTTTTATCAAACTTAATCATCTTAATATTGCAGTGACAGAGCAATATTTGTTCTTTATTTCTGTATAGATATAGATATTCTGTATAAATATTTATAATTTCTCATTTTTGTTCAGTTGTAAATGTTTTTGAAAAAAAATCCCACCAATAAAACATAATTTACAGTACATTTAAGGGAAATGTCACAGTTTAAATTGGCGGCTTAAATACTTGTGAACAGACAGACGGATGGAGACCTTTTAAACAATTTATGCACCTCTGTCATTTTTCTTCAGGCATATAAAGAGAAAGAAGCCTGTGAAAATTCAAATGAATTGACAATATTTAAGATGATTTTAATCAAGATAATGGTTCAGTGGCTTAATGAGTTTTTGAAATAAAAAACAGGTTTTCAGAGCATTATGAATATTTGAAAGGTTTCTATTGATTCCTGTAAACAATCAATTGTACTGGAATTCTACCTGGAAAACAGTGACAATTATAACAGGACATTAATTTTGCTATTTTGTAGACAAACTGCATGAGGTAGGCATTTTTTCCCTTTTCCTACTGAATTTAAATTTTTTTTTAGATTTTACCCCTTGTCATGCTAAACCCGGCTTTGACAGGAGGTACAGACAAAGATCAGCCTGCATGTATGTGCAGTCTGATCTTATTAAATAACACATGTTTTTCCTTTTTTAATCGGAAAGTTTAACTATCATATTTTCAAAATAAATACTGATTCACAATTGGTGCATCTAGTGCTCTTGGCACTTTGATTTTATTGTAAACTTGCAATGTTTTTATTCATCATGACAAAGGTTAAACAAACGGCTGATTTTGAGACAAGCTAGAATGGATGATGTTCTTTTCCCAAAAATAATTTAGAATTAAGCGGGAAGTGGTGACTTTGATAAGACTGCAAATCTGTGCAGACTGATCTTAGTCTATTATGACATCTGCCGAACCTCTGTTTACAGAAAGAAATGCCACCAGGATTTGACACTAAGGGGAGTCTGGGAGGCTGAGACTCCTTGTTTATCATTATGAGACTCCTTCTATTTGCAAGTAAGGAGTCTGATGGACTCCATGAGGTATTTGATAATATTTTGGAAAACAATCATACAGAAAAGTCTCCTCTCTAAATACACTTGCCAAAACTAGATCTTTTCACTACAAAAGTTGTTGAAGAAAACATTTGCTTCCATTCCAAAGTATTTTAAATATAAAGACTTCTTTGGAAGAACATTGTGGAAAAGAAGTAATTGCTTACAAGAAGCAATTACTTCTTTTCCAATTATGTTCTCCCATTATGAAAAACCTGGCTCCTAACTATATGTATAAGCTTGGACTCCTTGATTTCATATGTAAGGAGTCCTTACTCTCAGGAGTAAGTTTCAACACCTAGTCATGAACAACAATTGATAAAGGTTATAATTCTTTGTGTACATTGGTTGAAATTTCATACCTGAGAAAATATTGTGAAAAAGAAGAGTTTCTCCTATTTGCATGACATTTTTCATCTGGCAGATTCCAAAAGTACCCCCCCCCCCCTCAAAAAAAAAAAAAAAAAAAAAAAAAGAAATGAGAATTTACTCAAATTTCTAAGTCACATTACATAATATAAGTAAGCATCCACATGTTGAAAATTTTAGCTAATTGATCTTTTTAAATCATATTTTTTTTATTTCAAATGCTTTTAAATGCAGTGTTTGAAATACAAATTACGCCATTATTAATGTTAATAACCATTCACATGAGTAAGTTTTAATAATCAAGGGACAAGAAAATGATCTCTTAAAACAACAACAACAACAACACATTGGTAGTTAAAAGGGTTACTTATTTTCTTACAACAATGTTTTGCAAAGATATTTGTGACGCACCACACAAAAAAGGAACTTCTGCGATATATAATATAATCTCTCAAGGTAATTATACTAAGACTTGGGTGAACAGTCCATCGTCATCTTAGACCACCTTTTCTTGGAACTTGCTTGGCAGGGCATCATTTAACATCATGGTAAAAAAAATAATCGATAAATATGTAGAGATACCATATTTCTTCTAATATGAGCGCCCTAAGTACCATAGCTCCTTCATTTTTTTTACTGAGAAAACTCACTTTACAGGATTGAAAACACTTAAATTTTGTTATGTTTGTGAGTCTTTTTTTGTCTAATTTGAGATTAATTTCCTTTATACAAACATTTATATGATTGTTTAAGAAAATTAACTACAAACTAAAGAGTACGACAGCAATTTGGCAGATATATTGCCTTAGATATTGGTTGCTAAATTAAGGCTTCCTCTCTAAGTCTTGTAAAGCTCCCGGCAGTGTTTATTAGGATTAAAATGGTAGAAGCAGAAGCCCAAAGACAGCAGAGATTTTTGAAAAAACAAAATCAAGAACTAAAATTCAATCGCCTTTTTTAGATCATCAGTTCTAAATTAAGCGCCGTCTCAATGAGACAATTCTATTGCTTACCTACAATATAGGACTAAATTGATGATTAATCCCATAATTCAAAATATTAGTCTTGCATAAAGAGCTTGGGTTTAGTTTTTGTTGAAAGACAGATAAGACGGATGTCAAGATATGAGCAGGTAACTCCACGCTAAAATTTTTATTTCTCACTGAAACCTTATGTTGTAGGTACTCATTGGAATCGTTTCGTCGAGACGATTCCAATGAGTACCAACAACACAGGTTTTATCTTAGAATTTTCTAAATTTTAAGAGTTGAATTTAGTTTTATAACCTCCACCTGCAGCTTTGGCTGATAAGAATGGATAGCAGGCGGTGATTATTACCTGGCAGGATTCCTGCTAGAGAATTCTGGGCAGATTTCAAGGTTTCTGGGTTTTATTGATGGATTTGCTCGTTTTATACGGGGAGTAAAGGATGTTCTGTCTGTGTTTTGATTGAGGAAATTCTAAACGGTTCCACGATTCTGAGTGTGTTCCAAGTTACACACACAAAACTTTTCTGGATATTCGGCAGTAATTCTTTGTAAATGGATATTTTGTGTTGATTTTGAGAAATATATACACCTCAGTGTGTATGAATGTATATTTCGGTAAGTATTAAGAATTTGATGTGAATGTAAGAAATTGGAATATTCATAGAATATCTGGCTAAATTGTATACAAAGGCATTCAGTGCCAAGAAACTTTTGAGAAGATTTATGTATGCGATCAACATGTGTGTTTTCAAATATTGTGCTCAGAACTACATATAAATTGGATATTTTGGAGTTATGAAAATACATAATTAAACAATACCTACACATACTCTATTTTGTGGGTACTCATTGGGAATTGTCTTCAAGACAATTCCCAATGAGTACCCACAACATAGGGTTTTAATGTGAAATAACAATTTTAGATTGACAGACACCCCTAAATCTAATTAAGACATGTGGTAACATATAAGATATACATATATAGAGCAGAAAGTTGTTTCAAGGTGAGACATATAGGTACCCACAACATAAGGTTTTGATGTTGAATAATGTTTTTTTTACACTGGCATAACACTTTCTTATTTATAGACCAACAGTGGTTATAAGATTATATGTAGCAGGCTGCATGGTGGTATTGGTTCAAGATGAGCCGCCTCTCTTGTTGAGTATTATTGATGGTTTCTGGAGTGATATTTGTTGTACACAAGTGTGTTTGTATTGTATGATATTAACAGGTTTTTTGGATACTGGAATTTTTTTAGAGTTATTCTCCTCCGAACATCCTGTTCATTATGACTTAGACACCTGCTTTAATTTAGAAAATATTTGTAACATAACCCTTATCCAGTTAAATTTAAATTCTGTTTCTAACAATTAACAGTTGATTTTTAGCTCCACTGGCTGAAAGCCACTGGGGCTATTGTCATGGCGTTGTGTCAGTCATGCGTCCGTGTGTCCGTCTGTCCGTGTGTCCGGTCGTAAACTTTTTCTTTGAAAATCTTCTCCTGAGAAACTACTGGATGAATCTCAACCAAACTTCACAGGAATGATCCTTGGGTGACCCTCTTTCAAAGTTGTTCAAGAAATTTTGATCCAATGAAAAACATGGATTTAATGGGCGTGGCTAATTTCCAAATATGGTAAAAAGTGAATTTTCTCAGATTCTAACCAATGGATACCAATTAAATTTTACATGAATGATCCTTGGGTGACCCTTTATCAGTCTTCAGAAAATCATTGTGATCAGGTGGAAAATATGCATTTTATGGGCGGAGGTCATTTCTCTATATGTTATATAGTGGAAACTTTGAAAATCATTTTCTCAGAATGCATTGTTTGGATTTCAACCAAATTCCACTGGGGTGATCCTTGAGTGACCCTTTATCAGTCTACCAAAAATCATTGTGATCAGATGGAAAATATGCGTTTTATGGGTGGAGGTCATTTCTCTTTATGTTATATAGTGGAAACTTTGAAATCATTTTCTCAGAATCTAATTTTTGGATATCAACCAAATTTCACTTGAATTATCCTTGAGTGACCCATTATCAGTCTACCAAAAATTATTGTGATTGGATGGAAAATATGTATTTTATGGGCGGAGGTCATTTCTCTATATGTTATATAGTTGAAACTGAAAATAATTTTCAACATCCGTAGAACCAAAAATATGTAAAAATCTAGTCAAAACTTTTATTGCTTTAACAAGAATTTCAAGCCTGTGGAGCGACTCAAGCCATTCATGGCTTTCTAGTTTATGAAAACCTTTCAAGTTCTTCTACACCTGAACTACTAAGTAGCCCTACAGCCTGGGAATTTGGCATGGACCATCAGCTCAAAGACCTTAATTAGTAAAGCTAAAATCAATACTTGAGCTACCAGGGGCAGAGCTCCAAGGGGAGAGGGGGAGAGGGTAGGTAAGGCTAGGCCCTGATCAAATTTGATATATCTTCAAAATTTTTATTCTTCTAAACCAAGGGCCTGTTTTACCATATTCTTAGGAAAAAAAATTTAAGTCAAAATCACAAATCATACCTGGTGTTTTCATTCATTGTTAGACCCTGCCTTGAAATATCTAATTGGAATCATCTTTAGAAGATGATTCCATAAGATGGTGCATGGCAGAACTCCAAATTAAATTACTAATGTAGAAGCAACTTTTAATTTTTGTTTTACACAAAATTAAAGTGATACATTTGTAGTTATATGTATAGTTAAACAGGCCCCAGGTCCACATCAGCCTTTATATTTGGCATGGTTCATCAGTTCATAGACCTATATGTAAATAGCTAAAACCACAACTGTTTGGCCATCAGGTGCAGAGTAATGGGGGAGGGATAGTACTCTGCAGGGATGTGGAATTCCCATGTCCCACCTGTCCAACATGGGCTTTTCTACCAGCGGACAAGTACATTTTTCGAGACCACTATGTCTTGCCCATGGACAAAGAAATACCAGGAAAATCTTAGAATGGTACTCAATAGTTGCAAAGATTTATTAGCTGAGAGTTTGTTTCAAAGGGTAGAAAACAATTTCTTTTTAATGATAATCAATGCAGCATTTTTTTTTTTAGAAAATCAATATTTTCTCAAAATTTATGTATGCTATTTTTTTCTGGACAAGTTCATTTTGATGCTGGACAAGTAGTAAATCATCTTTAACTTGGTTAGGGACAAGTAGAGAAAATGCATATTTCCACACCCCTGTACGGGTGTCAATTTGGAGATCTTTAAAATTCTTCATCTTCTAAACCAGGACTTGAACTGCAGCTGCTGACATTTACATTTGGCATACCTTAAAAGCTCTAAAAGAAATTTCGGGTTCTATCTATCTAATAGTGACATTTTCATTAAAAAGGGATGGGCTTTTATTAGAGGCTACGCTACTTATCGATGGCTAAGTGCAAAACAGTTGTAACTGCCTAAAAACATGTAGGCAGTTACAACTGTTACAAGCTGAGCCATTGGTATTCGTAAAGATGGTGAAAAAATGGTAAAAAATAACCATAATGCATGCAAAATATTAAAACTTGATTGGGGAAAAGTACATAAGAACTCAGTTGAATTATAAGTGACTTCGATTTTGCAAGTATGGGCCTTCTAATTGAGGCTTCAAGACATTGTAAAATCACATCAAAAATGGTCGATTCCAACCTCCAAAAAGGGGGATTGGGCTTTATTAGAGCATTTGGCTCTATTAATATTTTACAGTATATCATATGAAAGAACTTAATTGAAAATGGCTTAAGTCATCACTGTAGGGCAAATAGGGGCAATTAAAGCATAGGGGGTGGGGATAGAATAGATAGATTTCTTTCGTTATTTTGTGGCCATTAGAGTGTAAACAAGAAAATTATTATTAAGGCCCCTTTTCCCATGATATGGATCAGATCCTTCCCATTTTCAATAAGGTTCATCCTTGTGACTTGACAAACCTTCTGACCAAGTTTCATGAAGATTGAACCATATTTGTTGCCTTTTGAGTGTAAATAAGAAAATTGTCATTAAGGCCCCTTTTATGTGATAAGGCACCAATCCTTCCCATTTTCAATAGATTTCATTCTTGTTACCAGACAAACACCCTGACCAAGTTTTATAGTGATAGGATATTTGTGGCTACTATAGAGTGTAAGCAAAAAATTGTTACTAGGGCCCCTATTCTCGTGATATGGCATAGATCATTCCTATTTTCAATAGGGTTCATCATTGTGACCTGACAAACATTCTGACAAAGTTTCACAATGATTGGTCCATATTTGTGGCCTCTAGAGTGTAAACACTTAAATGGTTGATACCTGACAATGCATGACAGACAACGGACTACAGATATTCAATGATCACCAAAGCTCACCTTGAGCACGATGATCTCAGGTGAGCTAAAAATCTTTGAAATTCTTCTTCTGAATAACAAGACTAACACTAAATAGCCTTTATATTTGGCATGGATCAACAGTTCATTGACCTTTTTTGAAAATAAAAAAAACGACTATTTGGCTACAACGGGCAGAGCACCAAGGGGAGGGTGTAGGTCTTTAGGTCTATAAATATTGATCTTTAAATGTTCTTTTACAAACCAGAAGGCTGACAGCTTTTATATTTGGCATGCATTATTTTCTTGGTCATACTGAAATTATATGTATGCAAAGGTGTGAAGAAGTTGACTGCTAAATTATGTTTCTTTTTATTATCAAATGTCTCAAAGGAAATGGTGCTTTTAAAAAAAAAAAAAACTTTGTCCTATGAAAAAAAATCTAAGGACCAGAGTTGAAATATAAAGGTACTTAGTACATTTATATTTCAACGAATATTTCAGAAATGAGGGGTGCAAAACAGTTGGCAATAGAGTATGAATTCCGGCAAGCAATCTAGGGTAGCTAGGGCTTTAGCCTGACTTCAAAAAAATGGGTCAAAAGGACTCAATTATTAATATCTAAGGGGTCCTTTCTTAGAGTTTGGGAGTCCCTATTAGATTATTTCTATTAAGCACTTGGCTTGTTTTTATATGAATTTAGAGCTATTCCCTGGTTAAAAGTAAAGAAAATATTGGATATATACTGTCATTTTGGAGCTCAACTTCAGGAAAGAATGGAAGACTGTTTTAAAACAGTCTTCAATGCTTTTCTGAAGCTGATCCCAAGAGGGTCTTTGGGTCTCACATCAGATAGTTCTGGGGGTCCTGGTTACAGATTTGAGAGTCTCAGGCTTTCAAAATCTGCGTTTTTCAATACCATGTTAGGGCCATTAGTACCCTCTCGTCTCTTCAAATTTTCAACAATTCCAACATAAGTTCAGAATTTTTTTAACCATTATTTCAGAATGTAGCAGCATGCCATCGAAGAAGGAGTATGACCTGGTGTCAGATGATGGCTATGACAGTCGGATACCTCTACATAACGAGGATGCCTTCCAACATGGAATACACTTTCAGGCCAAGGTAGGTACAGTCTCAGTTTATATTATGATAAGCCATATTTCTCCTAAAAATGCTCCCAGGAGTTTTACATAACACGTCAGGGAGCTTTTATTTAGAGTCCATTTTCAAATAAAAATATCATTAGATTGATGTCTTTTAAGTCCTATTCTTCAGATTTGAGGTGAATTTCCCCTAAGAAATCATATAAATGATTGTTTAGAGGAAATGATACTCAAATTAGCAAAGGAGCCTCAAAATATCCTGAAAATTGTGACATTTTCAATCAACTTAAGTGGGTTTACTTAAAAGAATTAGGGGTGCTTAGGGAGGGTGTTATTTTAAGAGGAAATATGGTAATTAATTTCAAAATGTCAAATTGCAGGGTAACGTATTTATAGATTTACCCATGTCTTGCTGAATTCAAATTTTGTTTAAAATAAATTTTCCAAATTTTTTAAAACAGTCTGCAATTCTTTCCTGAACTTGAGCCCAAAATGTTCATTTATATCCAACACTTTCCTTACTTTTAACCAAGGAATGGCTATTTAGTCAGATAAAAACAAGATTGTTGCTTAGAATAATCTGTAGGCATCTAATGCAGGGACTCCCAAATCTGAAAGAAGGTATCCAAAAAGATCCCAATTATTGAGTCCTTAACAATGGACCCGGCAGTTTGTTAATGCCAGACTAAAACGTTGCACATCTTTGCATTCTGATCTTAATTTAAACTATCTTCAAAAGCTTCATGTGCAGCAGGAATATCCTCTTAACAGCATGGAAAGGGTAAAAACCAAATTTGAAATGCTGTCTGCAATCTCTTAAATGTTTTGAGCCTTCCTTAAAAGTAAAAGTGGTTTTTTAGCCAACCAACATTTCAAATGACCCAGTTTTGAATTCTATGTTTTAGTTCTTTACCAAATTGATAGTCCATTTTAATGTAAAGGCACCTAGGATCGTTTAGTATCGTGGGACAAAAAAAAAAAACTTCAGCAGGTTCTTGGACTTTGATGGTATTTCCATGGTAATTATATTGTCAGGATTTTCTTGTTTTAATTGCACCAATTATCTCGTAGACCATGTGGCAACCCCTAATTGTCATACCAGGAAGGTATCTTTGTCTAATTGTTTACATGTGAAAATTACCATGGCATGTGATCACTGTAATTTACAGTACTTTAATGTACTTAGCCCTTGCAATGCTGAACCTGGAATATCGTACTTCTCCTAATAAACACTCCGAGAGCTATACAAAATAATTTATGGTCATGGAGCCTTTAATTAATGTGCATTTTTGATTTAAAAAAATATTAAGATTGATGTCTTTTATGCCCTTTTCCTTTAATTTGAGGTGAATTTCCTGTAATCAATCATATAGATGATTGTTTACAGGAAATTCATCTCAAATTAGAGAATAAGTCTAAGAATAAGTTAATAAAATAGAGGCATTTGAAAAAAGTAGGGGTGCTACTATTAGGGAGGACACTTTTATTAGAGGAAATACAGTACTCCTGCTTTGGCAGATGGTAGAGACATATTAGGATCAGCATTGTGTGCATTCTGATCTTAGTATTTACCACATAACTTTCCTTTTCACATTATGAAAATTTGAAAATCATATTTTCTATGTAAACTGACTCCTAATATCAAATCTCTTTAATTTTAAAACAGTTTTGTTTATGTTTTTATCCTATATTTATGGATCAACTGACACATTGAACTTTCCCAGTAAAATGAATTAATTTATCTTTTGGTTCACAATTTAAGCATAAGATGTTTACAATAAGATTAAATGTTCCCATTAAAGGATGGTATACCTCCAGAGAGGGTTCAGCAGTTCAAACAAATCCCTTAAAGAAGCTGAATTATTTCATTTCCATGCAAAATTTCAATTAAACATTCTACTACTGATCAAGACATATTCCTATTGTGAACAAAGCTTAGGAAGAGAGTAAAGATTTAAATCAGCCTGCACAGTTGATCAGTCTGATCTAAGTATACACTTTCTGCCCTCTACTTGATTTAAGTTGCAAAAGATTTGAAGCAGACTCACTGAAATTTATTTTAACAAAATTTAAATTCAGCAGGGTAATGGCTATAATGGTGTAATACTAGGCAAACAGAGGCCCTTATTGTATCTTCAAACCCCTTTAAGGAAATTATGGATCCAGTCCTGCTAATGAATTATCCAGTAAAATGAAATCGTTTGTATTTCAGTACATTGGCACATTGGATGCTCCATTTTAAATGAGTTTACTTGTAAATCAGTTCATTAGAACATTAGATGTTCCAAAAAAATGAATTTGTTTGTATTTCAGTACATTGGCATATTGGATATTAAGTACAAATGAATTTGGTTGTATTTTTAGCTCGGCTGTTTTCAAAGAAAACCTGAGGTATTATGATCACTTTGGTGGCGTTTGCATGGTTGTGGTAGTGTTCATGACAAACTCAAACCTTTGTCATAACTTTTGAATGGTAAATCAAAGAGCCTTCATAATCACATGATTATTGCTTGGACTAAGACCTTTCTGCAGGTACCAAGTTCAAGGTCATCAATGAAAGTCAATTTCATTTTTCAAGGTCAAATTTGATTTAACAATTTAACCTTGGTCATAACTTTTAAATGGTAAATCAAAGAGCCTTCATAATCACATGATCATTGCTTGGAACAAGACCTTTCTGCAGGTACCAAGTTCAAGGTCATCAGTGAAGGTCAATTTCATTTTTCAAGGTCAAATTTGATCAAATAATTTAACCTTGGTCATAACTTTTAAATGGTAAATCAAAGAGCCATTATATTTCACATGATCATTGCTTGGGACAAGACCTTTCTGTAGGTACCAAGTTCAAGGTCATCAGTCATGGTCATTTTTCAAGGTCAAATTTGATTATATAATTTAACCTTGGTCAAACCTTTGAAATGGTAAGTCAAAGAGCCTACATATTTCATGTTATCATTGCTTTCTGTAGATACCAAGTTCAAGGTCAAGGTCATTTTTCAAGGTCAAATTTGGTCAAAGAATTTAACCTTGGTCATAACTTTTGAATGATAACTTAAAGAGCTTTCATATGTCACATGATCATTGCTTGGGAAAGACCTTTCTGTAAGTACCAAGCTCATATATTTGCACTTGTCTAGGAAATAATAAACAGCCGAGTGTTGGCACTCGCTTGCGGTGCTCTTGTAAATATTAAATTTCAATATAGTTCACTAGATATTCAAGGAAAATGAATTTGTTTAAAATTTAATAAACTGGCACATAAGATGTTCCATTAGATTGAATTTGTTCGTATTTTATTAAATTGGCACAAAAGTATTTCTGTACATTGGCCCAATAGATGTTCCAGTATAAATGAAAGTTTGAATTTCAGGACATTGGCACTTTGGATTCACTGTAAAATTGAATTTGTTTGTATTTAAGTTAATTGGCACTGAAGTATTTCTGTGCATTGGCACATTCTATGTTCAGGTACAATGAATTTGCTTGTATTTCAGGAAATTGGCTCAATAGTATTCCTGCACATTGGCAGATTAGAATATCCTGTAAAATGAATTTGTTTATATTTTGGTAAATTGGTACTTTGGATTTCCAGTCAAAATGAATTTGTTTGTATTTTAGTAAATTAGCACAATAGTATTTCTGTACATTGGCATACTAGATGTTCGAGTAAAATTAATTTATCAGTATTTCAGTATATTATCATTGCACAGTGAATGTTTCATAAAAATGAATTTGTTCATAATTTTCAGTACATTAGAAACATTAGATGTTCCAGTAAAATGTATTCGTTAATATTTCAGTACATTGGCACACTGGATGTTCCCCGGCCAAGCAGTCGGGTAGAAATTGTGGCAGCCATGCGGAGAATAAGGGTAAGTTCTAGTTGAATTTATCTGTGATGTGATGTAGAGGAGCAGTACATGACTCACTGTAAAAATTCAAAGCTTTCAGTCACACTACATGACAGGGGTATTTACTCTGAGGGTTTTGTTGATAAGCCTAAACTCTTCTCTCTGAGCTCTGATGAGGATGATAAATCTACTGATATTGATGTATATAGAGAATATTCTACATTAAACATTCTTTATTGTTTGACTTGAACGCCTGACGTTCATCATCAATACAAAGATATTTACATAATTTTTACAACACACATGAACAAAAGGTACATCAAAGAAAACATATATAACACATATTAAAGTTAATGTAAGAGGAAGAGGGGAGGGTATGCGGAAGAGGCTTTCATGTACTTGCAGTTCGGTTTGTCATTTTTTCTTAGTTCAAAACAATAATTGCAATATAAAGCTAGTTTATTTAATGTTTTGATATTATTACTATTCAATAGTTCTGTAAATTGAAAAACACTCAGATTGTGATAATAGTATTGTTTTATATATTGTTTTCTTATAGTGGTATAAAATGGACAACAGAGAATGAAATGGTATTTGTCCTCAACGTCATTCAGGTTACATAAATTACAAAATCTTTCTTTACGTGGAATATTTCTATGTCTACCGTTTCAATGTTGAGTGAAGAGAATATTGAATGAGCAGAGGTACATTTAAGAGGGGGTAAAGCCAGTCTAAAATCTTTCTTTCTCAATGTAACCCTATATTGTGGGTACTCATTTGAATCGTCTTGACAAGACGATTCCAATGAGAACCCAGAATGTAGGATTTGTGAAAGTTTTGTTAAAATTTTTCAATTTGAAATCGAAAATAACCCCTCTATCTGAAGCTCTGAATGAGTGGTCATGGAGCTCAAAATTTTTTATGCCCCTACATCAGTAGATCAGGGGAACATTAATTTTGACCTGTCTGTTCATTTGTTTTTTACTCTCTTTGTCTGAAAAAAAACTGCAATATTCCTACAGGCTTTTAATTGTGCCCATGTACAGCTGGGATCAGTTTGGGACTCATTGTTTCAAATTATGGGAGTCCCAGGGACCGCTTCTTTCAAATTTAAAAAAAGCACTGGTGATATAGTCTTCTTTGCTTAGTGTGTATGGATGAAACAGTTCGTACTCTTGCCCTGTCCTGTGACGAATAGTGCAAAAAACTATGAAACAGTTTGAAATTGCTTATAAACATTCATATAGGAGATTAGGTAATAATAAAAACTGTTTTGCGGTGAGCTATCAAGTCATGGTTTTAACTCACCTGAGCACATCATGCTTATGCTAAACTTTTGGGTCAATGTCAATTGTCAGACATGCATGATTCAAAACATTAATAGCAGTTGAAAAGAAACTTTTAACCCTCTGTCATGAGTTAAAAGTGCCAATAGTTGCACTTTGCTCAAACACTCAAAGGTTATGTCATTTAGTCAAGGCATTTATTGATTCCCCTATCACACTCAGACAAAGACCACAAAGACTACTGAATTCTTAAAACTTGACAAACTCAGGGAAAACAGGATGAAATGCAGAAAAACATGGTTTGTTCTACGTCTTTACTATGCCCCTGCTGGCATTACAGTGCCTCTAACATGTCCCAGCTTAGTTCTGTCCCTCTTTTGATAAAGTATGCACCATGTCCTTCGCATTTTTATTACATTCTTTCTAAGACCTTTCAGATCAACCAATGCACTTACTGTGCTTTTACCACGTTCACTGTGCCCTTCTTGATCTTATTATCAATTCAAGTCCATGCACTCTCTGTTCTCTTTTTTTCTGCAAGTTTTCTAGAACGCAGTGCAATCTTTACCTTCCAAACATAGGTTTGTACTTCAACAATGAAGACCATATTAGTTTCATGCCTCATTGTCACTACGTCAATCTGATTGTGCCCATGTCCATATTGAGTCCTTACTGCATCCTGATTTGATAAGTTCTCACTACTTTTTTTAACATGTTTAAAACTCACCAAGATCAATGGATAAAATATAAAATAATGACCTACTCCTATTAAATACATATTTTTCATCACAATAACTATGTGCAGTCTGATAAGGATCATTTCTGTGAAATTTGGTTGATATTCATCAGTTAGGTTCTGAGAAAATGATTTGCAAAGTTTCGCCTATGTAACATATAGAGAAATGACCTCCGCCCATAAGACATATTTTTCATCTGATCACAATACTTTTTTGTAAACTGATTAAGGGTTACTAAAGGATCATTCCAGTGAAATTTGGTTGATATCCATCTTTTGGATTCTGAGAAAAATCACATATAACCATATATGGGAATTAGCCATACCCATTACATCCTTGTTTTCATTGGATAAAAAATCCTTGAACAACCTTGAAAGAGGGTCACCCACGGATCATTCCTGTGAAGTTTGGTTAAAATTCATTGAGTATAGTTTCTGATGAGCAGATTTTTGAAGAATAAGTTTACGATGGGAAACACAGAAAGGCACACCGCCATGATAATTGCCCTAGTGGCCTTCACCCAGGGGAGCTAAAAACTATTGTGATTAGTGGCATTTTTAGAGAAAAACTATTGTAAGTGCTTATAATTTTATATACATTTATAGGTACTCACAATTAGTTTCCACTGTTAAATCCATATTTTGCCTCAAATTGGTTATACGGAGTATTACAGTACTGAGAAAGATAGGTAGTTGGTGGCTTGGATTAACTGTTGTTTTGATTGTGCTGGTTTATTGTTGAAAGTGGTGTTTAAATAAACTTGACTTTCTTTTTTCTTACAAAAATCAAAGGTTATGGATGGCCCTTTGTGAAATACCTAATCGTGATAATATGAAAAATTAAGGTTATTTTTATCTATTTCAGTATGAATTCAAAGCAAAGGCCATCAAGAAGAAGAAAGTGGATCTATCTATATCTGTGGAAGGTGTGAAGGTTTCTATCTGTAAAAAGAAAAAGGTGAGTCAAGAAGGTGTGAAACAGTTATTTATATGTGGAACTAGGCATTGAGGAAAAGGGGTCTGGACCCTTCTTAAAATATGGTAGAGATATAGTTATAAATCCAGTAAATTCTGAAGAATTATTTTGTCAGTAAACGAGGCAAGCAAAATGTTGAAGCAATAGTTTTATTCAAGTTATACATAGGTACAGATGAGAGGGGGTAAAACCAGTCTAAAATCTTTATAATACCGCCCCCTAATCTTTGTTTATGGGGTATATAGGAGTCAGCTTGTTGGTTGGTTGGTCTTTCTGTCTGCCTTTAGCAATTTCTTGTCCACTCAATTTTTTAGCAATTTATGGGTGGATTTCATTGAAACTTTACAGGCAGTATTAGGCAGAGATGTGCAAGTGATATTTTGGTTACGATCCATTGATTTTTGACAAAGTTACAGCCCTTTGACGGAAAATGGCTTTTCATTATTGACCAGCACTTGTAGGGCGTGTATTACTCCGTTTTGCAACAGTCTAATTTCTTTATGAAACACTTTGTTGTGTGTACTCATTTGAATCATCATGACGAGATGGTTCCAAACCTTACATACTACATAGGATTGGTTCAATAATTAATGAATTACTTCAATCTAAAATCAAAAATATCCCCCCACCCTTCTATCTGTAGCTCTGGTTTTAGTGACAATATTGTGCTCCATCAATTAGGAAGGTTATGGAAAAATAACATTTTGATGGCTAAACGGGAAACATTTGTAACTGCCTGTTAACATATACAGCTGTTTTAACTGTTTAACACTGAGCAATCCATTTGCTGTTGGACCCTACTGAAAAAAACACATATAATTAGAATCTTCTAGAATTTGATGGTAAGTGCAAAATAGAAGTTTGTTCATTCAACATGAAATCTTGTCAGTTAAGAAAACGGGTTATGCAGAAAAATGAAATAATTTTTATTGTGAACTACTTCTGTAGTAAAAGAACCAGGTTTACATTTCTCTTTATATTTTCAAAAGATTCGGCCAGAGAAGCGATTTAGGCCCTCAAGTGCCTCACATTTTTAAGCTTTTTTCAAGACAAGCTGTCATTAGATTCAATTATGTTGAATGTTGCATTGTACTGGATAAAAATATTGCAGTATTATAATCACTTTATTTTCAAGCCCTTAGTGTCTGACCTATACAGTTCAAAGGTTAAATACCATTTGTCCAGTTGCCAAGTTCTTTGAAGCAGTTTACTAGAAAATAGTTTGGGCAATTTCAGAACTAGGCATAGAATAGCTCCAGCAATTTGATGAAATTTTCTGTGATTTTCGGTTTCTAATCTATCATTGTCACAGACGAGAGATCCTATCTATTGGAACAATTTCCTGTCTCCTTCCAAAACACTGCATGTGTAGCCCTTCTTCTTAATGTGACCCATCCAGGAATTCTGTGGAATAAATATATTGATAAAGGATTGTAAGGGCGTAACTCCCGTTATGCAATTTACCCAAGTGCGTAAAAGAAAAAATTCTCTGTTGAAAAATATCGTTGATGAATGATCATAACATCAAAACTACAGCTTATTCAAGCTGTACTACAATGTTTTGATAATTCACCAACACCCAATCATTTAAAGGGAGCGAATAATGAGCATGCATCTTTTGTCACAGTCCACATATCGGCTTAATCCTATAGATTCTGTGGGCCATGCCTTCTGCGTCCGTATAAATTTCAAAGTCCTAGATACGCCTATGGATTGGGTCAAGAATAGGTCAACCAGAAGGCATTTTTTGGAAACAATTACATAGGAAGCTAGAGTAATCATTCTAAATTCAGGAAATTTGTTATTTTAGAAAAGTTTCGACCCTAGTCAGTCTGGACAGATTGCACAGTCTGACAAGGGTCGATTCTTTTCGCACTTCCCAGATGGTCCCTTTTTTTGCATGACAGGTCAAAAATGCTAATTGATGAAAAAAAGATTAACCCTTATCCTACTGAATTTATTTTTGGTTGCAAACAAATTGCCAAGTTTTAGCTCGGCTGTCTTTGGAGAAAACCAAGATATTATTGATTAGCCTTGATGTTGTTGTTGTTATTGTTGTCCTTTTTATGAAAAAATCTTGACATTTCTGATATCTTTGGAATTACTGGCACTAAAGGCATTCACTTGAAACTTAGCGCACATGTTCACTATCAAATAACAAAACAATCAAGCAGGACAACTCTCAATACATTTTGTGAAAATTATATCCCTTTTTACTTTTTTTTAATGCCTTTTATGCTCAACCCTGCATTTTTACCTTAGGAAAAAACAATCTTTTATCTCAAGTGGAGAAGAGTGGACCTGCATTTTAAACTTTTCTTTTGGAAAAATTGAAATCAGCAGGTATGTCATATCAACCTTATATTTGTGAATATCTTTTGCAAAAGCAGGAAGATTCCAGGTTCAGTTTGACAATTGTAAATGGAATTTAAATTGTAAGGATGATCAATTACTTCTATGGAGAAATACAGTCAACTTTGCTTGAGCAACCACTTTTTTTAAGTGACCAGTTTTAGTAAGCTACCACCATAAAAATTTCCTCCACCATAGGCAAAATCTCTGAGAAAGTTGGGATATTCTTTAACAAAAAACTCAAATATTGAATCTTATGATGTATTAGAACCCTTTAAAATCGTCTCAATTGATTCCAACATAATTACATTCAAAAAGACTTGTTTAATTGTTATCAAAAGTACAATATATTTCGTTTACTTATCATGAAATATTGTATTTAGCAACTGGTCCCATTAGCTGACATTTTTGTGGCCCCTTACGTGGTCACCCAACACAAGTTTTACTGTAGCATGTAGACAATATTTTCTGAATTGCTCCATAGCATCCTCATCCAATCAGACCCCTAATGTGATCAAGAATCATTGGCCCAGAAAACACAGCAATAAAAGGAGAATAAAAGAATTCCCTGTTGAAAATTGGTTTCCATATGGAGATTTAACTAAGCATGAAATTAACCAATCTAGTTTTATATGCCAGAAAATGGTCACAGTTTCCCCTATTGATGAAATGATGTCTGCTAGAAAATTGCCCCACACATAAAGGCCATTGCTACCAAGATGAAAAAAAATAACCTTAATCCTGTTGAATTTAGATTATGTTTTAAAGAAATTATTCATTGTTTTAATATTTCAAGCATTTTTGCTCAAGTTTTTCCCATATTCATCAAATAAAACGCAGGCAGTATAGGCTAAGATCAGACTGCATGTCTGTGTAGGCTGACCCTAGCCTATATTGTTTGTCAGAGCTTACTTTAGAGTAGGCATATGTTATGAACTGTATGATAAGGGTTAACTCTTGCCTCACTTAATTTAAGATCAACTTGAAAGATTGTGTCAAAATTATTATTGGGAACTCGGGTACCAGTGGGTAACAAGATCTGGGGTACCAGCTCTGCATTCAGGATAAAAAAACAGTGCAAACAGTTTTTCCAAATATACCCCCGCTTTGCACGCATGTGCAAATGCAAAGCAGGATGTAATTGGAAAACTGTTTGCACTGTTTTGTCATCCTGTAAGCAGGGCTGGGTACAAAAATTCTACAGCTCTAATTGTCACATTGATAAATGTAATGTTGTATATTTGCAGAAGCTGCCCCAGTGGTATGATGAGAATAAACTTATCATTGTTCAACATCCTATATACAGGTAATTGTTTTAAGAGACATGTATCTATATCTTTCATAATTTTGAAATATTGTATGTATCATGGGCCAACTGCCTTATATTGAATAAAAATTGAGCCTGTGCATGAGATTTTTCAACAATTTCAAATGTGCACGAAGAAAAGACTCTGGCCAGCCTGTGCATCTGCACAGTCTGACCAGAGTCTTCACTGTGTGATTTGTAGATAGATAAGGTCTCAAAGTGTCAATAGACCATCAAGTAACTTTATATTTGCAGTATGTTGCTGTCTACGCAGCTCAATCTTTGCACCTCAGGAACATTTCAAATTGTTGGAAATGTCACGCACAGGCTCTAAATATATCTATGTGATTGTCTAACTTACTCCACCACCTTCACTCCACTGTTCCACTGTTCTCCATCTTCAGTTTTGTTTGAAAATAATCGAGTTCCTAATGACTTCCAAATCGTTACAGAACTATTACAGGTCCACTACCTTAAGCATGAAACCTTGCTGTGCATGTGCAAAGCAGGGCATCACTTACAAAAGTTTGTGAATGTTTTCATCCTGAATGCAAGGATGTTTTAACCCTTCTTATTATCAATGGCATTATTTAAGAGATGAAGAGAGTATTTGTTGAATTCATGGAGGTATGAAACTAAAAACATTCATTTTTGAGTGTATTTAGGTTTTTAGTTTCATATTTGTAAGAAATCAACAAATATTATCTTCATATCTTATAATTTCATGTCATGAAGAAAAAATGTATTGTCAGTTAAGATAAACATTTCTAAATGGTCTACGTCTTGCAGAAGCTAACAAAACAGCTGCATACTCAACATTGTTTTCACTTGGAAATAAAAAAAAACAACTTTTCAGCCAAATTCAGAAGGCACAATTTTTGATGGACACAAATAGAATTAAAGGATTACAAACTATAGTTAGATATCAATCGGTTAGCACAAAACTATTGCAATTGCCTATATATATATATATAAAGGCACTTACAATAGTTTTGCGCTGATCCCTACAAAAAATTCTACAAAGAAAACAAAGTAATTTAGGACCAATATGGCCTTTGGATATATTTCAGAATCTTCTATGTATCCCATGACTCCCAAGACCTAAAGATCTGGAGCTATATAGCCAGGGATGGTGCTACTAATGTGTTCAAATGTAATGTGTTTAAATCTTATAAAAAGGTGAGTGTTTACCTTTTAACTTCTTAACATAAGCCTTGTCATGCTGAAAAAAAAAAATCATAAATTGTAGTAAAAGAAAGTGCTATGTAAGAATCGCTGGATTTCTTAAATATAAGTCTGTATTCATGTTGAATCAGAACTACAGATAGAGGGGGTAAATAGGATTTCAAATTAATTTTTAGCTCCACTGGCCGAAAGGCCAGCGGGCTATTGTCATAGCGGGGTGTCCATCGTCCGTGCGTGCGTGCGTCCGTCCGTCCATCCATAAACTTTTACTTTAAAAATCTTCTCCTCATAAAATACTGGATGGATTCCAATAAAATTTCACAGGAATGTTCCTTGGGTGACCCTCTATCAGATTCCTTCAAACATTTTTAATCGGTTGAAAATCATGGCTGTAGTGGGCGTGGCTAATTTCCATTTATGGTATTAGGTGGCTTTTCTCAGAAACTAATTGATGGATATTAACCAAACTTCACATGAATTATCCTTGAGGGGCCCTCTATCAGCCTACAAAAAATCATTGTGATCAGATGAAAAATATGTATTTTATGGGCGGGGTCATTTCTCTATATGTTATAAAGTGAAAACTTTGAAAATCATTTTCTCAGAATTTAATCGATAGATATCAACCAAATTTTACATGAATGATACTTGAGTGACCCTTTATCAGTATAGCAAAGATTATTGTGATCAGATGAAAAATGTGTATTTCATGGGCGGAGGTCATTTCTCTATATGTTTTATAGTGAAAACTTTGAAAATCTTTTTCTCAGAACGTAATAGATAGATGTCAACCAAATTTTACATGAATGATACTTGAGTGACCCTTTATCAGTATAGCAAAAATTATTGTGATCGGATAAAAAATATATATTTTATGTGCGGAGGTCATTTCCCTATATGTTATAAAGTGTAAACTTTGAAAATCATTTTCTCAGAACCTAATTGATAGATATCAACCAAATTTTACTAGAATGATTCTTTAGTGATCGTTTATTAGTCTATTAAAAAATATTGTGATCAGATCAAAAATATGTCTTTTATGGGCAGAGGGCATTTCTTCAGATACCGTAGGTTATATGGTGGAATATCCAATATAGGGTAAAACAAACAATCCTGAAAGGTTAAACAGATGGATTAGATATCATGGAAATTTTATTTCTGTGAAGTTGTATCAGTCTGCAAAAAAATATTTGATTAGATGAACAGCATATTTTTTTATTGGTAGAGGGTATTATAACATACAGTGGAATATCTATATGTCGAACTTCAGGGGACTCCCAAAAAAACTTCGACGTATAGAAAGTTCGACGAAGAGATAAAGGGCGATCTTCGGGACGAAGACATGTGCGGCCATCATCTCACTAGGGTACGACCGAAACTGGTGGCGAAATAACAGACGTATTTGATTATCGTGATGAATTAATCGAATATAAAAGATGATAGTTATTTTTATTTCATTTCGTGTTTCTCAAGCAAAAACATGTCTGATAATGATTTCTGCATGTACAATTTCCTGGAAAAATCATTCTCGGATTGGTTACCCAGTCTTTCCTTGATGTTAATGGCTATCCCCACGTGTCTACCAGGTACTTCACCAATCAAGCCCCGCGTGGCATTGGCTTTACATGCTTCCGTTGTCAATGAGAATTACAAATTTAACGTCGTAGGTCACATGCATTTTGCCGACCCTTTTCATCTCAAAACACTAAATCACTTAACCTTTCACATTCTCTATCTGTTACAAACAATCAAACCCAATCAGGTAAAAAACCGATATCCAATACTGAGATCACTCGTGTCAATTACTGTGGTTGACAGGTCGAATGTGTGAAAACTTACATCGATTGCAATTTTCATCAATCAAGGTTGGGGTTCGTTGTAAAGAGGTGTGAATGCACACAAACAATAGTGATGGGACCTTGAAATTGGTTCGACGTACGGAAAAATTTGGAGCAATGGATAACGACGTATGGAGGTTATAATACATAGAAATAAAGAGTAAATAGATCGGGACTTGAAAAATACTTCGACGTAGAGATAACTTCGTCTTATGGACATTCGAAGTAAAGATATTTGACTGTATAAAGTGAATATTTGATCACCCTTTTGGTATCTTCTCAATGATGAATTTTTCTAGACTTGTTAAATTTTGATAGGTGTAATGATTATAGATTAGAAGGAACAAAACCTTTGTTGAAATTCAAATGTATAGAAACCTTAGTTGAAATAAGTAGCCTGAGAATACCCACTCAGAATTGGTGAGTTTAGTTGAACGAAGGGTGAATCTGCACAGAGTGTAAAATGATGTTCTGACCTCCTGACATTCAGAGTGGGGTAGAAAGAGTTGAGTTTACTTCACTCTAAGGCATTGGGCAGAATAAAATAAATATATTGGATTGAATATTTTACTTCTTACTATCATTAGTTAGAATTTTGTTTTGATGACAAACAATTGTGAAGTAACATCTTTAAGTAGTGTTTAATAAAAAGTGGAAAGATCTACAATCAAAATTTTGCAGACCAACACCAGTATATTGTGCAGTAACATTCTGTTAGTTTTGAAATTCTTATATTTGGATTTTAACAAAATATCACTAGAATTATCCTTGGGTGACCCATTATCAGACTGCACAAAATTATTGTGATTAAATGAAAAATATTTGTGTAACAGGTAGAGGTCAATTTTGTTATTCACTGATCATGAGTTTTTCATGCAGAAATATTTCAGCATATGACCCTTATTTACTTGAAATAAACATTCACTCATTCATTCACTTCAATTCTCATTTAAAAAGCTTTACCATCGTCTAAAAGTCATTATTTGGATATTCAGGCCTGTGGAGCGAATCAGGCGCTCAAGCGCCTCTAGTTTTTCAATATCACTTGCACAAATCCTTTATTGTGGGTACTCATTGGAATTGTCTCAGCAAGACAATTTCAATGAGTACCGACAATATAGGATTTCAATGAGAGATAAATATTATTAACTATTCTTATCTATACCTCTGTGAATATTTAGAGTTTTTAAAAACTTGGTATAAAAAGAAAAATCAGGTGGTGTAGAAAAAGATCAGACTGTACATTATGTGCTGGCTGAGTTTGGTCTATAGTTCCTGCCAAAGGTAGGGACAAGGGATGAATTGCATGTGAAACCAATTTTAAAGTTTGGGGTCATTTCAACCATTTTTTAAGCTCACCTGAGCACAAAGTGCTCAAGGTGAGCTATTGTGATCACTCACTGTCCGTCCGTCCGTCTGTCCTTCTGTCCGTCCTTCAACAATTTCTTTCAATATCTTCTCCTAAACCATGGGGGCAATCAAGCTGAAACTTGACAGGGGTGTTCCTTGGGTGAAACTCTTTAAAAGTTGTTAACAGAATTTAATTTCATCAAAAACTCTGGTTGCCATGGTTACATTAAGGCCCAAAATGGCCAAATATTCTTCTCCTCCAAACCACTGGGCCAATCAAGCTAAAACTTGGTACGGATGTTCCTTGGGTGAAGCTCTTCAAAAGTTGTTTAAAGTATTCAATTTCATCAAAAACTCTAGTTTCCATGGTAACGGAAAGTCTGAAAAATGGCTGAAAATGGCTGGAAATATTAGAAAACACTCTTCTTCTCCTAAATCACAAGGCCAATCAAGCTGAAACTTGGCAGGGATGTTCCTTTGGTGAAGCTCTTTAAAAGTTGTTAAAAGAATTTGATTTTATCAAAAACTCTGATTGCCCCTAAAATCAAATTGCAGTAGGACAAAACTTAACCACCCTAAATGTACATCAAACAAATTCTGGTATTAAAGAATTTGCCATGGTAAGAGAAAAGTTGAAAATTTACGAAAATTAAAATCAAATTGCAGTAGGACAAAACTTAACCACCCTAAATGTACATCAAACAAATTCTGGTATTCATAACATGGTTGACAAGTTAGGAGTGACTTACTCAGGTGAGCAATATAGGACCATCATGGTCCTCTTGTTTTTCAACAATAATTAAGTAAAAAGCAGCAAGTGTAGGCTAAAATCAGACTGCTGTGAAAAACATGAAAAGAGTTAAGCCTGAAACATATGTGTCTACAGCATATTTTTATGCCCCCGTATCGAGAGATCGGGGGCATATTGTTTTACTCATGTCCGTCTGTCTGTCTGTCCGTCAGTCCGTCCGTCTGTCCGTCCGTCCGTCTGTCCAAAAACTTAACCCGAAAACTTAACCTTGCCAATATCTTCAAGCCTATTCAAGATACAAAGCTAATATTTTGCATGATGATAGATCTCAATGATCCGCATCCGCTGGTACCAAAGTCAAGGTCATGTGACAAGGTCAAGGTCATCTGTCAAGGTCAAACTTTGAAAAAAATGCCGTTACGGGGCATTTGTGTTTCATTTAAATATGTATCTCGGTGTGAGATTTAAAAAAAAGAATAAGAAAAAAATAATGCACAACAGAGAGTTTACTCAATTTTCTACTGGAGATTAAATCTGTAGTTATACTGAAATATTCTAATTAGTGCATGAAAATTTAAGATCATATAAGTGTCTTAAATCTTGTCATGATGAATTAACTTTAGCTAAAGATTTGCATCAAAATCAAAGGGCAAAAAGAACTGAAAGTCCTAAATGTAGATACATTTTTATTTGAAAAAATAAATCTATTGACAATTCTTGTTTGAAAAAGAGAAACAGGTGGTGTAGACTAACATCAGACTGCACATATGTGCAGACTGATGTTTGTCTATAGCTCCTGCCAAAGCAGGAATATTCCGGGTTCAGCATGACAAGGGTTAATAATTGAAAACATTCAATTTAAATTAGTTGAATTTACACAAAAAAAATACATCATTTACTTCGATTTGATCTTAGAGTAAATTCATAGTTGAGTGAGAAAAAAGTTTTGAACTTTATAACCTTAAAATTTGTTTTGCATGTCTTGTTTTTTGTCGATAAGTTCTTAATTACTTTAACAATAGTTGAGTTTTGTACATTGTGAAATTATAGAATCACTATAGCTTTGCCATAACTTTGCTTTAGAACTAAATATTTTCTAGATGAACATTGTGAAATATGTAAATCGTAGTAACTATGGAACCAAAACATTGTATTGCTACCTTATTTAAGTTGTAGTTACAAGGTTCTATCACCCCACAAAGAAAATAATCTCGGTAAAGAATATTCAGCTAGAGACCATTTTCAGGGTATTATAGATTGAAATGAGTGATAACCCTATCTTTATCCAATTATCTACGGAGGGGGCTAATTATTAAGTTATGCTATTTAATTAGATGCCATTTCCAACATGTAGGAATGCTAGCCTGAAATGTTCTCCAGCTAAACTACACTAACTGTAAGAGAATAATGTGTATCTAGGTTGATAGAAAATTCTTGAATGATATCCTGCTTATCTTTTGTTGATCAAATATTTTAACCCTTGTCATGCTGAAAAAAAAACTCTTTAAAAAATTGAATTAAAATCAAATTACTGAAAGCACTGGATACACAAATTGGGAGTCTATATTTATTTTGGAAACATAATGTTCAACCTCTTCTGGTTTAAAGGGGAAAATCAGGTGGTATAGACTAAGATCAGACTGCACATATGTGCAGGCTGATATTTGTCTATACCTCCTGTCAAAGCAGGAATATTCCGGGTTCAGCATGACAAGGGTTGATTTTGGAAGTTGTATTAGAATCAAAGTGCTTGTAATGCTAATGGCTAGTTGCAGTTTGCCTGGTATTATAACTCTTGTCACGATGAATTTAAACCCTCTCTAAATTGTATCGAAATAAAGTGCTGAAACAGGCCTTTTTTTCTAGAAATTGGGAAGGGGCCTTAGCCTGTTTATTTTGTGAAATTTTCAGAAGAATTGGGAAACATAAGACTTATCAGGGATGAAATTAATAAAAAACAAATTTAATGAAAATAAATCACAAAATGCCAAAATAAGCCCTATGTTTGGGAAATTTCTCTACCACAGGTGGGAAAAAAGGAGCCTTTTTTGAATGGGGAGGTAGGCTTTTATAGGCCCCTGCTAAAGAACAAAAAAAAGCCCTATGAAAGCAAAGGATGCACCAATTGACACTTGTTATTTATAATTGATAAATAGAGGATATTGAATGAGTGGTCATTTAATACTGAATTTTATTAAAAAAGTCAGATAAAAACGAGACTGGGCCGAGTTTTTTTCTGTGTTAGATGACGAGTTTACTAAATTCGGTATTTTATGAACACAAATTTGATATCCTATTTATAATAATATGATCCGAATTTTCTCGAAAAATCATCAAAATTCTTGAAATTTAACATTTCAACTTTCCGCGAAACTTATAATGATGTTTATTTCTGACGTCACAATATATAGATTATGACGCCATTTTCGCGGTTACAAAATAGCGTTGCTATTCGCTCTGAGCTTATTATTCCACTAGTGTAATAACACCCATGTAATATCAAAAATTTTCAAAGGGTTTATATCAGCCCTGCGGTGATGGTTATATCATAATTATAAATTTCATTTTTTTCCAGTTTAAAAATGTAAATTGGGTGGTATAGATTAAGATCAGACTGCACATAATGTGCTGTCTGATCTTTATCTATACTGTACCTCTTGTCAAAGCAGGACTAGGCTTTAATTCAGTTCGGGAGTTAATAATTATTTGAAAATAAAATACAAAACTATGTCTATTCACACACCTGTAAAATTGGTAACAGAACTTTTTCTATATACTACGGAAAAAACACAAGTTTAAGACTAAGATCGGACTTCACTTTATGTATTGACTGACTTTAGTCCATACCAATTACCAAAAGCCAAGATTCTGCAGTAAAACCCTCCTAGAAGATAGAATAGCCCATGATTACAGTGTTACTTTTCTAAATACTGTCAGTCTGATCTCAATTAACCTCATGTCTGTCTCAGACATATGAATTAGGCTCTCACTAACAGCCATATTGTCAACAAGATAAAGCTGACTTAACTTAGATAAATCCAAACTTTCGTAATTTGCAGTGCAATCTTAAGCTCATCTGATCACATCATGCTCAATGTGAGCTTTTGTGTTAATTGATTAATGTCCGTCTCAATTTGGGCTCAATCTTTTGCAAACTCATTTAAAATTTGTCTGGACATTAGGAAGAACTAAATCAATTTTGGTAGCATTACTACCTATGCCATGAGAAAGGGGTTTTAATGGCAAGTTACTTTTTATCACTCTAGAAGTCACACTATTGGCTTAATCAATCTTTTTCAAACATGCATGAAATATTCAAATTGATTTTGATAATATTTGAATGTATGCCACAGAAAAAGGAGCATTAGGGATAATTTCATATTGTGAAAATATTCTTATTTACAAGGTAGGCGCGACAATTTTGCTAAGGCAGGAGTCAAGGAGACAAAAGTGAGTATTGTAGGACCAGGCTATGAAGGGATGTTATTGTAGTACTGGTGTGAGAAATACCAGGAACCCATTGTTAGGTGCTCCAGCCGCGATATAACTGAAAAAAATGTTGATGGGGGGTTAAACCCCATTCAAACAAATTAAAGCTGTAGGACCATAATGGTTTTCTTGTTTATCTATTAGATTATTGAAAATCTTCATCTTTGAAAGCCATGGATTCTAACTCAACTTTGTTCTTAACGAACATAAGGAACAAAGAAGCACTAGAATCCTTATCTTGCAAAGATGAACATCATAGATTAAATGATTTCTTTTTATGGGTATTTAAGTATTGAAATAAACCATCAAATCTCTTTTCCAAAGTTTTTTTCATAAATTATGCAGAAAAATTTTCATATACTGTATTTCCTCTAATAATAATGCCCTCCCTAAAAGTAGCACCACTACAGTCTGTACTAAGAAATCCCACTTCAAATGCCTGAATTTTAGGAACTTGTTTAGACTTCTTCTCTAATTTGATTTGATTTTCCTTTAAACAATCATGTATTGTTTAGAGGAAATTCAGCCCAAATTAAAGGGAAATGGGCATAAAAGACATCAATGATTATTAAAATTAGAAAGTGCGCACTTAATAAAAGCTCCTTGACCATGCTATGTATAGCTCCTGGGAGCATTTATTTGGAGAAATACAGTAATATAAAGTAAAATGTACATGTACACTTGTATGCACACTTGGAAAGATCCCCTTGTGGTAGGGCCAATAGTATTGCCAGATATCTGTTTTGTCTGTAATATTCGTTGTAATTCTACTTTATAGTCACAAATCAATAGAAAATTAATTTGTAGTCTAGAGTTTGTTTTTCGGAATTGTATATTGTTAAATAGAATTGAAATGAATGAATGTGTTTTAAATTTAAGAATAAGTACTCCATAGTATAAAGCAAGTGTAGGCATATTTATTGTTCTTTAAAAAGCTTTATGAGAACAAATGAAATACTGTTATCAAGGAGCTACAGTCAAAACTGTCAATAGTGGCCACCCACGGGACATGACAAAATCGACCGCATACGGGAGTTGTTGGCAGCTTAACGAAAAATACATCACCCCCCCCCCCCCCGCCGGTGGCCGCCGAGCTGAACAAATTTTGGTTAATACCATACCTCCATCGGATGGTACACCGAAAATTTAGTATTCGTGTAAAAAAAGATTCCATTAAAAATCGGCGATAGGAGACCAAAATAATTTAAATATTTCTTGAATGGCGGTATTTACGATGTTTTGGTCATTCACGATCAATATTTTCTCACCTGGGAAATGTAAACAGCGTATATATCCGAGTTGCATTTTGTCACAGGAACCAGAAAAGAATTAAATAAACTTCGTGTGAGAAAGATGATGTTTAAGATTTTGACACTGATAATGTTCCTGATTACTTAAGATATATTATTATTCATTAGAAAAAATGACAATTTCAAGTTCATTCCATGAAAGTATAAATGCGCTGGAGATACGACGTTTTTAGTGTTCATAGTTTTCATAGAAGCGAGAAGCGGGTTCCTGTGGATTTGGCGGCAATTTGTTTCACGTGCGCGGGGTGTAAACAAATTCGCGTTTTCCGGTAGGCTTGACGACGTTAGGTGACGTCATTTTAAAAACTCCAGACATTTTCGACAAGCAGCAATATTCCACGGAATCAACCGATACTAAACAAAAATACGGCAATTTTATCAATCTGTTATTTATTTTTTCATCTGTGTATCATTAAATTTTTGAAGAGGACACGATGCAAAGAAGAGGGAAAACAAACCGGTTTTTCTGACAAAAAAAATAAATACTTCCGAGGCCGACGAAGGGAAATCCCCTCCGAGATCAATCTGTCAAAAAAGCCTTTTGATAGTTCCGACAAACAGCAATGTTTAATAGGCTTACGAATCGGAATGTTAATAATCTGCTACCGTTATAAATCAACTAATATGCGGGTAGCTCAGACAACACAAGTTAGTAGACTTGTTGATTAGGTAAGCGTCAAGGTAAATGCATACGATAATCCAAACGAGTTATCGATTTTTCGTTAATCAGCGAGTCACCTGTCATAATTTGATGACTCGCGTGACCGCTTAAGGGGATATACAATGAGTGCAATCCAGACAATTAAAGGTGACCGCCGACCACATACGACAGATTGCCGCTATTCACAGTAACTTTAAAGAGTAAATTTGCGCGGGCGGACCTGAGCTGGCTGCATATGACAGTTTGACCGCTATTCTCAGGTGACCGCTCGCACAGTTTTGACTGTACTGTATTTTCCCTAATAATAGCCCCCTCCCTAATAGTAACACCCCTACATTTTTACTGAGAAATTCCACTTAAAATGCCTAAATTTGAGGAACTTGTTAAGACTTAATTCTTCTCTAATTTGATCTGATTTTCCTCTAAACAATCATGAATGTTTAGAGGAAATTCACCCCAAATGAAAGGGAAATATGCCTAAAAGACATCAATTTTAATATTTTATTAAAATTAGAAAGTGCACAGTAAATAAAAGCTCCAGGACCATGTTATGTATTGCTCCCGGGAGCATTTTTGAGGAGAAATACAGTAATATAAAGTAAAATGTACATGTACACTTGTATGCACACTGAGAAAGAACCTGCTCTATAATCTGATTAGATCTATCATTGAAGAGATAAAGAAATTTTTTACTTAGAAAACCCACTGCAAATGCTTAAATTTTAGGAACTTGTGGAGACTTCTTCTCTAATTTGATGTAAATTTTCTCTTAACAATTATTTATATGATTGTTTAGAGAAAATTCACCTCAAATTAAAGGGAAATGGGCCTACATGACATCAATTTCAGAGTGTTTTCTTCTTAAATTAGAAAATGCATACTTATTTAAAGCTCCAGGACCCAGGGATATTTCTGGACCAGATTCATGATGGGCCATTGAAATGGGCCAATGGCCCATGTCCATTCAATTACATATAAAATCTAAGATTTTGATGGGCCATTTGCAAAATTGAAGGGCCATTAGGAAAAAGTGGTGGGGCCTAGAATCCTTAATACCTATCCTAGAATAAAATAAGCATCATATTTGAATAGATTATATATGGGGTCCATCTAGAACTGGAATCAGATTAAGCCTAAAACAAATAGTTTGACCCCAAAATCAGTTTGGCCCATCCCAAAATAATCCTTGAGGACCATGTTTTGTATAGCTCACGGGAGCGTCGAGTAGGAGAAATACGGTAATATTAAATAAGTTGAACATGTACACTTGTATGCACACTTGGAAAGAACATGCTCTATAATCTGATTAGAAATATCATTGAGAGATAAATGGAATTATTTGATGAATTCAAACAGTTTTAAAGATCCCCTGGTGGTAAGGCGATTAGGCTTGCCAGATATCTGTTTTGTCTGTAATATTCATCGTAATTCTACTAGATAGTCACAAATCAATAGAAAAATGAATTTGTAGTCTAGAGCTTTTTTTTCGGAATTGTATATTGTTATATAGAATTGAAATGAATTTGCATTTTGAATTTTAGAATAAGCACTCAATAGAATCAGGAAAGTTGGGGCATACTTATTGTTCTTTAAAAAGCTTTATTTTAATTTTTATGAGTAAATATGAAATTACTATTATCATAGAGCTACTGTATTTGCCCTTGTAATAGCGCCCTCCCTAATAGAAACACCCTTACATTTTTACAGAGAAATTCCACTTAAAATGCCTAAATTTTAGGAGCTTGTTGTGAATTTCCTCTAAACAATCATAAAGGAAATTTCCCTAAAAAAAAAAGGGAAATGGGCCTAAAAGACATCAATTTCAATCAGTTTTTAAAATTAGAAAATGCATGCTACGTAAAAGCTCCTGGACCATGTTATGTATAGCTCATAGGAGCATTTTTGAGGAGAAATACGGTAATATAAAGTAAGATTACTTCTTGATGGTCGCAAATCAATAGAAAATAAAATTGTTGTCTAGAGTTTGTTTTTTTTTAATTTTATATTGTTATATAGAATTAAAATGAATGAATGCGTTTTAAATCTAAGAATAAAGCACTCAGTAGAATATAGAAAGTTGGGGCATACTTATTGTTCTTTAAAAAGCTTTATTTTATTTTTTATATGAGAAAAAATGAAATTAGTATTAACCAAAGAGCTACCATAATTTCCCTTATAATAGGGCCCTCCCTGATAGTAGCACCCCTACATTTTTTACTTCAAAAGCCTAAATTTTAGGAACTTGTTAAGACTACTTCTCTAATGTGATGTGAATTTCCTCTAAACAATCATTTATAAATGAAAGGGAAAAGGGCCTAAAAGACATTAATTTAATGCTTTTTTTAAATCAGAAAATGCATACTATAAAAGCTCCCTGACAATGTAATGCATAGCTCCTGGGAGCGTTTATCAGGAGAAATAGGGTATATAGGTGGCACATAATAGCATCGTCAAAATTCATGCAGAGCACAATTTTGGACTGACTTATAATTTTGTTGCTTGTTTATAAAAGATATCGAATATGGAAAATATAACAAAATAGGGAAAAATAACCACTTCGAAAAATTTGTTAAATTCAATGTCCCACAGTGCTAATGGTTTTAAGTGCATTGTAATGCTGCGTATAGACGTTTGCGATCATAAAGGACTGTCATATCAAATTATTAAAAGAATAATATGTGTAAAATTCCATAGAACTAGAATTGTTGATTAAATTTCACATTTAAGAAGGATTTGTTAACTCTGAAAGCCACAATAAGACAGTAATGTTATTGATTGAGACCAATTTTTATCAATCATTAATAAAGTGTGATTGACATGGCCAGATTAGATTAGAATTGTGAACTAATTAATCTATATCTTCTTTTGAACTTCAGCCTACCAGAATAGTTCTATCAATGTCATTAGTAAAACTTCATCAAGAAACTAATTACTGTAGTTATCGGAGATTTTGACATCCAAAAGTAAGACAAGTGTATTGTTATAAAATTCCGAGAGAGATGAAATGAGATGCGTTATTGCCAAGGGCATAACTACCATTACGCAAGTGCCTAATAGAAATAAACCCTCTTTGAAAAATTTTGTTGATGAATGACCATAACAACGAAACAACAGCTTATTCAAGCTTATTCAAGCTGTAGTTACAATGATTTAGATACTCATCAGTTTTAAAATTATAGTAAAGGGGAGAGGACGAAGGACATTTATCTTTTGTCACAGGCCACATATTGCCTTTATCCTATATATGCTATGATGGTCGCCTTCCGAGTGGGTATAAATTTCAAAATCCTAGCTATGCCTATGAATGCCTCAATCCAAGTATAAGATTCTGGGAAAGGTAAACATTCTGAATATTTATTGATCAAATAAAGTGTTATTTATATGGCAAGGTTAGATTAGAATTATGAACTATTTTGTTTATTTAAGATGAGTTTTATGCGACTTTCAACAATATTTCAGTTATATTGCAGCGGCTGGAGCACCTGATTAATCTTTACCTTCTTTTAAACTTCTACTCCCTTCTAATTGCCATCCAAAAATCAAGGCTGAATAGGTCTTTCAATTTCATTAGTAAAACTTCATCATGAACATAATTACCATAGCTTCTCTGACATTCTTGACACCCTAAAGTCCGACTAGTATTAACATAACCACAATGTCATGCTGAATAAAAACTTGGGCAAAATGGCCATAAAAATCAAAGTACTGAGCACTCTGATATGCCCAAATAGTAAATTAGTATTTATTTTGAAAATATGATAACATTTCTGGTGTAAAAAGAAAAATCAGGAGATGTCAACCAAGATCAGACTGCATGCACATATGCGCAGGCTGATGTTTGTCTATGCCTACTGCTAAAACAAGAATATTCTAGGTTCAGCATGACATGGGTTAAAATTCTTTGAGGTTGGAATTGTGTCCAAATAAGACAAATAGGGAAATGAAAACATTGTAGACCCTAATAAAGCTGCTCCTTGATATTCCAATTACATTTGCAAAAGGTCCAGAGTTTGATTTCCTATGGTGGCGATTATTCTTTCTGACTATATGTCTTCCACCATAGGTTGATATATGTAGACCGATATGGAATAGTAGCTGGGGGCTAGGGAAGGATCCAATGGCAGTACTGGTGTGAGAAATACCAGGAATCCATTATAAGGTGCTCCAGCCACCGTAATATAAGTATGAGATTGTTAAAAGTGGCAAAAAAAATCCCATTGAAACCAACAAATCCAATTACAGCTGAAATTACTCTATTAAGGGACAAACTGTGTAATGTGACCATCATAGAAAGTCCCTTCGACGTTAGCAAAATCTTTGAAAAAGTGGACATTTTAACTAAAATTTGTTTATTATTGAATGATAATGTTGTTGGAACCTGTTAGCATCATCTCAATGAGACTATTCAAATGGGTTGAACATCATAGGATTCAGTAAGACTTCTGCATTTATGTATATATGCTATCAAAATGACTTGTCTCATACATCATGAAATACTGTATTAAGTGACCTTCCTCATGAGTGACCTCTTTTTGGTGGTCCCCTAAGCGGTTGCTTAACACAAGTTTTACTGTAATGTTGTTACATTTCTCTAGGGTTAGGTTAGAGCAAATTTCCCCACCCTTGTCAAATAGAGAAACACTTAGTTATAGTAGGGTCAATGTTATTTTAACAAAATACCAAGTTTTTCTATGATTAGGTTAATTTCCTATTTTTTATGCAAAGGTAAGGTATTTTATGGGGAGGGAATGATTTACAATTTCACTAGTCAAGAATTCTCAGGATGGAACTGATGAGTTCTGTTTCTTTAATGCTTTTTGGTGGTTTATCATGATATAACGGTAGATAATCACTTGATAATCTCACCACAAAAGCAGTGAAATTATCAAAACTTTATACCCTGCTTTTGTGCATTTCATCCTATCAGAAGTCATCTAAACGGAGCAAAATAAGTTACATCACAATGAACGTTGCATAGCAATCACGTGAAAAATGAGGCGCTTTACCAAAATATGTCCAAGAAATTTCAAATTTTATCTCATTTTTGCAATAAAGAAATAGAATAATAGTTTGATTTTCGAGTAAGATCAATTACTATTTCATTTCATGTAACAACAAAAGCTATATTTTCACTTGTGGCTCTGCCACTCATGAAAATAAAGCTTTTGTTTCTCACTCAATGAAATAAAAATCTTCTTACACTGAAACAAACGATGATCCTCTATTTATTGACTTAATATTGATTCACAGTATTTTGCAGCATATCTTTTGGTCTAAATGGTATTTTAGATGAAATTTAGAGGTTCAATGAATTAAAGAAAACCGAAAATTGTTCAATACATGCTAAGCGAGTGTCTTGTGTCTACTTATTTCATTGTTTTACATATCATCCTTGGTAGACCAAAACCCAAGGTTTTGACATATGGCGTTAAAACATTCTGCTGATCAAAAGATATTTTGTTAAATCAATTAAAAGGTATATCTACCAAACGTCAAACTAAAATGTGCTGAACACAATCAGAGTATCAACTGTTGAAGGTGTTGAAATTTAAGACATTGTGACAGGGAGAACATCTACTTTTGGAACTAAATTTGGAAATAATCAACGGATAAGATGATCGACAAAAGATCTGGTGCAGAATGCCCATAGCTTTGGCCAGGGTTGAATATAAAATAATGATATTTCGAGAATTTTTTTTTTAAATGAATGGGTTTGGAAACAATTTTTCTTATGATTTTATTTTGTTTTCCTATTAATCAATTGGTAAAATTTGTAATCCATACTCGGACGTTTGATCAAGTACTCAATTAAGCTGGTAATCATTCCCATCACTAGTTTTTAGCAATAATTGCTATAAAAAAATGCTTGTTCAGGGATGTTTGATGATGTCAGTCCCAGGAGAACAGAATATTCTAATTGTGTAAGATCTACAGAGATCCGTAGCCATTTACTTGTATAATAAATATATTAAGACAGTAATCTTCAATCAAGGAAACTTTTTCATTGATTTTCCTCTTCAAAAAGAGGAGAAACTATGGAATAATTATTCGTCCCTGGTCGGACATAAAGCTTTTTTTTCATCTGACTGTATAAGACCAGTAATAACATTATAGGTGATTGGATTACCATGGCTTTCTTCCTTATTGAAATCTTGTTCACATGTAACGCTGATTACTGTGTGTGGATAAAAACGGAAGCACAAGCCTTAATCTGATTAGCAGAAGACGTTCTTTCTACAATAAGGAATTGTCCTTAGATTTATCATGATAGAACCCATCTATTTCTTTATTTTTTTCTGCATTGGTCTAATTCGAATCTTGAACACAGAGTATCATAATGTGGAGTACTTGACATTTGACTTGACATTTGACCTATTTTCTATTTCACTTTAAGTTATTTCCACATGATCTTGCTTTTTGAAAGTTAAATCCTGGTTTAATTAGCAATTTTATGAGGCGTCGCAGTAACGTCAGACTATTTTATGAAATTCAGTCATATTTTTGTTTAATTTTAAAATAAAATCGATGTATAGGCTAAATCAGCGCACTATTTTACATCATTTTAAAGCGTCTGAATAGCTCTATCTTATAGACACTAAATTCTGATACCCGTGGCTGTCAGTGAAAAATATTATCAAGTTTATTTTCAAAAAATCACAAAAAAACGCATGTAACGCGTAACATGCTTCTCTTTCAATACATGTTAAAAATGCCATAAAATGGCGGATACACTCTTTATCACAATAAAATTTTACACTCAAACACATAGAATATTGGGTCAAATGCATTATGAATTTCGAAAGTTTTGGATGAAATTTTACGAAAATCTCTTCACGTAATTAAAATAGCGGAAAGTGTAACGCTTCTAAAAATGAAGCAAAAAATGACGACTGAAAAATTTCAACGTAAAAATAATCATACAAAATAAAGGAAATTGTCAAATCTAAACACATTTAAGAAAAATGGTCAGACTTTTATTTCTTCAGTTTGAATTTGGTGTATTTTCGTTCCTTAATTAAATACAATATTTTCGCGTGAAAAAGTCTGAAAAAATGTCACGCTTTTTGAAATTACGTCATTTTTTCCGTACCATTTTCTCGAGGAGTTACCAAAATTTTACCAAATGTCGATGAAATTAAATAAGAATTAAACTAGAAAAAATGGTCAGTCTATCATTTCCAAAAATATATAACAATCTATATTTTGTGAATTTAACGCTTAATACGAGAATGCTAAAAAAGTCTGAAAAAATGTCACGCTGTCTCGTTTTAATGACGTTTTACGTTGCGTGCTTCACGTTCTATCGTTTTTTTCGAAATTACTGGCCAAAAAAATCAAATACTCACCGGATTAATTTAATAAAAAGTTCTCCTCGGTTTTGATGAGTTTATAGTATAGCAAGACCAACAATAATAAGTTTTTGTCTTTTTAAATACCATTTTTAGTTTGTCGGAAATTCAATGCTTCTGTTTACATAAAATTATTTTTGTTTCGTAATTACAGAGATTCTTCACCCTGTAAATATTTGAAACGTCACTGAACACAATAGTTATTCACATTTTTAACCACCTCTTTTGGTATAATTCAAAATATGGCATATAGTTGTTTCAAATGAAACGCGTTTGATTTTTCTCCAATTTTACGCCACAAAATAACGTCAAATTACGTTACGCTTTATAGCCTCAGTTTGCTGCGACGTCTCTATGTTTTCTGTGCAGGAAGACAAAGAAAATCAGAAGGTATTCCATTTTAATTTGTTGTCTAAAGCTTCTTTGAATCTGAGCTAGTACTGGCATTTAAGTAAAAAATACAAACAGTAAGGGATCAATGCTGGGTGGTATTTTAACCTCAGCAAAAGAATAGTTTTGGGGGCATACTGTAATAAGCCTGACTGTCCATGTGTCTGTGTGTCTATTCATCTGTGTACAAATTAATTTTGTGTCGCAAACTTCTACAGTTTTGCAAACTTTCTACAAAAATTAATAACATGTTCAAGTTTTGCAAGACACAATTTTGGAGTGTCAACTTCCTCTGACTGAAGAATTATCTCTCCTGGAACTTAGACACAATCCTCTGAAGGAATATCTTTGTCAACAGTACTACCAATTTTTTGTCATGAAGTCTTCCTACTGTTCTCCTTCAATTGTATTGAAACTTCATAAATGAATGTATTTATGAAGTTTCAATACAATTGAAGGAAAATATTAGGAGGAGTTTGTGACACAAAATTGATCTCATGATGAAGTTTTGCAAGACAAACTTTTGGAGTAACAAATCTTTCTGGTTGAAGAATTATCTCCCCTTGAATGTAGATAATATTTTTCCATCTTCTTCCATCAATACTAGTAAATCCGTATTGCAGAATTCTTCAGTTTTTCTTTAATGAGAATTGAACACGTACAAACAATGATCATATATTCAATTTATGCAATTTTTATACGCCCGTCGAAGACGGGACGTATTATGGGATCACCCGTGATGTCCGGCGTCCGGCGTCCGGCGTCCGGGCGTCCGGGCGTCCGGAGGCGTCCAAGTCTGAAAAACAACAAAGGGCACGTCCACTTCTTTGTCCGGAGCATAACTCTGTCACTTGAAGTCCGATTGACTTCAAACTTGGCAATTGTATTCTTCTCATCATTACGGAGTGCAGTGCACAAGAACCATAACTCTACCTGGCCTATTTTTTGAGTTATTGCCCTTTGTTGTTTTTCAGACTTGAATCTTGTCCGGACTATATCTCTTAAAGTATAATAGCTAGGATCATGGAACTTCATGGGTGTATAGATCTCACCAAGGGGGAGTGCAGTGCACAAGAACCATAACTCTACCTGGCCTATTTTTTGAGTTATTGCCCTTTGTTGTTTTTCATACTAGAATCTTGTCCGGAGTATATCTCTAAAAGTATAATAGCTAGGATCATGAAACTTCATGGGTGTATAGATCTCACCAAGGGGGAGTGCAGTGCACAAGAACCATAATTCTACCTGGCCTATTTTTTGAGTTATTGCCCTTTGTTGTTTTTCAGACTTGAATCTTGTCCGGAGTATATCTCTCAAAGTATAATAGCTAGGATCATGAAACTGCATGGGTGTACAGATCTCACCAAGGGGGAGTGCAGTGCACAAGAACCATAACTCTACCTGGCCTATTTTTTGAGTTATTGCCCTTTGTTGTTTTTCATACTAGAATCTTGTCCGGAGTATATCTCTTAAAGAATAATAGCTAGGATCATGAAACTGCATGGGTGTATAGATCTCACCAAGGGGGAGTGCAGTGCACAAGAACCATAACTCTACCTGGCCTATTTTTTGAGTTATTGCCCTTTGTTGTTTTTCATACTAGAATCTTGTGCGGAGTATATCTCTAAAAGTATAATAGCTAGGATCATGAAACTGCATGGGTGTATAGATCTCACCAAGGGGTAGTGCAGTGCACAAGAACCATAACTCTACATGGCCTATCTTTTGGGTTATTGCCCTTTGTTGTTTTTCATACTAGAATCTTGTCCGGAGTATATCTCTAAAAGTATAATAGCTAGGATCATGAAACTGCATGGGTGTATAGATCACACCAAGGTGGGGAGTGAAGTGTACAATAACCATAATTCTACCTGACCTATTTTTTGAGTTATTGCCCTTTGTTGTTTTTCAGACTTGAATCTTGTCCGGAGTATATCTGTAAAAGTATAATAGCTAGGATCATGAAACTTCATGGGTGTATAGATGTCATCAAGGGAGAGTGCAGTGTACAAGAACCATAATTCTACCTGGCTTATTTTTTCAGTTATTGCCCATTGTTGTTTTTTATACTAGAATCTTGTCCGGAGTATACCTCTTACCTTTGTCCATCTGTCTCTCTACACAAAATATGACAAAAAATATTCATTCAAAATAACCTCAGTTCTATTCAAACCCCCAGTTAATACTAAGCAGTGTGACGGGCGTATCTTGTGACAATTTGGCACCTTGTTGATTTTGAAAAACTATAATCCCTGTGAAATAATTCTCTCAACTTGAAGTACATGTATGAAATTTCCTTCTTAGAACAAATATACTAGTACATTTGTGCCACAAACTTCTTAAGCTTTTCTTTAACTATAATGAAACTGTATATCAATAATCATAGCACAAATAAAAAATTTGCCATACACAATTATGAAGTATAAATTTTTCCTGGTTCAAGGATTATCTCCCCTTGACCTTACGGATACTTCCCTTGTCCAAGGACAATTATGTCTTATTATCTCTCATTATTATTTCATGTTTTTGTGAGCCATATAACCCTTTCTACACTTTTTAATTTATTAAATTCAATACCTGTGACATATCATTGCTTGTGCATTGAAAATTCTCAGTTCCATTGAATCAAATTTCTTAGCTTAAAGTTCCCATTGTCAACAAGTATCTCATTCTCTGAAAGCACTTGTAGGGTATTAATTCCTACTCTGTGACTATAGCTCTAGTTGCTTTATAGGATTGCTTCAAATATCAGCAAAAACAAATGATAAAGACTCGGTATTTTGTTTGAGTGATACCATCAATGTAATGTTGTTAATCTGGGGATTGATTAATAAAATTAGATCATTTATAGGGAAGCAACTGTAAGGGCTGCCATAATTATGTTCCCCTTTGAAGAAGAGGGGGAGTATTGCTTTGCTCTTGTCGGTCGGTTGGTTGGTCAGTCTGTCTGTAGAATGTTTTTTGTCCCAAGCATAACTCAAAAAGTATGCAAGCTAGAATCGCGAAACTTCACAGGTGGATAGATCTCAGTGAGGAGAAGTGCAGTGCACAAGAACCATAACTCTACTCACCATATTTTGTTAGTTATTGCCCTTTGTTGATTGACGAAGGCTATTGACCTGCTTTTATGGGGGTCATCTCTTGTTTATTTGAAGAACCATGGTAAGGCAGGCTTTATATGCAAATTGCCTGACCCGCCCTGCACTCAGAATGAAAAAAAAAAGTAAGAACTTTTGGCAAATTATATCTTGCTTTGCACAGCAAGTGTGCAAAGGGGGGTATAATTTGCAAACAGTTTGCACCATTTTTTCATGGAAAGTGCAGGTCAGGCTAGAGTTGCAAATTACCCATCTTGATTTTAGTATAAGATATTTTTAGCCTTTAAGATATAATCTTCCCTTAAAAGCCTAAATTGATCCTGAAGGCGTATGCAATTAATTGCTTTTGATCTTGAGCACTGAGCTAAAATCACATAGTGGAATATATCCTAGCTGCTACAATGATAAAATACAGCTAGAATAGCTTTGAATATGTGTATATTTTCATCAAATGTATTATCAAGTATTTTGTGAACACATCAAGATTTATTTCTCTTTTTATTAAGTAACTTTTTAAAAATGTCCCTTCATTGTAAGCTAATCTCTTAAAAAGTGGATACAGTGGTCTCACATTAACTCGAATTCATGTGAAAGCTCGAGCTCGCCCTCCAGTCCCAACGGGTCTTACTCTATTTTCTTGTTAGTTATTACTTCACTTACTGAAACGCGCGATTGCTCGATCGCTCGAGCAGCAATCTCAGTCCCGTGGTCAAATTTTACTGCATTCACTCGAGCAAAGGGGTTCACACCTTTCTGACATCCATTGTTTTACATCAAAATAAACTTACAACGCGTATTTGTTATTTCGGCCCATCGTCAAGAATACCTTAAGGCCTTTTTTCACGGGGTTGCGACAAGTCAGACAACTTGTTTTCACACCTCTTTGTATGCCACACTTATTCAATTTTAGGGTTGAAATGACGGGAATTTAATGATCAGAGAATAATTTTGAGACTTGGAAACAACAATAAAAGAAATAGGAATTTTTGTCGAATCAATGCTCATCATAAATTTGAAAGTCTTTCGAAAACCATCCTCAAGATTAATTCTACAAATTATTCACCTATATAACGAAAGATATTGAAGATTGCCCACCGAAATATCATATCTACACTTTTTTTCAGCTGAAATTTCAATGTTTCGGTCACCTATCACAAGTGTTTGGCACCAAAACGTGGTTAAAGAAAAATGCATTGATTTTTAATTGTCTTGAAGGAAGTTAGTTCCAAAGAAAACACTGTGAGAAAAGAAGGAGTTGCTTGCAACCTCACCTATCTTCTGACTGATAAAACGTCTAAAATTTTGTCATTTAGAAACAATAGCTACGAAAATATTGTAAGGAAGAAAGAATATGCATGATATAATGCCTCTCATTAAAATTGCTAAATGTACAGAGAACAGACACAACTTACAATGACGTCTACGTCATCTTTTTTGTTTTGTTTTGTTTTTTTCTGTTTTCAACGCTGACAATTTGACCAAATTAACAAATCGTTTTATATAATAAAATCATTGGAAATTTGAAAAAAAACTATTCCTCTAGGAGTATTTTACATAGGTACTGTATATTTTGAAGGCAAAATAGACAAAGTTAAGTTTAAGACGCAGTGAAACATCTTCATAGAGGACACTTTTGCCCTACTGGCATTTACTCCAATCATGCGATGACTCGAGCAAATTGGTCGGTCCCATGTGTGTTCGAGATATCGCGAGACCACTGTATTTTGAAACGAAAAATATTTTTTTATTTTATTTTATGCTGTTAGCACCCATTAGAATTGTCTCATGAGATGATTCTTATGGGTTCGAACATCATAGGATTCAGTAAGAATTTTTATGACAATCTATGTTTGCTCTGTCTTCCTAACCCTTGTCATGCTGAATAAATTTTGGCTAATTGATTTCTATCAAAATCAAAGAGCAAAAAGCACTGAAAATCCCAATGGTTAGTCAATTTTTATTTGAAAAACTAAATCTATTGACAATTCTGGTTTGAAAGAGGGAAACAGTTGGTGTAGACCAACATCAGACTGCACATATGTGCAGGCTGATGCTGGTCTATAGCTCCTGCCAAAGCAGGAATAATTTTCCAGGTTCAGCATGACAAGGGTTAATTATGAAATGTTGTTTTAAGGAAGTAGACCAGTAATAGTTCAACAACATTGATGGAAACTTTTTGTATTTTATTATGTTAACTAAGGTTTCCTAATGAATTCACTAGGAAACCTCGCTTAACACTTTTCAAGTTCATGATTTCAAAAGCGTTGTGTACTTTTTACGGGTCCACTACCTGAAGCGACCTTTCCTATAAGTGCCCACTTATGTGCGACCAAATTTTGGTGGTTCCCTCAGTCACTTAACCTAAGATTTACAGTATTAAGTTAAAAAATTCAGTTCTGTTATTCTCTTCTTCAGGAACAAGCGATGCGTATCGTCCGAACTATTGGTCAGGCATTTGAAGTGTGCCACAAACTCACGACTAGTCATGTGGTACCAGTCATCACAGAACAAGTGACGGCAGAGACAGATGGCAGCCAGTCTACAGAGACAGACAAACAAACTGCTAAAAGTAAAATCTCTTAAACCCTCATTTCCTGATTTTATTTTTTTTTTAGCTCCAATGGCCAAAGGCCACTCAGGGCTATTGTCATGGCGCCGTGTCCGTTTTGTGTTTGTCCATGTATCTGGTCGTAAACTTTTTCTTTAAAAATCTTCTCCTCGGAAACTACTAGACCTAGATGAATTTCAACCAAACTTCACTGGAATGTTTCTTGTTTAAAAGGAAAAAAAAATGCCAATTTTTATATGCTGCCAGTCAGGTGGTTGTAAATTGTTTTAATCTTTCTGTCTGTCCGACAATCTTATAGGAATTACATTCCTCCTTACATCCATCTATATGTCCACATCTTGGTCAATAATATTGTTAAAAAATAATACATAGTGCAATGGAAAACTGAGAGAATTCCCCGGTATAGAAAAGATGACTATATTTCATAATGAAAAATCATCTGCTAGCCTAATCCTATTGGCAGACTATTTACATACATTTACATAGAATTTGGAGGTTATATTTTCCATCCAAGCCAATATTAAAGTCTGGCATCAACTTATTTCTGGATTCTGACCATAAAATATCACCAAGTGAAAATAACATGCCCAAATATAATGGAATTTAGATAGGACAATTATAAACTGGAGACTGACTCATAGGGGACTCTTAACACAAGAAACACTATATATGATCAAGAATTAATTTCTTTCCATGTTTCTTAATTTGATCAAGGAAGAGAATTGGTATATTTTGAAATTGATCATAAGTTGGCTTGATGAATTTTTCAAGTTGATTTTAGTTTGAAGTATAAGAACTAATCAACATGGTGGACTTTTTTTGAAATTTTGATAGACTTGAAACTAAATGAAACAAGAAATAGACTAGAAAGCTGAAAGTTAAACAATGAAAAATTGGATCAAAGCATATATCAGGTTTGAACAGATTGTTTTCTTGGTGTCCATCTGTTTGTCAAAACCCAGCATATCACTGGGCAGCAGAACAATGATTTTCAAACAGTTATAAAATTGAATGAAAAGAAGTTCTAGATAACACTTAAGAGCAAAAATTCAACCCTTGTTATTCTGAATCTTGAACACTTTGCTTTGAAAGAAGGTGAAAACAAAGGTCAGTCTGCACAATGGGGCAGGCTGATCTTAGTCTCTATTACCTGACTTTCTCTTTTAAAATAGAAAAAGTGATGTTTTCATTTAGCTTGGCAAGGGTTAAGAGTGAAAAAATAGTGAAAATATGCAATGCTATATTAAAGAATGAAATAGTGTTATTAAAAACTAAGCTAATTTCAATCATACTATTCTTCAAGATCCTGTAACATTTTTTGATCTTGGGTTAACCCTTTTCATGCTGAACCCGGAATATTCCTGCTTTGGCTGGAGCTATAGACAATCATCTGCCTGCACATATGTGCAGGCTGATGTTAGTCTACACCACCAGTTTCTCATTATCAAATCAGAATTGTCAAAAGATTTAGTTTTTCAAATAAAAATTGATGTACAGTTGGTATTTTAAGTACCTTTTGCTCTTTGATTTTGATGCAAATTTTGAGCAAAAATTTATTCAGCATGACAAGGGTTAAGAAATCAGTGGCCAAATTTCTGATACAAAAAACCTTGACTTTTAGTTCTTGCTCTTCTCTTGATGTAAAGGGTGGAGTGTTTCTTTTGAGACATCAAGCCAGGATTTGATGCAACAGAGTAACTCTCTTAATCTATTTTTTATTTGTTTCCTCGATAAATCTGTCAAAATGACTTCATTATATCCAATTGGATCTGTGAATATCTGGCCAGGATAAATGATTATTCACAATTTAACTTCCATTTCTCCCAGACTCAGCTGCCAAATTGGGAATCCAATTGTGTTAGTCTGTTTTTCCTGTCAACCATGTGGGCTGTAGTTATAAATTTGGCTGTGTGGTCTCTAGTCTGTCTCGTCTCCCTCTTATGAACTCAAGATCTCATTCCTGAACCTGTTTTATATCTTACAATATGACCAAACAGAATTTGGTGAAAAAAAATATTCTCAGAATTAAAATTAAAATCAATTGTTAACCTTTAACCCCTGATCAAGACATTTTTTCCTTTGTTTACACAAATCTTTGGCAGACTGGATTAAAAATTAGTATTGATATTTTCTTTTTTTCTCTCTTTCACATTCATTGTTTTCAGGACATTTATTTAAATGCTGTTTTGCCAAAGATTTTTTTTAAGTACATTGTATTGTTATATTTTATTATAGCATGTCAATGTGAATTACTCAATGGCTTAATTCACTCCTATCTTAGTCCAGCAGTGCAGTGACAATTGGCTTACTCTGTCAAAATAGTAAGCTTATAATGATAATTTCACTGGTTTGTTGGAAAATTTCCCAAGTGATATTTCACTGTGATATCATTGTCAGTATGAAAGATATCTCTTTACTGCCATTTGTATCATGTGAAAATTTACATAAATGATCTATACCAGAGGTTAAATTGTTGAATGCCTCATTTGAAACTGTTGCCCAATCCATTTTACCTCCGACCAATATAACGGATTTATGGCCATGTGACATACTGAGATAAATACGGACATTCATCAAATGGTGACAGCGGTAATTCTCTATAGATTTAGTCACCAGAGATTTCCCTTGAATAACTGATCGGAAATTTAAGAGAGAAAATAGCATTAAATGTAATTGAGGTTTAGATAAATGAAACTTATGAAATAACAACAAAATTTTTAAAAAGCATTTTTTTCCATAAATATTTCTGTTACTGCCAATGTTCTATTAAATACACATTTCATGTTTTAAGGTTAGGTCAAAAATATTGTTAATCCTTGTCATGCTGAATCTGGAATATTCCTGCTTTGTCAGGAGCTATAGACATACATCAGCCTGCACATATGTGCAGTCTGATGTTAGTCTTTACAACCTGTTTCTCACTTTCAAACCAGAATTGTCAATAGATTTAGTTTTTTCAAATAAAAATTCACCTACATTTGGTGCTTTCAGTGCTTTTTGCCCTTTGATTTTGATGAAAAATTTTAGCCAAATTTTATTCAGCATGACAAGGGTTATCAGGATAATTGATTGTTTGTTTCGGTGAAAGATCAATTTATCATTCAATGAGTAAACAACAAAAGCTATATTTTTATGTATAGCTTTTTAGCTCACCTGGGCACAAAGTGCTCAAGGGGTGCTTTTAGGGTGGTGCTGAGTCCGTCTCTCATGTGTCGTCCATCATCAACAATCCTAAAAACTTCTTCCTCTCCTGAACCACTGGGCAAATTTCAATGAAACATGGTTGAAATGTTCCTTAGGTGACCCTCTTTAAAAATTGTTCGCTAAATTCTGATCGGTCCATAAATATGGGCATGGCAGGGCATGGCATTTTTTCACTTTGAAATCTTTGAACGACATCTCCTCCTGAACCACTGGGCCAATTTCAATGAAACTTTACCAGAATGATCCTTGGGTTACACTTTTCAAAAATTGTTCGTAAAATTTGAATTGCCCGTAAATATGGGCGTGGCAGGGTTGGGCTTATTTTGAGCCCAAAATCTTTGACTGAAATCTTCTCCTGAACCACTGGGTCAATTTCTATAAAAGTTTACCAGAATGATCCTTTGGCGACACTTTTCAAAAATTGTTCGAAAAATTTTGATTGGCTCATAATTTTGGGCGTGGCAGGGTGGAGATTATTTTGAGCCCAAAATCTTTGACTGACATCTTCTCCTGAACCACTGGGTCAATTTCAATGAAACTTTACCAAAATGTTCCTTTGGTGACCCTTTTCAAAAATTGTTGTTTAAATTTTGATTGCCCCATAAATATGGGCATGGCAGGGCGGGGCTTATTTTGAGCCCAAAATCTTTGAATGACATCTCCTGAACCACTGGGCCAATTTCAATGAAACTTGACCAGAATAATCCTTGGGTGACCCTTTTATAAATATTATTTGCAAAATTTCGATGGCCCATTAATATTGGCGTGGCAGGGCGGGGCTTATTTTGAGCATGAAATCTTTGAACGACATCTCCTCCTGAACCACTGGGCCGATTTCAATGAAACTTTACCAGGATAATCCTTTGGTTACACTTTTCAAAAAATTCTTCGTGAAGTTTTGATTGGCCCTTAAATATGGGCATGGCAGGGCGGGGCTTATTTGGAGCCCAAAATCTTTGACTGACATCTTCTCCCGTACGTTTTGGCCGATTTCATTGAAACTTTACCAGAATGATCCTTGGGTGACTCTTTTCAAAAATTATTGTTGAAATTTTGATTGGCCCATGGGCATGGTAGGGGGTGGCTTTTGAGTGGCCTCAGTAAAAAATTGGTGGGCAGGGTCTATTTTCATTTTAAATTCTTGGAATAACATCTCCTCAACAGCAAATGTAAATGAACCACTCGGCTTATATCAATGAAACGTTATCAGAATGTTCCTTTGATGACCCTCTTCAAAATTAGTTCGCAAAAGTTTGATTGGCCCCTAAATATGGGCATGGTAGGGGGTGGCTTTTGAGTGGCCTCAGTAAAAAATTGGTGGGCAGGATCTATTTTCACTTTAAATTCTTGGAATAACATCTCCTCATCAGCGAATGTAAATGAAACTTTGTCAGAAAGTTACTTGGATGGGTTCCACTGGCCCAATAAAATTCAGGTGAGCGGTTAAGGGCCCATTCTGGCACTCTTGTGTTGATAACAAAATGAAAGATTTAGGCATCTACAGGAAAATAAAGGATTTTCTTTTTTTATACGCCCGAAGGGTCGTATTATGTTATGGCCTCGGTCGTCTGTCTGTCTGTCTGTCTGTCCGTCCGTCTGTTAGCAATTATTTGTGTGTGCAACTCCTCCTAAACTATCCATGGGAATGAGCTGAAACTTGGCACAATTACTCCCTATGATGTCTAGTTGTGCATAAGACCTTTAAAATTCCAATTGCTCCAGTCATTCCTGAGAAATCTTGAATTATCTGCCCTTGAATATAACCAAAATCACTGTTTTTGTGTGCGCAACTCCTCCTAAACTATCAATGGGAATAAGCTTAAACTAGACACAATTACTCCCTATGATGTCTAGTTGCGCATAAGACCTTTGAAATTCAAATTGCTCCAGTCATACCTGAGAAATCTTGAATTATCTACCCTTGAATATAACGAAAAACACTGTTTTTTGTGTGCGCAACTCCTCCTAAACTATCAATGGGAATAAGCTGAAACTACACACAATTTCTCTCTTCGATGTCTAGTTGTGCTTAAGACCTTTGAAATTCAAATTGCTCCAGTCATACCTGAGAAATCTTGAATTATCTACCCTTGAATTGAACAAAAATCACTATTTTTTGTGTGCGCAATGCCTCATTAACTATCAATTGAAATGAGCTGAAACTAGACACAATTACTCCCTATGATGTCTAGTTGTGCATAAGACCTTTGAAATTCAAATTGCTCCTGTCAATCTTGAGAAATCTTGAATTACTGCCCTTGAATCAAACGAAAATCACTGTATTTTGTGTGCAATGCCTCATTAACTATCAATTGAAATGAGCTGAAACTAGACACATTTACTCTCTATGATGTCTAGTTTTGCATAAGATTTTTCAATTCAAAATGCTCCAGTCATTTCTGAGTTATCTTGGATTATCTGCCCTTGAGTTGATGAAAAACAAATTTTCTTGTCAGCTCATTTTCTCCTACATTTTGGATGGGAATGAAAGGAAACTTGCCATAATGACTCTGTAGGTTGTCTATTTGTGCTTAGGACTAAATATATTTTCATATTTAAAGTAGTTCCTGATTTATCTGCCCTTTACTTCACAAAATAGCTATCATCAAAGCTCACGTTACTGACAAGCCAAGGTTACTGACAAGCCCCATCGGGCGTATATGCGCCGCTCTGCGAAGCTCTTGTTCTCTAATGATAAGAGTAAACATGTAGAGATAATTTAAGGACAAATATTCTTTGATGTGTCATTTTGAGCATGGTGTCTAAGAAACAAAAGGGTTTTGCGTATTCATTCAATGTGACTATGTTTTTAGTTTCATACATCCATGAATTAAACATATACTCCCTTTATATTCTTAATGTTTTGGAAAAATAACACCCAAACTAGTTCCATGGCATCAGTGTTTTACAAATACTTTTCTTTGAATTTTTTTTACCCCAAAATATAAAACAATCCTGCTCCTCTTCTAGAAATTCTAAGTTGAAAGTCAAGTGTACTGCAACTCAAGTCACTGACTTATTCCCTTATTGAAAGAGGCAACAAGATAGAATAAATGCAAATTTAATTTGGATCTCCTACTTCAGTAAATGATTTGTGGTCCACTATTTTGTCATTTACGCAGGAGTCCAGTATCTTTTTATATCTTTTGCGTAGATACATCAGTAAGGCGCATGCAATTAATTCCGCAAGGCTATCAGTGTGTCACAGATCATCAACGCTCATTAAGATAGATGAGGCTAAATTGGCGGAAAATACTGGTTCCCCGATGGCAATCATTTCATTCTTACGCAGAAAAACTGTTTATTTCTTGGTTGGTGATTGGATTGACAACGTTTAATCTGACGATGACTGGGAGCTGAATGGCAATCTGGCTTAGCTTTCTATCTCATTGTTATTCTCTGAAGAATTCAACCAATTTACTTAGTTTATACCGAGATTTGAGAGAAAATATTTGTTTGGCTAAAATGGCTTTGAATCTATAATTTTTTGGAATAAAGAACAATGACTATATTGAGTTTTGCACAGTGTAAGACACTGTTTAGCTCATTTATTATCATGAACATTGAATTGGTTAAAATTATTTTAAATTTGCTCTTACACATGATCGGTAATGTAAACAATGATTTTATCTTCAATATTGCTCATATGATGTTGTCACTTACTATATTTCCATTAGTAATAATGCCCTCCCCAATAGTAGCCCCAATACATTTTTTACTAAGAAAACCCACTTCATATGCCTAGATTTAAAGATCATGTTGAGACTTCTTCTCGAATTAAATTAATGTGAATTTCCTCTTTACAATCATAATATTGTTGATAAAAATTAGAGGGAAAAAGGGCCTAAATAAGTCTAATAATTATTTCTTATCAGAAAATGCACACTAAGTAAAAGCTCCCTGACCATGTTAAGTATAGTTCCCGGGAGTATAACAAGATGGCATACATATGAATTACGTAGAACTTTATTTGCAATGAAATTCATATGTCATGTGTTTTGACTGAGTACACAGAAAGAACCGACTCATTTTGAGCAGGAACATTGATGCTTTTGACTTTGTATGTATGGGCAGCCTTCACTTGAACTTCGGCAGCTATGGGCCTCTTATGATTATGAAGTGCAGTATGAAAGAACAATAACTCAACTTACCTTAATTTTTGAGTTATTTCCCTTTGTTGTATTTCATACATGGAGATCCATTAGTGCATCTTTTGAAAATTTGTTTATGTTATTATATATTTGACATTACAGGTAAAGAATTTGAGGAGAAGCTGTTAAGTAAATGCGACACTGTTACCACCACAAAAGGACGAGCTACCCCACCAAATGAACTAGCATTACGACAGGCTCAGCAACTCCTCTATCAGATGGCTTCCTCTTCCACAGTAGGTTTTTGTTTTGTCTAAACCGTTAGCACATAGCCTTAAATTATGATCTTACTGTTGGAACACAGCTTTTGTAGGTGTAATTTTACGCCGCCAAAAGTGGTCCTATATTGTTATGATCTTCTCTGTCTCTCTGTCCTTTCATACATACCATAGAAAGTCAACATTTTGTGAAAGCGAAAACCTACAATTATGGATGGATTTGAATGAAACTTTCACTGAATGTTCTCAGTTACTCGACCTTTAAGATATTGTTCGGTTACGTAATATTCTACTTGATATTAATGGGACAGCCTTTATTTTGACTCTGGTACTGTTGATTCTTTGATGATATACAGTCAACTGATTTAGTATACTGTATTTCCCCTAATAAAAGTGCCCTCCCTAATAGTTCACTCCTACATTTTTTACTAAGAAAACCCACTTCAAATGCCTTTATTTTAAGAACTGGTTCAGACTTATTCTCTAATTTGATGTGAATTTCCTCTAAAACAATCATTTATATAATTGTTTAGAGGAAATTTACCTCAAATTTAGGGGAAAAGGGCCTAAAAGACATAAGTTTAATGATTTTCTAAATCATAAAATGCATACTGAATAAAAGCTCCCTGACCATGTCATGTATAGCTCCCGGGAGCTTTTCTTAGGAGAAATATGTAATGACATGTAGTGTAAATAATTTGACTGAAGGCTTCTACATGAAAATGATTTATAGTATATTTATCAATCAGTAAAATGGTCTTAAGGAAAACTGAGCTCTGGGATTGAATCAATAAGATAGGAACATAAATCAAGAATCTTCACAGTGAGTGTTGGAAATTTTATGTAATATTTAGGTAAAACTTCCCTCATTTTTCTGCCAGTCGCCTGTATGAGGGTATAGTTAATATTTGATCTTTTAGCTCCTGCTTAGAACATTTACAAAGCCCCGGGGAGTGGAGTAATTTACAAGTCTGCTTATATCGGAGAGAAAAAACAGAGGAATATTGGGGAATGTTCCACCATTTGTTCAGAACATTGTCTCCTTCCCTGTAATTGGCTCTGAATCAGTACTGAAACATAAGATGCTTAAATGTACGATCAATCTTGCTTGAGAGACCACGTCCGTTAAGCGACCATTTTTGATAAGCAACTGTTTACAAGATCACCTTCTTTAAATCAAAATGACTTAAAAAGTAGGTATTGTTGGTCTAAATTTTATTTGAAAATGAATCCTATGTTCTTAAAACACATCAGAATCGTCTCAATGCGATGATTCTAACGAGTTTTCACAACATAGGATTATTAAGAATTTTGCTTTAAATCAATTTGCATATTCAATAAAAAAAACTTTCCTATTTGTAAGCAAAATTCGTATTAAGCGACCATTTTCTTTCATGGCGCATTTTGGTGATCCTGTTTGTGGTCGCTTAAAATAAGTTTTAATGTAAAGTCAAGCATAGTAAAATTTATGTGCAGGCGGTTCTTTGTCTTTATCTCATGTCAAAGCAGGAATGGTCTGTGATCAGCATGAAAAAGTGCTAATGACGAGTAAAAATTTCAAGGCAGACAACTAGGTTGGGAATCACCCGACACAATTTTAATTAGCTCCACTTGCTGAAGGCCACTGAGGCTATTATAATGGTGCTGTGTCCAATGTGCGTCCATCTGTTTGGCCTATTGGCCTGTACTAAACCAATCTCTTATTTTGAAATATTTCATTTACAGAATTCCCAGATAGTCCTTTTTGCGTGACAGGTCACATATCATTTAACTGAACTATAAGAAAATGTTGAAAGGGATGTTATTAAGAATACAAATAATTAAGATATCAAATATAAATTTATATAGAAGAATTTGGCAGTCTGCCAAGACTCTGTCTTATTACTTCTTTCGTGTAATGTATAACACATCTACAGAGAAAGTTTGTCTGTCATAATGGAATCAACATCGTCTTTCTCAAATATTTTGATACAACTTTGATCTGTAAGGCACAGTTTTTTACTCACCTATGCAGAAAGTGTGACATGAACCATTGATAAAGGTTTGTTCGTCTGTTTGTCCACAATATTTTATGCCCCTGCATCATGGGCCAATTACTTTACCATTGTCAGTCTGTCCGTCCATCCATCTGTCTCTGTCTGTATGCAAAAGTTAACCAAAAAACAATAACCCTTTCCGGTTTTACAAAATTTTGGACCTGTCCAATTTCAAAGGTTTTGCAGACGAAAATTTAAAGTGGATTTAACTTGAAAAATAACCATTCAGTAGGGTAGAAAATAATGTGGAAAAAGAGGAAATTGCATGTCAGAAGCAATTTCTTCTTTTTTCACAATGTTTTCTCAATCATAAAATCACAGGCACGTAAAAAGCAGGGATTAAACAGCAAAGGGTTAAATTGCCAATTACTTCAAGGTTAAGCAAGACATAATGCCAGATCTTGATGTCAATGATGCGCATCTACAGATCCTAAGGTCAAGGTCATGTGACAAGGTCAACTTGTCATCCCTCAAGGTCAAAGTTTTAAAATATATGGGTGTTGAATCTATGTCTTCTAGGAAACTGTCTGCCAAATAAAGCTATACTTACCCAGTAAGGATACTTCTTGGGTCATGGTCTGCACATCTGTGCAGGCTGCTCTTAGTCTATTCAGTCTGCCAGAGCTTTGTGTATAGTTTTGATAACAAATAGTAAGCAACTTAATAATAGTTGAAAATAAACTGATGCAGGCCGGGATTGACCCATAGGAGCCCAAAAGTACTGCCCTACCACCATATAGACCAATAATATTAGTTTATATTATTGGTCTATATGGTGGTAGGGGGGATAATTTCTGGCCCCTATTGGTTGACCCATGCAGACAAGTAATATTGAAACTGTTGGTTAGAGTGGTCTCCCATATCAACAGCAGGTATGCGTCATAAACTACATAAGAACAATTTAAGTAAGGTTCTCTGGGAAAATTTTCAGGAACTTAAGGAAAGGTTTCATCCAGATGTAAAGGATGCCATCATAATACAGATGGTAGCTTGACATGCTCCCATTCTTCAAATTATGGGTGTCATAGGTTTGATCCCTGGCAGCAGCACCAGAGCTACAGATAGAGGGGGTATTTAAGATTTCAAATTTAAATATTTCATTATCCATTACTTAAATCATATGTTGTTGGTACTCATTTGAAACATCTCATCGAGATGATTCAAATGAGTACCAACAACATATGTTTTTGTTGTGAAATAAATATTTAAGACTGGCTTTACCCCTTCTTATCAGGACCCCCTGAGCACACAATGAGATTTCAACAGATCAGAGTGAAACAGTTGTAACTGCCTATATTTTTATAGGCAGTTTCAACTGTTTTGCCCTGAGCTATAGATTTGTCTCCAACTAATTGTTTGATGATTGCAAACCTAAGTTGGATAGCAGCTTGAAGCTAAGAAAGTATGTAACTGCAAGAAATAATATAAATCCATTGCTAGGTGCTCCAGCCCCTGTTATATCGCTAAAAAATTGGTAAAAGGGGAATTAAATCCATTCAAATTAAACCTAAAAACTGAAGTTGGCATTTGGGTTAATCTGAATTTTGAGAAAGTTTTCTAAGTATACATAATTATTCAGCAGAAAACAGTTTATTACTCTAGAGAAATAAATAAACATTAAGTGGCGCTTTCTTTGAGATGAGAATTAATTTCAAAGGAATCTTGAATTAATAACCAGGTCAGGTTGGGAGTTTACAGCGTAATGATGCCATTAAAATCAAGGCTTAACATATGATATAATGCTGAAAGGAAAATTTTATTTGAAAAACTTTGTTTGAAAACAACAGAATAATGGCAAATCAGTCATTAAGGAAAACTACATTTGAAAATATTGTTTGAAAAAATAAACGGCAAACCAATTATTTAGGAAAACTACATTCCAAAATATTGTTTGGAAAGAAAAGGATTATGGCAAATCAATCATTAAGGAAAACTACATTTGAAAGTATTTTTTGAAAAGCACATAATAATGGCAAACTAATTGTTAAGGAAATTTGCATTTTGAAAATATTTTTTGATAAAAACAGAATAATGGCAAATCAAATATTTAGGAAAACTACATTGGAATATGTTTGAAAAGAACAGAATAATGGCAAATCAATCGCAAAGGAAAACTGCATTTGAAAAGATTGTTTGATAAGAAAAGAATAATAGCAAATCAATCATGAAGAAAAACTACATTTGAAAAAAAACTTGTTTTACAGTGTTTAAAGAGCATAGTAATAGCAAATCAATCATTGAAATATTTTTTTAGATGAAATTCATCCCATACTAAAGAGCCTTACAAAAACATTACACTTTAAGTATTTTCAGTCAAGTGAAATTGTGTTTTCTTAGTAAGGGAGGGCTTATATTAAAGAGAGCTCAATGTGAGAGAAGTCAATCAATGTCTCCCACCAATTTCTGATGATAAGTAGTAAGCTTAAGTTGGATGGGCAGCTGATGGCTTAGATGCAATGTAGTGGTTGTACTGGTGTGAGGAATAATAAAAAAACATGGGTAGGTGCTCAAGTTTCCGCAATATAACTGCTAAAATGTAAAAAAAAAATAGCATTAAACCCCATACATCAATCAATTTAAGCTCATGTTAACTTTGTTCATAATGGTCATTGTAAGGTTTTGTGGTCGGGTAAGAGAAAAATCACTCACAGAATCCTGCAAATTTAGGTAAGAAAAGATGCTACTTTAGTGGAAAGGATATGGTAACATTAGTATTACATTAACGCAAATCAGTTATATGGTGTCATTTTGACATTGAGAGCTATAATAAAGAAGTCTTAAACTGCCATTTAAAGTGGTTCTAAAGTTTCTTGAAATTGCATTTTACATTGATTTATTTCATACAGCGATGTTTTGATTTCAGGCTCTCTTAACCCTTTCCTGTTTTACAAAATTTTGGACCTGTCCAAATTCAAAGGTTTTGCAGACGAAAATTAAAAGTGGATTCAATTTGAACAATAACCATTCAGTAGGGTAGAAAATAGTGTGGAAAAAGAAGAAATTGCTTGTCAGATGCAATTTCTTCTTTTTTCACAATGTTTTCTCAATCATAAAATGACAGGCACGTAAAAAGCAGGGATTAAACAGCAAAGGGTTAAACCTATTTGACTCCTTCATAAAAATTTAAAACGGTTCAGTGCAAATATAGGCACTTGCAATAGTGATGCACTGACTCCTACATTAACATTTAAAGCTTCATTTTGATGCTCTAAATAAAAAGATAGTGGGCTAACATTTGTCTGAATAAACATCTGACTGTCAGACTAAGTGACTGTGTGCAAAACTTTATCACATTGCCAGTTACTTCAAATCTTCTGTAGATACAATATGGTCATTTTTATGCAGTCAGACTGAAAGTCTGACCTGCATATAGTGGTCGCCGGCAATCGGATCCTCACAACACCGAATTCGAATAAATCCACAGCGTGAAAAAGTAAACCCATTCATGATTTATAGCCCGCGAAAATAATATCAGACTGAATGCCAGCTGCCTATATTTTTTGTGAACAATTCCGATTTCAAAGCCATATCTCCGAATTACGAATTTGCACATCAAAAGTCAGGGGGGGAAAAAAGATTTTGAACGGCGCCGAAATGTAAACACGAAATCGAAAGTAGTCAGCGACCGTTTTTTAAAGGGACTCGTCTTTTGGAGTTACTTCTCTTACTCAGATAGGTTTATCATTTATTTTAAAATCCGGTGTTAGGGATCTGCCAAGGCCGCGCGATAAGAACTAAAAAGTTGTAGCCTGCGAATAAAAATCAAAAGGATGGGCCCTACGTCGCGCCGAATCTTAAAATATGACATCGAGGAAAATCAGACTTCCGCGACGACCTGCCGTTTTGGCCTATTCCCAAATAAAAATCTTTATGGTACCCTGCACAGCTTTATGATAATCGGCGCTGTATTATCGTAAATCCAATAAATCGGGAACCATTCTATGTTAACATGTTCCTTTCCTACGAAATAGATCAAGATTAAAGGCGATCAAAGACTATTTATAACTTTTTCGCCGGGTCTCCCGAAAATAAGGCAAAAGTAAATATAGAAATAGATTCTAATGAACCCCGGGCCGATTTCACAGGGTCCACGTCCATATTACACAAACACCGAAATTCAGTCTGTCCCTCTGAAATTTCAGCAGACGAACAAGTGACTTTTGCCGATTTAAAAACCAAAGAAAAGCGGGGTTTTCTCACCTACTTGCTTGACAGATATTACTGGCTTAAGTATGGTGAGCAACCCAACGTTATGACATATTCATGGTGAATAAAAAAAAAGAGAAAAGCAGAGTTAGATAGTTAACAATATTATGTTGATTCGTTGACTAGAGTGCAATTTTTTGGGTGGTTTTATGTCTGTAGCTATTTTCTGTTAATTCGGCATGAGTATTAGCCATAACAGGAGCTATCCCTATTATCAAGGTGGATGACGATGGAAGAAATAATAATTAAGCCATTATTATTTTTAGCTCACCTGAGCACGAAGTGCTCAAGGTGAGCTTTTGGGGTTACTTGATGTCCGTCGTCCGTCGTGCGTCGTCAACATTTACCTTGTGGACACTCTAGAGGCCATATTTTAAGCCCAATCAACCTGAAAATTGGTCAGAATGATTATCTTGATGAAATCTCGGACAAGTTCCAAATTGGGTCAAGTGGGGTCAAAATCTAGGTCATGGGGTCAAATCTAGAAAAAACCTTGTGGACACTCAAGAGGCCATATTTTAAGCCCAATCAACCTGAAAATTAGTCAGAATGATTATATATCTTGATGAAATCTCGGACAAGTTCCAAATTGGGTCAAGTGGGGTCATAAACTAGGTCACAGGGTCAAATCTTAGAAAAACCTTGTGGACACTCTAGAGGCCATATTTTTAGCCCAATCAACCTAGAAATTAGTCAGAATGATTATATATCTTGATGAAATCTCGGACAAGTTCCAAATTGGGTCAACTGGGGTCAAAATCTAGGTCACAGGGTCAAATCTAGAAAAAACCTTGTGGACACTCTAGAGGCCATATTTTAAGCCCAATCAACCTGAAAATTGGTCAGAATGATTATCTTGATGAAATCTGGGACAAGTTCCAAATTGGGTCAAGTGGGGTCATAAACTAGGTCACAGGGTCAAATCTTAGAAAAACCTTGTGGACACTCTAGAGGCCATATTTTTGCCCAATCAACCTAGAAATTAGTCAGAATGATTATATATCTTGATGAAATCTCGGACAAGTTCCAAATTGGGTCAACTGGGGTCAAAATCTAGGTCACAGGGTCAAATCTAGAAAAAACCTTGTGGACACTCTAGAGGCCATATTTTAAGCCCAATCAACCTGAAAATTGGTCAGAATGATTATCTTGATGAAATCTCGGACAAGTTCATAATTGGGTCAAGTGGGGTCATAAACTAGGTCACAGGGTCAAATCTTAGAAAAACCTTGTGGACACTCTAGAGGCCATATTTTAAGCCCAATCAAGCTGAAAATTGGTCAGAATGATTATCTTGATGAAATCTCGGACAAGTTCATAATTGGGTCAAGTGGGGTCAAAAACTAGGTCACGGGGTCAAATCTAGAAAAAACCTTGTGGACACTCTAGAGGCCATATTTAAGCCCAATCAACCTGAAAATTGGTCAGAATGATTATCTTGATGAAATCTCGGAAAAGTTCAAAATTGGGTCAAGTGGGGTCAAAAACTAGGTCACGGGGTCAAATCTTAGAAAAACCTTGTGGACACTCTAGAGGCCATATTTTTAGCCCAATCAACCTGAAAATTGGTCAGAATGATTATCTTGATGAAATCTTGGACAAGTTTGAAATTGGGTCAAGTGGGGCCATAAACTAGGTCACAGGGTCAAATTTTAGAAAAACCGTGAGGACACTAGAGGCCATATTTTTAGCCCAATCAACCTGAAAATTGGTCAGAATGTTTATCTTGATGTAATCTCAGACAAGTTTGAAATTGGGTCAAGTGGGGTCAAAAACTAGGTCATGGGGTCAAATCTTAGAAAAACATTATAAGATTGTTAATTCAGGTGAGCGATTAAGGGCCACTATGGCCCTCTTGTTATATTATTATACTGACCTTGTAGCAAAGCATTGGCCCTCCAAGCAGTGCTCTTTGCATCAAAAGTAAGGGCTTTAAGCATGAATAAGGCAATATTTGGGAATGAAAGGTCAGAATAGAAGGCCAAAGATCTGAAGTGTAGATTTTAGCCTTAGATTTTAGAGAATTTGTTATAATTGAAATATTTCAATACTCAAATATTGTTCCGTCCTGACTGCATTCAGGCCTTTCAGGCCTTTGATTTTTGGCATGGTGATAGATCCCAATAGTACGAAACCCATTTCAGTTAATTAAAAGTTGAGACTCTGTAACATTAGGTCAAGGTCATAAATCGAGGTAAAGCTTTTGCAAAATTTGACCTAAAAAGATAACAATTTTAATTTTTCAAGTCCGTAGATTAAAGATAATCTGCTCATATACTTAGCTGCATGTTGACAGAATACAATTGCTACAAACTTCTGATACAACTTTGAACGTCAAATTTAAGACTTGTGTCTTAATTCAAACCTGGAATGAGCAATCTTCAGCCATCTTGGTTCTCTTATTCAGTTTCTTCTATTCACTGAAAGGATATCTTGTTTTCCAGTAAACCCACTGTGATTTGTTGTATTTTATGGTTTTAGACAGAAAGAAAACGAGTAATTCTGGCAACATCCTACTTAAAAGCAATTTGCTGTGTGAAAATCAATGATCGGCACTTGTGATAAATTCTCAACATTACAAGTTTCACAACTTTAACATTTGAAATCTGCAATTTTAGTTCTGATTATCCAAAAAAGATTTTCTCCGTTTCTGTGAAAAGCTGTCATCAAGCGTTTTGTGTTTCTTATGTGTTAAGATATTTTATGCAAGCAATTTGAGATTCATTGTGTAAACTTATTCTATACAGACAGTTTTGAAATTGGTTGAAAATAGTTTTGAACCCTTTATCCTGCTGATTTTTTTAATTGAGCCTGTGCTCAATTTCTAACAATTTGAAATGATTGTGAGGTGTAAATATTGAGTAGCATAGACAGCCACATACTGTAACTATTAAGTTTCTTGATTGCGTACATATATGTATCTATCTATCTACAAGGCACAAAGTTAATACTGTGGTCAGACTGTGTGGATGCACAGGCTGGTCCGAGTCTTTGCGTTGTGCATAATATTATGAAATTATATTATGAAATTATTGAAAATCTCATGCATTGGCTCATTGTTCTGTTTCACAGAAATTGCCAATTTTGAATATTTTGAACAATCAAAAGACAGTGACTTATTTAGTTTTTCCTACCATAGCAATAGAGTTAAAAAGCATACAGTGTAGATTTAAGATCAGACTGCACAGCTGTGCATTAATCTTTCCTGTCTGCCTATGATTTGAACAGTAAGAGAAGGATGAACCCTCTAAATATGAAAAAAATTCAGAAGAACAAAAAACACAATTAAATGAGCACGATCTTGAAATACCATGACATTAAAATATGATTTCAGCTGATTACATACCACAAACTTAACCCTTGTCATGTTGATTCCGGAATATTCCTGCCTTGACAGAAGCTATAAACAAACATCAGACTGCATATGTGCAGTCTGATCTTTGGCTATACCACCTGTTTTACCTTTTCCGAAACAGAAAAGTTAAAAATTTAATTTTCAAAAACAATACCTACTCACATTTAGTGCATCCAGTGCTTTGAGCACTTTGATTTTGATGAATTTTTTTAGCAAAAATTTATTCAGCATGACAAGGGTTCATTCATTTCTCAAAATTAAACCTGATTTCCTTGCATCTATGGTGTGGAATTTTCTGTTTTTAGAAACGTTAAATTGTAACCTATTATATTAGAGCATGGCAGCCATTTCAAACCAAAAAAAAAGTTGTAACATCATCTCTTATACAGATGTCTATATGATCCTGTTTCAAACATCCTGAATTAGAGTTATACAGATGAATGTGTTTATGATTAATGGGTAAATTAGCAGGAAAATTGAAAGGAACCTAATATGTTGAAAGGTGAACTTAATATGTTGAAAGGTATAAAGTTTCCAAAATATTTTGAATTTCATCACACTTAGCCAGGTCAAATATAACAGAGAATATCTTTGCCTAATATTTCTCATTTCATTTCAAAATTTTCCCCATTCATTCTTGAGATGAGAGATATTCTTTTCTGGTGGTGAAATTGTTCTCCCAAAATCGATGATGCGATCACACAATTTGACACATGATTTGAAATACTTGGATTGTGTGCATGACACCTTAATCCTGTTAAGAAAGATAATGTTTAGAATGTGAGAGGCTGTCTCCGACTTTCCTGATGCAGTTTTACCTATTATACATCCCATGGGAAAAAGTCTAACGACTGGTTCTTGAACATTTTAGAATGTTAAATGACAGGACAAGAACTTTTAGTTCTTGAACTGTTCAAGAGCTAGTTCTTGAGTTTCAAGAACTAGTTCTTGGACCAGTTCTAGAACAAGTTCTTGAACTAAAGTTCAATGACATTGAAAAGAAGTTCAAGAACTAAGATTTAGAACTAGTTCTTTACTTCAAGAGCTAGTTCTTGAAGTTCAAATGATAGCTAATTCTTGAATTAGTTGTAGATCTAGGAGTTCTTGAACTGCCATTTAATCTTCTAGTCATGAACAGTCAAGAACAAGCCTACAATTTTTTTCACACAGGCTAACCAGACTTTTTGTTTTGTCCAATTTCTGAAAGATAACAGGCGACAATAAAAATTTATGACTGTTCAACAGTAAATGAAAGTTAAAAAAGAGGGAAACATTTAGGGAAAAGATTCCAGTCAAATATCAAAAATATTCTAGGGTCATCCACTGACAAGTGTTGGCAGTGTGACATAACCTTTCTGGTTCAAATCAAAATTAGAAGGTTACAATTTTGTTCCGAATGAAAGGAGGGACAGGGGTTAACCCAAATTTTGCTCAAGGAACCTGAATAATGAAAAAAGGGGAAATTTATCATTGAATACTGAATTTTTAATGGGAGCTGTCTGTAAACAGTTAAAAACAAGGCTTTACCAACCCCAGTGAAAATATGGATTGAAATTTCACTGATATTTCACTGAGATTTCAGTGAAAAATCAGTGAAAGAAAGGGGCAAAATAACAGTGAAATTTCACTGAAGTTTCACCGAAATTTCAAAGATTTAACAGTGAATTTCATCAAAATTTCAATGAAATATCACCAAAATTTCACCAAGGTTCTGTTGAAATTGAAATTATTGATTGAAATTTCAGTGAAATATCAGTGAAATATAGTGAAATATCAGTGAAATATAGTGAAATAACAGTGAAATTTCAGTGAGATATAGCAAAATATCAGTGAAAGAAAGGGGCAAAATAACAGTGAATTTCACCAAAATATCAGTGAATTTTCACCAAAATTTCACAAAAATTTCAAAGAATTAACAGTGAATTTCACCAAAATCTCAGTGAATTTTCATCAAAATTTCATTGAAATACACTGAAAATTTCAAAGAAATAACACTGAATTTCATCAAGCTGGACAGACAAGTTGAAACCAATATTCCTCCTCTACTCCATAGGAGGGAAATACCCCTCTACTCCATAGGAGGGAAATATAATTACATACTAGTATCTATATGGTTGTCCGAATACGACTGACTCCAAACCAGATGTTTGACTTTGAGATGTGACCTTGACATAAGAACTTTAAGATTTTTTTTAAAAAGCACATATCTCCTCATGATTGAGAACATATGAGCTATTTTGAAATCCATCTATTGATTTAGGAGTATTTGTCTTGACAAAATCTGATGGATGGATGGATGGATAGACTAATGGATGAAAAGACAGCACTGTAAGGCACATACACTGAACTGTCAATCTGACAACTGTGTTTACCCAAACTCAGCCTGATATGAATCACTTGATTATATGAAAACACAGGATGTGGAATTCCCATGTCCTAACTTGTCCAACATGGGCTTTTGTACTTGCAGACAAGTACATTTTTCAAGGCTACTTGTCCATGGACCAGTGAATATCAGGGCAAATCTTTGAATGTTACGCAATAGATCTAAGTGATAAATTATTCACTAATATTCATGTAAAAGGATGGAAAAAATTGTTTTAAATGATGAAAATGCTGGTTCCACATTTTTATCATTAAAAGCAATATCTTCTCAAAATGTATCAATTTACTTTTTAGCAGACATGTTCATTTTGTTCATGGTCAAGTAGAAAGTTCAAGTAGTAGCAAGTTCAAATACCAAAAGATCTTACCCTCAGATATCTGGGTATTTTTTTAACTTTTTGCAGCCACACAAGAGAGGAAGGTGAAGTTACAAACAGTTTAAACCAGAGAAATATATTTCAAACTTTAAAAACAGCTATTTATATAACAAGGTTAATTATTTTCTGAAGCAGTCTCTTCTGTCTCTAGGCTGGTTCCATATAGTGTATGTGCACATTTTCAGTTGATTGTGGTACCAAAAACTTCATGACATGACCTCTTGTTGTAGTGGTTGGTATTTAGGTTACAATGGTTAAGTTGAAACACAAAGCAAAGATCACATTTTTTTCCTCTTCTGTTGAATTCTTCCACTTTCTGAAGTTATTGAAAAACAAAATGTGAAAAAAATGACCCTTGTTAAGCTCAATCTAAAATATTCCTGCTCTGACAGAAGGTAAAGATAAAGATTAGCCTGCACATGTGAGCATTTTAATCTAAATCCTGACCACTTGATTTTTCTTTAAAAACAATATTTTTGAAATGAAACTTATTTTACTCACAATAAGTGCATTCAGGATATCGATTTCAATTTAATATTCTATGGTTTTTATTCTGCATGACAAGGGGTTAAAAGGTAAGATCCAAAATATTAGTTATGGTTTTAAAATATATTGCATATGGTTAAAGTGTATGGAGCAATATATTAAAAACTCTCTCAAATAAGGTTAAGCAAAGGCAAAAATGACAACAGCCATGTCAGACATGGCCATCCCCAATCATGAAAGCTTGATAGTAAACTGAAGCTTAATCTATTAAAGATTCTTTTGTACTTGAAGAGATATGCCCCCTTCAGAATATAAGTCTTTAGAATATCAAAGGGCAATAACTGGTAAATTATGCAAGCAAGAGTTTTAGTTCTTGTGCATTGCTCATTTCAATAAGTACTATCCACCTATGGAGTTTCAAGTTGATAGCAAGCTATTTTACTTTAAGAGATATGCCAAAAAAAAAGAGAAAGAGTTAAGAAATAACAAAGGGCAATTAATCCAAAATTAAGCTTAACTGATTTTGTAGCTTTCCCTAACTTTACATTTCTTTGGCCATTAACTTTTCTGCCAAGCTCAGACAAGCATTTAATTTTAAATGGCAATAAAGAAATGTTAATAATTATTGTAAACGTGGAATGACAGCCAGAAAGGCAATTGATTTAAATGATCATTTGACCTACCTTAGTAAGCATCAAGATGTCATTATTGGATATTTTGGGTTTTACTTCTTGTTCCTAGCGGTCTCGAGATGTCCGCCAAAGAATTAAAAAGAAAAAATGACTGAAAAACACTGTCTACGCTTCTTATCATCTTTTGTATAATTTTAGTGGACTATGCATCTCTATTTAGGATTTCATTATTCATTTCAATCATGAAGTGCTTATTTTAAGATCACAACATTCTCAATGCGAGATAGCAGCTAGTTTTAAATGCAGAATTAGCTTATATCCAAATACATGTTTAATTATTAGATCAAAAGGGGACATCACACACTTCTAGAAATAATTTTGAGAAAGAAGGTATGGCATTATTCTTTTGACCTTAAGTAGACCCAAGAGGTTAATCTCTGGTCCACATGGTATTTTAGGGTAAATTTCAAGATGGCAGCCAAAATAAATTATTTGTAAGAAACGCTTTTGTAGATATCCGTTCACATTTGTATCTAAATTTTATGACTCATTTATCTTTTTTTTAGTTTTTTACGCCATCCTTATAAATTATGGTCAATGAGAAAATCATTAGATTCTAATTTTGAGATGACAGCCAGTTTTAAGAACAAAATTGTCTCTTTTTCTTTTAGTCTGTGGACCAGTAAGAGTCGCCATATAACCACTAAGGAATGTCGAAGAGTGACCTCTCTGAGCTTAAATAAGGACTTTTACATTATGTATTTTTTGGTATGACTTCATATTAAATTACAAGATATAAGGGCAAAACAAGTGGAAATTTAAAGAAAACAATCAGCATACATATAGGGTTAAAGATGCTGTCGTCCACATTCCTGGCTGCCATCTCGAACTTAGAAAAATGACTCATATGTAGTGACAGATACAATCCATTTGATGAAAAAATGATGGAAAGAGAATAAGATTTGATATATTAAAAAGAATTGAGAAAAAACTGTGTGAACTCCTAATTACAGTTCAATGTTGCCAAACAATCAACCGTTCTGTTTGGCAGCCATCTGAATTGATAAACACAATTTTGATTATCAATTTAAATACTAGTGTTTGCTTTAACAGAAAACGGCAAGTTAGCAGATTAATAATAATTATAAGAAAAAGGTATAAAGGTCATGTAACATTTGTAGTTAACCAAAATGGTATTATACTCAATTTTGCATTCCTGGCTGCTATCTAGTTAAGAAGTCAATTTAGAAGTGGTTGTGGGGCTATCATCTAATTCTAAGTAGACGGGATTGCAGCTACCGGTATAATCAAGAGACATTACTTGAATTGAACCAATTCTAAAGTTTGGTTTGTCAAATAGACTCTATTGTTCTCTAAATGCTGTGTAATTATACTGTTTGGCTGCAATGTTGTCTACCATAGTTATTGTCTCTTTCGTTTTATGGGTTCATTTCATTACAGTACTTAAAAGTATGATCTTTATGTCAAAACTAAGCTAAAAAATGCCTAAAAACCTATCATAAAGACAAGTGAAGTGGTAACATGTAGTCGTTCAAAGGGGTCCTGGCTGCCATATCTATTTTCTCAAAATGCTCAATGATGACAAGGTGTCATCAGGCAGATTCTTGATGAGTAAGACTTGGGCTACAAGAATCAGCCAAGAAAAAAACTTTATACCACACTACTAGGTTCGAGTAAAATATGCCATTTTTCTGCCGGACTACAGGGGCCCTTTCCCAAAATACCTGGAAAAAGCCCTGAGAATGTCGAAATGATGGGTGGAGACCATTACTATATCCCCTTTGCAAAAAACGGTGGGGGATAAAAAATTTAAAAGACCAAGTGGCAATAACTAAGTTATTCTTATTATACTGCATTTATCCTAGTCAAATTGTGTAAGTGCATCGAGTTAAAAGCTTTACTAGTAAAGAAGTAATACCTGTTTAAAAAACATGGGACAGACAGTTGGATGAACAGACTGACATGGTGACTCCAGTATAGCCACTTTACTTTGTTATATATATAGTGGCAGGGTTTCACACTAACTACTTTTTGCTACCAGCTTTAAGGACCTGTTAGCCCTAAATATTCCAGGTCCTCCCTGATAACAACAGGTCCTGCATGGAAACCATGTTTCATTTTCAGCAATTTAAGGAACAAATTGCAAGGAAAACAATGTAGGAATAGAAGAAATTGTTTTTGCCAAGCAATTCCTTCTTTTTCGACAATGTTTACCAAATGGTAATGCAAATTTTAGTAATGGAAAGGCAGTTATTTTTCAAAACTTGACAGATTTGAAATACTTAGTTGTGCCCTTTACAACAGGCCTGAAGGACCTGCAGCTTGGTTATAGCTACCAGTCCTTCCTAAAATCCATAGGTCTCGGGCCTGAGGACTGGTGTTAGTGTTGATCCCTGTAGTGGGGTAAAATAAAGCAAGATTGGCGTCTCTTAAAAAATGTGCACTGTGCATCTCTTCAATAAGATCTATTCAACTATAAAGTTTCAAGTAAATAGCACTTATACCTCAGGAGATAGAATGAAAAGAAGAGTGATTAAAAACAGCGAGTTTACAATTATGATAATATTAGTGGTGTGACATTTAAATTTAATAAGATACTCCATCAAGAAATTTTGAGGATCTACTGGAAAGCATTTTACTTCAATACACTTACCTACCTTCAACAACATAATTTTGTTCCAGATCTAACTTAATGTTGTTGTTTTTTCAAGGCTACAGTTGTTATCTTCTTCACTCATGTTTTTCTCAAGACTCCAAAATATTCAGCAGTTACACTATAAGGTTTATCCCTTTTTTATATTTTGAGTTGTATCTGCAATATAAAAGAAAACTGAAAATGTGGAGGCAAGTATATATCATAGCTTGCACTTATGGATTTCAATTACAATTATTCTTAAGCCTACTACCATTTGAACGAATTTTTCTTAAATCTCAAAGGTCAAAGCTCAAGGTCTAATGATATAATGATAAAAGGACTGTTGTAAGTGTGAATACTTCATATTGAAATCGATCTTTAAGAGTCATGTTGGGTATGACCATCCCAACTGTAAAAGCTTGATAAACTAGACTGTCGACTAATACCGTATTACCCCAAAACAAGTGCTTGTCAATAATGTAAAGCCATTTTCCATCATCCCATAACTCTGTCAAAACACAAAAGTCAATGAATGGATCATAACCAAAATATCACTTGCACATCTCTACCTGATACTGATCACATCTGTAAAGTTTAATGGAAATCTGCCCATTAGTTGCTGAGAAACTGAATGGACATATAAAAACTACAAATGGATGGATGAACGATGAACATACAGATTAACCGACCAACAAGCTAACTCCTAATACCCCCCCCCCCATATTTTTTCGGGGGTACAATACACTGAAGCTAGCGAGAATTAGGGTCCCTAGATACTGCAATTCTTTCTCCTCACTAAGATCTATCCACCTGTAAAGCTGAATATTTTGTGAAAGTTCCATGGAAATTTGTCTACAATTGAATGATTGATGTGTTAACAAATGGACATACAGAGATAGAAGATGAACATGTGTCCATCCCTGATGGCATGTAATAAGACCTGAAACAGTATTTTTAGTTTTGATAAATTTGACTTAGTAAGATGACCTTGACATCAAAATATGTGGAATGGAATGGTGAAAGAAACTTTTATGCAATTATTTTTGAACATTGTTACTTGAATAGTGTCCTGGTTATAGAAATATGTTTTGTTGGCGCATCAAGTTTTCATAGACGGTCAGAAAGATGGACAAATAGCATAAAACATTACACCCTTGATCTTTTTATGTGTGGACATGTAGTAAAATAGTGAATATAGTGTCATCTTATTCTACTTACAAATTACTTGAACATATCTGTTTTCACAGTGACAATCTTGCATGTATACATGGTACCAGTAATGCTGTTAGGCCTACATGTCTTGAGTGACATTTATCTGAAATAATTTTTTTTGTATTTATTCAAAATAATAAAATACCAAGTCTTAATTATTAAATATCACTGAATATTATCTATCTATTCTTATTGATACTAATAAGAGAAATCTGTTTTGAATTTTACTCAGTTTTGAGAGACTATATATGAAAGCCTCCCAATCAGCAAATTTCTAAATACATTTTCTAATAAAACTATCAAAAGGGGAGATTATCATTTCTCAAATAAAATGCTAAATTGATATTTGATGTTATTTTTGTCAAATTTAATCTAAGAAAGATATTTTTTTTTTCAAAAATGTGAAAAAAAATCTATATTCTTTTTTGTGATTCATAAATTATTTGTCAAATCTATTTCAGTTAAATGTATTAATCCTAAATTCTGACGAGTATAAATGCATTTGTTTGGTTTAGGGAATAATTGTCTCTTTGTTTTATCAATATCCGAAAAATGGCTTGTCCGGTTACTATTACACTTTACCTGTCAGCTACGAATTATTTAAGTCATGTTAGGATAATATTTAGGTGATTTTAGAAATATTATGGAGGTTAATAATTAATTCTGAGGGAAGAAGACATTCTACACTTTCTTTTCCTATCATTTTTTTAATTAAAATTCTTCTACAACAATGGTGCAGATGAATGTTTTCCTGGCACAAAATCACTACCAATGACCAGTAAAATACTAACAAGTCATAAATACCTTGATATCATCTCCATTTATAAACACTCTTTACTTGTTAATAACAATTTTGAGGTTTAAAATATTTATTCTATTTCACGGGACATCCAAAGGGTAAGATACTTTACAGCTGTGGGAATTCCGTGTAATCTAAAAATAGAATCAGTTGACTGTTTGTTCTACGAGAATTCCTGACCACCATTTTGATAATCATTCCAAGGGAAGAATTTCATTTTGAAATACGATTTAATGACATTGGTTGAGGATTTTATCATTGCTGAAAAGACAAGTAAAGAATATTCATTTAATCAAATTTATTTATTTTAGATTTTTTTCGTTACGGAATAAGAATTTAAACTGTGGCCAAATATTGCACAAATCCCCGAAATAGCAAGGTCAAGTTGATAACGAAAGTTGTTTATTTTCACTTAAAAAAACTTACGTGTTTCTTTACGTTCCGGTTTGTAACCCGTCTTTTGGTTGGATTATGATATTAACAGCATATCAATAGCATAACGTAGCCATCTCTTACGGATAATTTTTTTATTATACACAAATTGAGCCCACAATCTCACCTCCGTCGTTTGCATCATGGCGCGTGATAAGTTTAGCTGTGTAACATTTTCATTGGTTCTTATCGATCACATGACTTAATCAAGACTAGAAATTATAGACTGGAAATTTCTGTTTACTCCACGGCATAAGAAAATTTTCATTTTACCATTTAAATTTGCTATTTAACAAAATAATACTAATAGACAAACTAAAAATGAAAATGGTTAATTGCATGAGAAATAGTTCATTACATATCACATAATATCGTTTGTTATTCTGTAATATCTTTTAAGAGATTCTTTTGACTTGAAATTGTCCCAGCCATTAACAGATAATAAGTATAGTCGTGAAATATATCTATGCTTAAGTAACAGATATTGTGGTTGAAGTATGATAGATTTCCTTGCATAAATGAAGAAAAAAACATACTTGTTATATTAACAAAAAATATTTATAGTATATATATGTGTGTTTTTTGTTATTTATTTTTGTCTGTATCTTTTTTTTTTAATTGACATTTTCAAGCAATTTGAGAAATATAAAGCTTCATAAGAGGGAAGAAATCATGTATTTCTTTAAACATGTTCATTCCTTTAAGCTTAGGACCGGAATAGTCCAAAATGTTCACAAAAGTATATTCATTTTAGGCTATATATTTCTGCTTCTGGCAATCTTAATAAACATGTCTTTTGCTACAATTATGTTGTGAATCTGTTGTGTTCCTACTTTTTTTAGTGCTTCTATAAAGATTCAGTTTTATTATAAACACATTTTTTAATTTGGCATATTCACTGAAATTTCATAAGTTAAAAAAAAAAAAAAAACTGAAATTTCACTGAAATTCTAGCCTCATAAAGAAAAAACATCTCACTGAAATTTCAAAAATTTTTGCCAAAATTTCACTGAAATTTGGTCATTTTGCTGAGATTCAGTGATATTTTAACATTTCACTGAAATTTCACTGAAATTTGGTGAAATTTCACTGAAATTTCACTTCAATTTTCACTGGGGAAGGCTTTATCTGTTTTAGATGACGAGTTGAATAAATTTGGTATTTAGTGAGCATAAATTTGATATTCTCTTTATAATATGACCTCAACTTTTGTGTTTAATTGAGAAAATTCATCAATTCAAGTTATTCTGCAAAACATAAAATTGCCATTTGGGAAATGAAATCAGGAAATGTATTATGAAGTCATTTTCACAACAAAACTATAACGTTGCTACACCTTCTTAGCTCATTTGCATAGTTATTCCACTAGGGTAATAACAACTGTGTAATATCAAAAATAATTAACACTCCAGTGACATAGGTCATATTATAAATAGAATATAAATTTGTGCTCATGAAATACCAAATTTATTAAACAAGTCATCTATAAAAAGATAAAAACTAGTTTTTAGCTCCACTGGCTGAAAGCCACTGGGGCTATTGTCATGGCGTTGTGTCCATCGTGCGTCCGTCCGTCCCTGCGTCAGTGCGTGCGTCCGTAAACTTTTTCTTTAAAAATCTTCTCCTCAGAAACTACTGGATGAATTTCAACCAAACTTCACAGGAATGATCCTTGGGTGACCCTCTTTCAAAGTTGTTCAAGAAAATTTGATCCAATGAAAAACATGGATTTAATGGGCGTGGCTAATTTCCAAATATGGTAAAAAGTGAGTTTTCTCAGATTCTAAGTAATGGATACTAATGAAATTTTACATGAATGATCCTTGTGTGACCCTTTATCAGTCTACAAAAGATTATTGAGATCGGATGAAAAATATGCATTTTATAGGCGGAGGTCATTTCTCTATATTTTATATAGTGGAAACTTTGGAAATCATTTTCTCAGAATCTAACCAATGGATATCAACCAAATTTCACTGGAATGATCCTTGGGTTACCCTCTATCAGTCTACCAAAAATTATAGTGATTGGATGAAAATTATGTATTTTATGGGCGGAGGTCATTTCCCTATATTTTATATAGTGGAAACTTTGGAAACCATTTTCTCAGAATCTAACCAATGGATATCAACCAAATTTTACTGGAATAATCCTTGAGTGACCCTCTATCAGTCTACCGAAGATTATAGTGATCGGATGAAAATTATGTATTTTATGGGCGGAGGTCATTTCTCTATTTGTTATATAGTGGAAACTTTGGAAACCATTTTCTCAGAATCTAACCAATGGATATCAACCAAATTTTACTGGAATGATCCTTGAGTGACCCTTAATCAGTCTACAAAAAATTATTGTGATCAGATGAAAATATTCATTTTATGGGCGGATGTCATTTTTCTTAATGTTATATAGTTGAAACTTTGAAAATCATTTTCAACATCAGTAGAATCCAAAATATCTAAAAGTCTAGTCAAAACTTTTATTGCTTTACAAGAATTTCAAGCCTGTGGAGCAACTCAAGCCATTCATGGCTTTCTAGTTATCTGTTAAAACAAGTTTTTATCAATTTGGAGTGAGCAGTTTAATAAATACTGTATTTTATGAGCACAAATTTTATATACTATTTATGCTATGACCTGATTTTTTGCGAAAAATCATCAAAATTCTTGAATTCAATATTTCAATTTTCCCCAAAATTTATAACGCTGTTTAAAACTGACATCACAATATATATACATTGTGATGTCATTTTTCGCGGTAACAAATAGTGTTGCTATACCGTCTGAGCTCATTTGCATAGTTATTCTACTAGTGTAATAACACCTGTGTAATATCAAAAATTTTCAATGAGGTTATTTCACTCCAGTGACAAGGGTTAAAAATTAGTTGTCATACAGAAGAGAAAAGTGTTTTTTCTGGTAGTGCAAGGACATAAAAAAAGATCCTGTCTATTCATGCTATAATCTCATTTCAAGACTATTTCATGTGAAGAAACTATAACTCATTACATTTGACCTACTAACATGACGTTTTACACCAATATTGGTACATTGATACCATGAAATACATTTTGTATGGAACTTTGATGCAAAGAAAAGACAAGACAAAATTTTGTTGCAATGCATCAAAGTAGGCTGTAACTTACCGGTATTTTTTTTTCATCAATGAAATTTAAAGAAATAATGTTTCTTTTTTTTATTTGCAAAGTGAACATGCATACCAGTCATTTCATGAAGATATCTTCAATAATAAGAGATATACGTCCAAGATTAAAGTTTGATACGCCAACGACACCAAGATTATCTCCAGTTAGATATTGTTTTCAAAAAAAAAGACACCATTATTTCTTTGAAAAAAAAAAAAATACATATTTCATTTATGAAAAAATGATGAATTGAATAGTTTTATTTCATAAATAAACTTACCTGGTATGACGATGAGGATTCTCTTTTCTCAATCCGCTTTAGACCGTACCCAACCGGAAGTGAACTTTTTTACCCTAGCACCGTTAAGTTTACTTCCGTGTTTACCTCGTGTCAACTTCAGTTTCTCTTTTCTTGCGAAAGTGTTCGCACGTACGCTTTAGAGACTTTATTTTCAGATGTTTTTCAACATTATAAGTTTGATTTGGACTTTACTTTTTGTTGGCGCAGTGTATAAAACACTCGCTTGTGACATGGCGTCAAATAAATTGACTGAAGCTTCAAGACTATCGGACTCGGATGACACGACAAACGTGCCTCCGCCATTATTATCGGACAAAACACGTGGCAATATGACGAGCTTGTCTGACTCTACAGCTCGTTCTCCAGTCTCAAAGAAGAAGAAGAAGTCTCGTACATCCAGGTACAGTGAACTTGACAAACGTTTTTCGGCTTTGGAAAATATGTTCAAAGACTTCATGGAGAAAAATTCTGGAGCAGGACAAACCTGTAATCAGGATAGTGTGGGACAAACCCATTCACCAATAAATCAGAATTCGCACAGGAAACGCTCAAAAAGAGGAAATTTTGAGTCAGACACAGATTCTGACTACCATGACAATGTGTCCTTGTTTGCATGTGGACAAATTTCACCTGAGGAGGGAGAGTGTGAAGAACCCTCAGATATCAATAACAATCTTGTGGAAAGAGAAAAGAAACTGTCCGGTGAACAAAGAGATGACTTGTATAACATGTTTGGAGATGATGCAATTGTGAAAAAAGACAAAAAGGTACAAGGTATCATGTTGGATAAATCTCAATTGGAGGTTATTTCTTCCAGCTATAGATGTAAGGAACCTAATTTTCTCACATCTTTCTCAGAGGAGACCTTTGACGCCTTTCCTTTGGACAGTTCCTTTGAAGAGTCTTTACAAGTCCCATCTTTGGACCCAATAATAGAGGGATGTCTCACAAAGAGATATGGTAACAAAGCTGCTTTTTCCAAAAGTAAGTCTAAGAGCTTATTCTCTCAACCAGCTAAAATGGTGGAGAAAATTAATTACAAAGGACAACAGGCAGCTCGTTTGGGGCTCATAATTCAAATGTATATTCAACAGAGTCTTGGAAATTTAATGCAGTCTATGCAATCTGACACTTTTGAGAAGGAGAAATCTATGCAGCAAGTTAAAGACATTTTTGCCATGTCGACTAAGTGTTTAGATCAAATTGGCAGGTCAGGAGCCTTCCATCACATTTCTCGTAGGGCTGTCGCCATGACAGACACAGCTCTGTATGAACAAAACGACAGTCTTGAATTTTCCAATTTACCACTCACAGGTGAAGGCGTTTTCGGGTCTGAACTTGAAACATTACTGAAATCCCGAAAGGAAAAAATGAAGCATGTTGAGGAATTACTTCCTGATTTGAAAAGAGGTCAGAAACGTAAATTTTCAAATCATCAACAGGACTTTAATAAAAGACCTAATTTAGAATTAAGCTCGGAGAAACCAGCAAATAGCAATTGGAATAATTTTCGGATTCCAAAACTACAAAAGGACAATAGAAATGAAAGTAGGTCTAACTCGTACAATTCTAGGTACAGAAGAGGTTACAGTAACTCATACAGAAAATCTGCTTCAGCAACCTCAAGCAGAGGAAGGCTGGCAAAATCAGATGACAAATGACTATGTAAGTATCATAGCAAAATTTCCGGAGATACCTGTTGGGGGGAGATTGTCCCACTTTTATCGGGAATGGGAAAAAATAACCTCGGACAAATGGGTTCTAGATACTGTCAGAACGGGGTACAAACTCGAATTTCTGGAAAAGCCCCCATTTCTGGGAGTGAAAGCAACAAATGTCCCGCTGAAAAATCAAAATGTTATAAAACAGGAGATCAACAGTCTTCTGGAGAAGAATGCTATAGAAATTGTACCCCCTTCTCAAATTCATGCAGGTTTTTACAGCACACTTTTTCTTGTTCCAAAAAAGACTGGGGACTTGAGGCCAGTTATAAATCTGAAACCCCTCAACAGATATCTCCGCAAACAACATTTCAAAATGGATACATTGTCAAAAGTAATAAACCTTGTTGGAAAAGGAGATTGGGGAATAACCATCGATTTGAAAGATGCTTATTTCCACATAAAGATTTTTCGAGAACACAGGCAGTTTCTCAGGTTCCAGTTTCAGGGAACGGTTTATCAGTTCCGGGTGCTTTGTTTTGGCCCCACAAGTGCCCCGAGAGTATTTGTAAAAGTAGTCTCGGTTGTAGTTGCTTATCTTCGAAAGTTCAATATTCGTCTGGCAAGTTACCTAGACGACTGGCTAACTGTGAACAGTACAAAAAATTTGTTGCTAAAAGATCGTATAACAGTTCTCAGTCTCCTTTTTCGACTAGGTTTTATTGTAAACAAGTCAAAGTCTCAACTGATTCCGGTTCAAAAGCTAATTTATCTGGGCAGTCTTTTCGACTTGAGCAAGGGTCTGGTCTTTCCCACATCAGAGAGGATAGAAAAGATAAAAAGGGCAACAAAAGTCATATGCAAAGGCCAATGCACAGCAAACCATTTCATGATTCTATTGGGATTAATTGCGTCTTGTCTAGAACTTATTCCCAATGCCAGATTGTACATGAGACCCATTCAGCTCCATCTACTTCAAAATTGGAGTCCAGCAAGGATGCCAATGTCCTCAGCAATTACTGTTACAGCAGAGCTAAAATCCCATCTGCAGTGGTGGTTACTGGATCAAAATGTAGCCAAGGGCAGATCTTTGAAAAAGCAGTCATTTTTAATCACTCTGACCACAGATGCAAGCAGCACTTGGGGCTGGGGGGGTCATTTGTACAATCTGACTTGTCAAGGCAAATGGACCAATCTTCAAAAAATGTTACACATCAATTGCCTGGAAATGATGGCAGTAACGCTGAGTTTACGGCATTTCCTGTCTCAATTAAAGGGCAAAAATGTCATGGTAAGGTCAGACAATACGACTGTTTGTCAGTACATAAATCGCCAAGGGGGTACAAGGTCCAGACAGCTATGCGAACTAACAATAGAACTGTGGGAATTAGCTATAACGAATCAGATAAATTTGAAAGCAGCCTTTATCATGGGGAAAATGAATCTTCTTGCAGATACCTTGAGTCGCAAGCAAATTCAACCAACAGAATGGTCACTGAGCAATACAGTGGTTCAGAAAATCTTCTTGAATTGGGGTCAACCTATTTTGGATCTTTTTGCAGCTTACAACAACAAAAAAACACACCTGTTCTGCTCATGGACTCCGCATCCACAAGCCTATGCTCTAGATGCTCTGTCAATAGCATGGCAGAACATGTTTGTGTATGCGTTTCCACCAATTCAACTCATTCCAAGAGTCCTCAACCACATGCAAAATTTTCATTGCAAAATGATACTAATTGCACCACAATGGCCCCGGCAGCATTATTACCCACTTCTTCTAAAACTGTTGATAGCATTACCAATGAGCATCCCATGCAGCCAGAATGATCTCACTCAGTGCAACGGGAGGATATCCCATCCACATCCCGAGTCCCTTCATCTGACTGCATGGCTGCTATCGACAGACGAATCTCTGCAAAAGGCTTTTCTGAGCCAACTAGAGAGCTCATGTCAAAATCCTGGAGGCGTGGCACCCAGAGAGATTATAATGCAAAATTCAGAAAATTCCATAGCTGGTGTACTGAAAGGGAAATTGATCCCTATCTTGCCTCTTTGAAAGATTGTGCAGATTTTCTGACATGTATGTTTCATAAAGGCCTGAAATACAGGACTCTAAATGGATACAGATCAATGCTATCCTCAGTTTTGGCACCAGTAGATAATTGTGCTGTAGGTCAACATCCTCTAGTTATACGTTTATTGAGGGCCGTTTTCAATGAGCGCCCTCCTGTTAAGAAACTTATTCCTGAATGGAATCTCCTTCTTGTTTTAGAATGCCTTAAAGAAGATCCATTCGAACCGTTGCAGAGAGCATCTTTGAAACACCTAACATGGAAGACTTGTTTCCTGATAGCCATCACTACTTTCAGAAGGTGCAGTGATTTACAGTCTTTACAGCTGGGCGAAAGTTTGGTTAATGTCCAGAAAAAGGGAGTCACTTTTATTAGAACTGGATTGTCCAAACAGGATAGACCCAATCACATTGACAAGAACATTTTTATCCCAGCATTATCAGAAAATAAAAAGCTTGATCCTAAAAGAGCATTAACATATTATCTTAGAAGTACAGAATCTTTGAGACACACAAAAAGCGGTCATGATGTCTGCAAATTATTTTTGTCTTACAAAAAACCTAATCTTCCAGTTACTGCACAGACTATATCTAGATGGTTAGTTGAAACAGTAAAGTTCTGTTATAAGAAAAAGAAGAAAAGTGTTGGTAAAGTTAAAGGACATTCAACACGCAGTATCGGTCCTTCATGGGCCTTGTTCAAAGGTGCCTCTTTGCAACAGATCATGGAATCAGCAGATTGGTCAAGGGAGACCACTTTCACAAAACACTATCTCAAACCCATCAATGTAGATTTTATGAAGGTGTAGGAAACACCAGTGTACAGGGGGTTACTCTCTTCTTGCGGATTTTTTGGAGGGAAAACCATTTTTCATAGAAATAAGGATTTTTATACATGTTATCATGGTATATGTGTACAGTATTATGTTTCACAGAAGTGTAAAGACAACAAATGTATTGTAATATACTGTGTTCCCAATAGAGTTTGGGTATTGTACAGTTTAGTCATATTGTGTATATAAACTGATTGAGGTAGACACTGAGGACAGATTGGGATGAAAGACACCCACCTCCTCAAGTACTGCTGTGGAATCTACAGTAATCCTCATCGTCATACCAGGTAAGTTTATTTATGAAATAAAATTGGAAAATTTGTATTTCAAATTAGAGTTTTATGAATAAATAATACTTACCTGGTATGACTGCTACCCTCCCTCCTTCCCCTCTTGTCATTCATAGTTCTTTGGGCGAACACTTTCGCCAGAAAAGAAACTGAAGTTGACACGAGGTAAACACGGAAGTAAACTTAACGGTGCTAGGGTAAAAAAGTTCACTTCCGGTTGGGTACGGTCTAAAGCGGATTGAGAAAAGAGAATCCTCATCGTCATACCAGGTAAGTATTATTTATTCATAAAACTCTAATTTGAAATACAAATTTTCCAATTTTTTTTAATTCAAGGATGTTTAAAGTAAAATTTATAATCACACTGTATGATATGATAGGGGAATTAATAAATTTTTATTATTCCTTGGAGCCTGCGAAAAATGAAAAAAAAATATTATCATGTTGTTACTGTATGAATGCACAAAGCAGATTCGTACATAAATTTGATAAAGTCTAGAAATGAAATAAATTTTACACTCAATCAGAATTCATGACATTGCATGACTTTTGATAGTCAAAAATTAATAAGATATGATATTATTTTTCTAAGAAAGTAAAATAGGATAGTCCATGCTAATTTGGACCATTGGGAATTTTAAAATGCAAATACATGTGTATGAAAAGGAGATTAGATCCCCCCAAGGGTGACTGACATTAAATTTGTGACCCTTATGAGAAAAGGGACCATCAGTGGACTGCCAATCATGGTGTCCAAGGTTTCAGATCCCCAATGGTATCAAATGTCGGCTTTCCAACATTTACCCTTGTCATGCTGAATAAAAAAAAACTTTGGCATAGGTTCAAGTCCCAAAACCACCTGATACTCAAATGTTGAGTCAGTAGTTGTTTTGAAAATATAGCTTTCAAACTATTCTGACATAAAGTGCAGGCTGATCTTGTCTGTATTGCCCCCTGTCAAAGCAGGAATATTCTGGGTTCAGCATGACAAGGGTTCATTTTGTCTTACCCAAGACGCCATTATAGCGCAGTCGTAGTGGTCAGACTATCATTCAAAAGTTTGTAGGTTTGAATCCCTACAGTGGTACTTGTCCTTTCTGACTATTTATCTTCGACTTATGGGTTGATAATTGTAGACCAATGTGGGATAGCAGCTGGAAGCTAGGAAAGGATGTTATAGTGGTTCCATGGTGTGAGAAATACCAGGAATTCATTGTTAGGTGCTCCAGCTGCCAAAAGATTAAAGAGACTCCTTTCAAACAAACAAATTGTCATACCCAAGAATGGGTGGATAGTGTTAAACCTTTTTTGGATGAGCAGCTGGAGGATCAGAAAGGTTGCAATAGTAATACAGCTATTGGTAAACCATGTTATTCGAATGTTTATAAACAGACTTTCGACAAGTTAATATAGGTAAAATTGGACCAACAAATTTTTTTACTGTAACAGTCTCTAACTATACTGGAAGATCACAGAAACGCGAAACTACTGGCATTATAACCATCCTTTGAATTACATCTGTAAACGTCATGCGTCATAGCGAAAAACTAACATGCTTTTGAAACCGACTTCATCAAGATAAAACTAAAATTGATACGACAAAAAGCATTGAATATCGATATGAAAAAAAGAGTGTTTTCTTTTTGAGTTTCTTTTCTCTATCAGTATATAGGTTAATTCATTTGTAATAAAGTACCGTTATTTCACGCTTGTTAAATTTCTGTTCAGTCCACCCCTTCTCCTGGCTATACCACATTTTCCTGCGTTTTCGAATTTTGGACTATAGCTAGGTGACAGAAGTACAATCTTGCTCAAGGGACTATGTCTATGAAGCGTCCATTTTCATTAAGCGATCATTTTCAAAATCCCCTTCTTTAAATCAAAATATCTTAAAAAGTAGCTTTTATTGGGCTATGAAATATTGTAATTGAATCCTTTGTTGTTCAAACTCATAGAATTGTCTCAATGAGACAATTCTGATGAGTTTTAAACAACATAGAATTAATAGGAAATTGGCGATTGCATACTCATTTTATCAAAGTTTTTCTATCTAATTTGTAAACAAAATGACCACTTTTTGATGGTCCTATGTAGCTGGTTGCTGAAAACACATTTTACTGTACAAGGAATCCATAATTAGGTGCTCCAGCCACAACAAAACAGGTGAAAAACTTTTGAAAGCGGTATTAACTCTCATTCACACATACAAACTTAAGCTCTTGCATGAGTTTCTTTATTAAGCTAGGATGAGTATCTAAATCTTTTTGCCTTTGTTATTATAGGAAAAGAAACTTTTTTACAAAGCACTTTCATATTTTACAAGTAAGAGAAATGATCCAGGGAATGTAGATCTGTTAATCTAATCGCCAGAAGGATTATTCCCAGGGGGTCATGGGGTGTGGTATTGAAGAGATAAATGATTGCCAAAAATATTTCATAGAACAGTTTCTTGTTGTATACAAAAAAAAAATTAACAAGATTATATATATGCAGAGAAGTTTCTGTAGTCAGACTTATTTCTTGATCCACATAAACCCTTGTCATGCTGATCCCGGAATACTCCTGCCTTGACAGGAGCTATAGACAAACATCAACCTGCACATATAACTCGTTGGTTCGGTGCAAGACTGTAGAAAGTGGGGTTAAAAATTAGTTGTCATACAGAAGAGAAAAGTGTTTTTTCTGGTAGTGCAAGGACATAAAAAAAGATCCTGTCTATTCATGCTATAATCTCATTTCAAGACTATTTCATGTGAAGAAACTATAACTCATTACATTTGACCTACTAACATGACGTTTTACACCAATATTGGTACATTGATACCATGAAATACATTTTGTATGGAACTTTGATGCAAAGAAAAGACAAGACAAAATTTTGTTGCAATGCATCAAAGTAGGCTGTAACTTACCGGTATTTTTTTTCATCAATGAAATTTAAAGAAATAATGTTTCTTTTTTTTATTTGCAAAGTGAACACGCATACCAGTCATTTCATGAAGATATCTTCAATAATAAGAGATATACGTCCAAGATTAAAGTTTGATACGCCAACGACACCAAGATTATCTCCAGTTAGATATTGTTTTCAAAAAAAAAGACACCATTATTTCTTTGAAAAAAAAATAATACATATTTCATTTATGAAAAAATGATGAATTGAATAGTTTTTTTAATTCAAGGATGTTTAAAGTAAAATTTATAATCACACTATGAATATATGGGAAGTGTATTAATAAATTTTTATTATTCCTTGGAGCCTGCGAAAAATGAAAAAAAAATATTATCATGTTGTTACTGTATGAATGCACAAAGCAGATTCATACATAAATTTGATAAAGTCTAGAAATGAAATAAATTTTACACTCAATCAGAATTCATGACATTGCATGACTTTTGATAGTCAAAAATTAATAAGATATGATATTATTTTTCTAAGAAAGTAAAATAGGATAGTCCATGCTAATTTGGACCATTGGGAATTTTAAAATGCAAATACATGTGTATGAAAAGGAGATTAGATCCCCCCAAGGGTGACTGACATTAAATTTGTGACCCTTATGAGAAAAGGGACCATCAGTGGACTGCCAATCATGGTGTCCAAGGTTTCAGATCCCCAATGGTATCAAATGTCGGCTTTCCAACATTTACCCTTGTCATGCTGAATAAAAAAAAAACTTTGGCATAGGTTCAAGTCCCAAAAGCACCTGATACTCAAACGTTGAGTCAGTAGTTGTTTTGAAAATATAGCTTTCAAACTATTCTGACATAAAGTGCAGGCTGATCTTGTCTGTATTGCCCCCTGTCAAAGCAGGAATATTCTGGGTTCAGCATGACAAGGGTTCATTTTGTCTTACCTAAGACGCCATTATAGCGCAGTCGTAGTGGTCAGACTATCATTCAAAAGTTTGTAGGTTTGAATCCCTACAGTGGTACTTGTCCTTTCTGACTATTTATCTTCGACTTATGGGTTGATAATTGTAGACCAATGTGGGATAGCAGCTGGAAGCTAGGAAAGGATGTTATAGTGGTTCCATGGTGTGAGAAATACCAGGAATTCATTGTTAGGTGCTCCAGCTGCCAAAAGATTAAAGAGACTCCTTTCAAACAAACAAATTGTCATACCCAAGAATGGGTGGATAGTGTTAAACCTTTTTTGGATGAGCAGCTGGAGGATCAGAAAGGTTGCAATAGTAATACAGCTATTGGTAAACCATGTTATTCGAATGTTTATAAACAGACTTTCGATGAGTTAATATAGGTAAAATGGGACCAACAAATTTTTTTACTGTAACAGTCTCTATAACTATACTGGAAGATCACAGAAACGCGAAACTACTGGCATTATAACCATCCTTTGAATTACATCTGTAAACGTCATGCGTCATAGCGAAAAACTAACATGCTTTTGAAACCGACTTCATCAAGATAAAACTAAAATTGATACGACAAAAAGCATTGAATATCGATATGAAAAAAAGAGTGTTTTCTTTTTGAGTTTCTTTTCTCTATCAGTATATAGGTTAATTCATTTGTAATAAAGTACCGTTATTTCACGCTTGTTAAATTTCTGTTCAGTCCACCCCTTCTCCTGGCTATACCACATTTTCCTGCGTTTTCGAATTTTGGACTATAGCTAGGTGACAGAAGTACAATCTTGCTCAAGGGACTATGTCTATGAAGCGTCCATTTTCATTAAGCGATCATTTTCAAAATCCCCTTCTTTAAATCAAAATATCTTAAAAAGTAGCTTTTATTGGGCTATGAAATATTGTAATTGAATCCTTTGTTGTTCAAACTCATAGAATTGTCTCAATGAGACAATTCTGATGAGTTTTAAACAACATAGAATTAATAGGAAATTGGCGATTGCATACTCATTTTATCAAAGTTTTTCTATCTAATTTGTAAACAAAATGACCACTTTTTGATGGTCCTATGTAGCTGGTTGCTGAAAACACATTTTACTGTACAAGGAATCCATAATTAGGTGCTCCAGCCACAACAAAACAGGTGAAAAACTTTTGAAAGCGGTATTAACTCTCATTCACACATACAAACTTAAGCTCTTGCATGAGTTTCTTTATTAAGCTAGGATGAGTATCTAAAGCTTTTTGCCTTTGTTATTATAGGAAAGGAAACTTTTTTACAAAGCACCCTCATATTTTACAAGTAAGAGAAATGATCCAGGGAATGTAGATCTGTTAATCTAATCGCCAGAAGGATTATTCCCAGGGGGTCATGGGGTGTGGTATTGAAGAGATAAATGATTGCCAAAAATATTTCATAGAACAGTTTCTTGTTGTATACAAAAAAAAAATTAACAAGATTATATATATGCAGAGAAGTTTCTGTAGTCAGACTTATTTCTTGATCCACATAAACCCTTGTCATGCTGATCCCGGAATACTCCTGCCTTGACAGGAGCTATAGACAAACATCAACCTGCACATATAACTCGTTGGTTCGGTGCAAGACTGTAGAAAGTGTATATACAATGTATATACACTTACTACAGTCTTGCACCGAAACCATCGATTTGCAGTCTGATCTTTGTTTATACCACCTGTTTTTGCTTTTCTGAAAAGAAAAGTTTGAAAATGAAATTTTCAAATAGTCCCTACTTGCATTTAAGGCATTGAGCACTTTGATTTTGTTGAATTTTTGCCAACATTTTTTATTCAGCATAACAAGGGTTAACTGATTATCAAATGATCAAATTTTAGGCTGTTTCAATGAAGTTAAAGATGATAATTTCTCAAATATCAAATTTTATTATTTTTCTTTCTTTTAAGGTAGAAGATATAAGCCTTTTGGGCCTTTTCACACAAAACAATTTTTTTTTTAGGAAATCTAGTTGAAACTTAGTATCGACTAATTAAGAAAAAAAAATGCTGAATTTACTCAACTTGGAAAATTGTCAACTTTCAACAGAGCTACAGATAGAGAGGGTATTTTGGTTTTCAAATTTATATATTTCTATATTCCTAAATCGAACCCTTTGTTGTTGGTACTCATTTGAAACATTTCAACAATACGATTCAAATAAGCATCCATCCACAACATAGGTTTTATTGGGAAATAAAGATTTTAGACTGGGTTTACCCCCTGTTATCTGGACCCCTGTTTAAAATTGTATTTTGATATGACAAAATGGATTTATGTTCTGTTAACAACATCTAACTATATTCTTTTTGTCTTTAGATTTCATTGTCTCAGATGATGTTTGAATAAATTAGTTTCAGGGCCAATGATTCTCTTGATTTGTATTTGTAACCTGGACATATTTCCTTAGCTTGAGAGGCCCCGTTTGCGGCACTCATTCTGTCCAATTATTAGTCTCTCACCTATGGGTTGTATGTATGTGGGATAGCAGCTTGAGGCTAGGAAAAGATGTAACGGTAGTAAAAGAGTGAGAAATACCAGAAATCTATTGTTAGGGTCTCCAACTTCCACGATATGACTGAAAGATTGTTCAAAGCAGCCATGAACCCCATTTTATCAATCAGTCTATTTTATATTCTAGAGTACAGTATGCATCAATATTATAACACTGGTGAATGTTGTGGACAAACGTTCACAGAAAATGTGAACTTTTCTTGGTTCTAGGGGAAGAGAGATAATCAATATAAAGAGTACTTTAAATTATCTCCCATACATTCTTAATGCTTCTTCAGTTTCAAGAAATATTCTATTAGGAAAGCTATTTTGACTGTATTTTGAAGGTTAAGTGCACAACTATTGTAAGTGCCTATAAGTTTATAGGCACTTTCAATAATGTTGCACTTTTGCGTTTGATTTTATACTGCACACATTGTATAAGATTTACTTCCTTGTGTCATGAGGACTTCAGTCTACTGGACTTTGACCTATGTGATGTGTATGCATTCACCTGGGGAATATTTTGTTTATAGAACTTAGAAAGGAAGTCTAGACAATGTCTATTCAATAGATCTCTAATAACAAACAGTCTTGCAAGAAGGTATTTGGTATCAAATATAATGCTGAGACCATATGATCCACAATGAGATGGAAACATTTACAGAATTTCTCCTAATAAGTGCTCCAAAAGATTGAATAGAATTACAAACAGAGATTAAGTAATGATGAATCTAATGCTTAGATGTGCAGACAGACAACGGAATTGATTTAAGGTAGTGGACCCGTAATAGTTCCACTACGCTTTGAAAGTCATAAACTTTGACAGTATTAATTGACATTACCCAACAATTTCATTACAGGAAACTTTGGTTAACATTGTTAAAGATCATGAGTTCCAAAATGTTGGGAAACTATTTGGGGTCCACTTCCTTCAATCATTTACATTGTCTGATTGCACATCTGAGATTTGAAAACCTCTTGTCAATGCCTTTCTACTTATCTTAGATTCAATCCTCAAATGTTTCATGTTAATATATATCTCGTTGATACTTAACTGCTAATACCAAGATCAAGGTCATCAGTCAATGACAAAGTAAAGGTCAATGACATCTGGGCAGGAGGCTATAAAATTGTATTTGTATGAAAAAACAAATCTAATGAGGTTGTGTGAGTTGATGAGAGCCGAGACAATTATCAACTCCCATAATTGAGTTAGATATTTTTCATACAATACACCAAGTATGTATTAAATTTTTCTTATAACCTCTATTGGCCTTGTTTTAGTCGGTCTAACAGAAATGCAAGTTTCTAAAAAAAAAAGCATTATGTCATTGTTCTAAAGATATCAATGTGATATCATAAAAAATATCATATGGGTTATCACTCAGATATTTGTATAGTTATAAGATATATCTTATTGTCAAAGGTCAAGTGATGTCAAGGACATCAATGAAGGTAAAACATATGAAAAATATATTGTATCTAGGCCTTTTTCCTTTACAAACACATATTCTTTCTATTTTCAGGGGGAGATAGGTGGCACAACTATAACTTCTCCGATAACATCCCCGCAACTGACGGAGGATGAGGTGACAGACCCACAGTTACCCGTCAGTTCACGAGTACAGGTGCAGTTGCTACGACAACAAGTAGAACATCACCAGCAACAGACACAAGTAGCCGTTGCCCAGGTGCAGTTGTTGAAGGAACAACTGGCTGCAGAGACAGCTGCTAGAATCGAGTCCCAGGTATATGAGGCTGTACATGACTTTTCCAACAATTTCACATGTTCATGAAGCAGAAGCATTGAGCAGCCTGGACAATCACTCAGTGCATTTACAAGATTACCTGACTATCTTAAGGCACATTGAGACCAAATATATCTACAAATTGCACAGCAAAGACCTTCGCCAGACTGTGCAGATGCACAGACTGGCCAGAGTCTTTGCTTTGGGCACATTTGAATTTGTTGGAAATGTCACATACAGGCTCATATGATTGCCACTTTGATACACGACCCAAGGTGGACCAATACTTATATCATCTTTATGTCCTAAGTTCAGTATTTATAATATGACCTACATCGCGGCAGTGAAATAACCCTTTTGGATATTTTTGATATTACACAGGTGTTATTACACTTGTGGAATAACTATGCAAATGAGCTCAGAGCGAATGGCAATGTATTTTTGTAACCACATAATCTTTATATTGTGAAGTAAGTTTTAAATGGAGTTTTCAGTTTTGCATAAAATTGAAATCAAAACCCATGCGTAAATTCAGACCACGTGGTAGATGCAAATGGACATAGTCTGCTTGAAATGTGTCAATTAAGTTGTTTTTCATTGGTCAATGGTCGTCTGCACTCGGACAGGGAGCATGGGAAGTTTACTTTTTTGTTTGCATGCCCAGTGGAATGAGTACTGTTGACTATATGTTAACAAATGGAAATAATTTTGTAATTTTGAAATATTTGATTTTAATGAGCACTCTGATCACGCTCCAATCCTATTTTCAATGAATTCAAATTTGAGTATGAAGAAAAATTTTTCAACAACAAATAAACCGACAAAAACTTACGATAAACTGATATAGGATAGCAGTAAGAGCGATCTTTTTTTAGAACAACTCATGAATAATCATAGAGTGCTGCTAGATTTAATTGATTGGTCAGAAACCAAATATATAAATAGCATAGTTGGCGATTTCACGTGTTTCTCGAGGGATAATGCATTTATAGTATTTGGGAAAACCCAATGCTTGACACACAAACATGTTGGTAATCAAAATTGTAAATGATTCTCTCTCCATAGAACAATTGTTTGACCATTTTAAAAATATAATTGTTACACCAGATGAAAACACCCAAAACGAACAATATTCACAAAGCAACATTGATATGCAAAACATGTGAAATTATTAAAGTGTCTTACGAAATTATTGCACCTTTCCTCTTTGCTTTGTATAATCGCATGTTTCAAACGGGATCGCATGTTTCAAACGGGCGACTACCCGGAGCAATAGGGAAGGGGAATAATCACTCCTATTTTAAAAAGGGTGATCCTAATATTTCGGAGAATTATAGAGGTATTATCTTAATAAACATATTTTCAAAAGTATATTCTCAAATTCTGCTAAATAGACTCACTAGGTGGACAGAAAAGAATAAAAAACTTAATGATAACCAATTTGGATTTCAGAAAGGAAAATCAATTTTAGACTGCATCTCCATTATGAACTCAATTATATCAAAAGTGTTATCGTCTGGTGACAAACTTTATTGCGTGTTCATTGACTATGAAAAGTGTTTCGATAGTATTAATCAGGAAAACATAAGCACTCATTTTGTAAAACTTTTAAAATCTATTTACACGTCAGTAAAAGCTTGTGTGCGTTACGAATATGAGTTCTCATGATGTTCGTCAATGACGTCATCGAACACATAAATTCCGATCTTGATGAAATTTTTACTTTTGGACCACGTGAAATTATTCTTGATATTGTATGCAGATGACCAAGTGTTATTCGCGAAATCTCCAACTTCTTTACAATCAATGTTGAATGATTTACAAGCATATTGTACTTTATCTGGCATAAAAATTAACACATCTAAGACTATAAAGCAATGACTTTTGAGAAGGGAAAACATACTAGTTATACATTCCACATTAATAATGTCGCCATTAAAACTGTCAAATATTTTAAATTTTTAGGAATTAATCTTTAACGGATTATGGTCTCATACACAAAAAGATATTGCCAAACAAGCATTATTTTCTCTTCATAACATCAGCAGAATTTCAGTTAATTTAGAATTACCCATGTCGCAACAATGTAAGCTATTTGATAGTCTGGTTAGTTCCATCCTTCAATTTGGTTCACCTTTGTGGGGTTATCACACTTCAAAAGATATTGAAAACATTCATACTAAGTTTTTACACCTCGCGCTTCGCGTCAAAAAATCGACCCCGTTAGCCACACTATATGTAGAAAGAGGTAGGACACCACAAAGCGTTTCAAATCGATTCAATATGATTAAACATTGGACGCACATAATCACCCAAAATGAAAACAGCATTCTCAAATCAACCTACAATATGTTAAAATCGGACTGTGAAAATGGAATTACATACAGGGGAAATAACTGGGCTTTCCAAGTTAAAAGTATACTGCAGGATAATGGGTTATCTTTCTTATGAATTAATCAAAGAATGCCCCACATAAATCTCGCATCTATCTAACAACGACTATTTGATAATTATGTTAAGTTATGGTCCTCAGAAATTAATAATACGTCTAAATTGGCCTGCTACAATCTATTTAAGGAATCCCTTGTACCTGAGAAGTATCTAGATATTGAATATGAGGTAAATATTAAGACAGCATTAACAAAATTTAGAACCTCATCACATGATCCTAACATCGAAAAAGGTAGATATACAAACATCCCTCGTGAAAATAGATTATGCTTAAACTGCAATATGAGTTGTATTGAAAACGAATATCACTTTCGATTGGTTTGCACAAAATACTCAGAATTTAGGAAAAGGCACATAAAGTAATATTTTTACACTTGGCCATCTTTATACAAATTTAAAACACTTTTAACATTAAGCTCTAAAAAGGAAATTATTCACACATCTAAATATATTTATTTCGCAAACAAAATGAGAAACTAAAAAAAAAAGAAACAAACAAAACTTTATTTAATCCTAATATTGAAGCCACCGTATCCTGTGACTATTGTTTTACATATTTATCGATCTTTGTTACCCTATATGTGTATTGTACTATGTATTTTAATATGTAGCTAGAAACACGGTAAGTATTTAAAGCTTTTTTGGGATTAAATGGAAATGGTAATGGCTTACCGAGGCTGGACACTTACATTTTGCGTGTTATCCACTGAGCTATTTGTTCAAGACAGACATTGCAGAAACGGCCTTTTTAATTACAATCTACATTTTTTTATCTCTTTTACTTTTGCACCAAAAAAGGAAGAGGCTTATTCATAATTTGATGTACTTTTCGTTTTTAATAATTACTAATACGTATTTTCAGCGTTTTTTTACAAGCTTTTCGTTTAAGTAAAGGAATTGAAATTATCTTCATGCTGTTCTAATTTATTGCTCTAAAACCTGTTTAATGTGATCAATGTCTATCCCTGCGGAGGGGATACATTGTGAAAAAGGGGAAACAACTTCTTATATTTCATAAAAGAACAACAACAACAATTCCTTACTCCTCCTTCCTCTCCGTTTTCCTTCGTCTCGAGTTCTTTCTTCATTTTTTCGTCTGTTGGAATCGTCTGCTTCTATAGTTGACATGGTTTAATCCTAGTCTATTTTTAGCACAGGTTTCTTTGCCATTGCGTTGATTTTAATCGGTTTATTACGGTTTACACCGTTTTCGACTGATGTGGTCATATTGAGCGGCTGGAGCACCTAACCATGGATTCCTATTGTTTCTTATACCAGTACTTCCTATTGTTTCTTATACCAGTACTACCACAACACCCTTACCCAGCCTCCAGCTGCTCCATCACATAGGTTCGCGATATCAAACCATTGATGGACAACATTTTTGTCTGAAAGGGTATTTGCTGCGGCCGAGTATCGAACCTGGGACCTCTCGAACCAGAGGCAGGTGCGTTTAAAACTGCGCTAAGGCCTAGGATTGCTGTTACGTTTTAATAAACCGTCGGTGCTGATATAAATGTCGTAACTACGGCTTTACTGAAGACGTCGTTACAAGATTTATAACAACACACACGAAATATTGTTTGTCCGATATTGCGTCATTGTTAACTGGATAAAATCGTTCCCAATTGTGTTCTAACTTTTAGCTCTCTGGGCGAAAAAGGCATTTTCCAGTCCACTGGACCAAGGCTAAATAACTTTATCGAAATTTCATGTGCAATTCTGGCATCTCTACCAAATCTGCTGTTATCTGCCTCTATATAAATGCTTCCCTCAGGCATCAAATTGATGCCGGTTCTACCGCCTTGACGTTTGACCGTAGAGCGCAGTTGGTAGCATGTTGGATAATCATTCTTAGATGAACTGGTTGGGTGGATACAATACTGCAAACTCCAGTTGGATGAGCTGGCGATGTCCTCGAAAAGATGGAGTGTTAAGAGAAAAAACTCACAAATTGGGCAAATATTTTACCAACTTTTATTGTCCAAATTTGAGCCCTTTTGATTGGCGAACTATTGCACTATCCCAGCCTCTCAATGATGCCCGATTTACAGTGCTGACAGCACTTTGATTCCTTTTATGACATTAGCCTGCCAAAATAATACTTTTGAAATCAATACTTCTGTACAACCTTTTTAGCTCATCTGAGCGCATTATGGTCCTCTTGTTTACCTTACATGACACAAACCTTCCAAAGAAACATTTTCTAATTGGTATTTCTACAAAAGGCTTCCTACTTTTCAGGCACGTACTCACCAGTTGTTATTACAGAATCGTGATTTACTGGATCATATGAACCAGTTGTTGACCAAGCTACATGAGATGGAGATTCGTGTTAATAATGTCCAGGATAAAATGTCACAAGGAAGCAACTCTCAGGTAGGTACCATAGGTGTAACTAGGATTTTAAAATTCATACACACTCAGAAGGTAGCCAACATTGAACATAATAGATAAAGGCAATATGTGGACTGTATCAAAAGATAAATGTCCTCAGTCCGCTTCCCTTTTCTACGATTTGAGTGTTGGTAAATAAACAAAACATCAATAAACTTAAATACGCTTTAGTTTCGCTATTTTGAACATTCATCAAAAACATTTTTTCGAAAGAGTATTTATGTCTATAACGCACATACGTAATATGTGTAATGGTAGATACACTCTTGGGTACTGAGAATGCTGTACCCCTCATTAAGGTAGTGGACCTGTAATAGGTCATCATTGTTTCAAAAGTCGTGACATTTAACAGTGTTCATGACTTCATTAGAAAGCCTCGGTAAACACAGTGAAAGATCATGAGTCAGAAATGTTGTTGAAGTTTTACAGGTCTACTTCCTTAATCGAGGATATTTTTTTTTAGCCTGCTTTCAGTGAGTTTGACATAGTCACAATAACTTCATCTCTGTGCATGTGAATATGCTGGTATTTGTCCAGGCCATTACTCCTATATTTATGATTTCAAAATAAATTAAAACAATATTTCTCTCTAGTAAGCCCAAACTAGAGATATCTTTCTGTAGTAAAAGGTTCAGGTCACATTCAAAGGCAAGGTCAAATTTTTGTCTGCAGTATAGCATCTTCACTTTACTGATATTCTCCTCAAGGTCTAGAATTTGTCAGTTATTTTGGATTATATGATTGCTGTAGGAGAAGTGTTAACCCTTTGCTGTTTAATACCTGCTTTTTATGTGCCTGTGATTTTATGATGGAGAAAACGTTGTGAAAAAAGAAGAAATTACTTTTGACAAGCAATTTCTTCTTTTTCCACACTATTTTCTACCCTACAGAATGGTTATTTTTCAAATTAAATCCACTTTAAATTTTCGTCTGCAAAACCTTTGAATTTGGACAGGTCCAAAATTTTGTAAAACAGGAAAGGGTAAAGGGAGGATGCTTGCAAATTTCTATATATTTTTTCAGACACAACTTTTTAGTTTCCTTAACCCTTTCCTGCTTTACAAAATTTGGGACCTGTCCAAATTCTAGTTTTGTTAACCTGCTCTTGCTGTGAACAAGTCATCCTATCACACTGATAACTTTGGTGTATGTGTGTTTGCAGATTTATTATGCCCCTCCTCCAATAAAAGGGGGTAAATTGCTTTGCAATTGTCGTTCTGTCAGTTGGTAAGTTGGTCTGTCAATAGACAGTTTTATTTGTCTGGAGCATATCTCAAAAAGTATGCAAGCTAGAATCATGAAACTTCACAGGTTTATAGATCTCATTGAGGAGAAGATCTCAAGAACCATAACTCTTCTCATCATATTTTGTGAGTTATTGCCCTTTGTTGATTGACAAAGAATAGGCAAGTGACTTGCTTTTATTTGGGGCATAAATGTTTTAGAAACATTGCTTGTTTCAATTCATTTATGAGGCTTTGCTTTTTATGCCCCCGCATCGATAGATCGGGGGCATATTGTTTTACTCATGTCCGTCTGTCTGTCTGTCCGTCTGTCTGTCCGTCTGTCCAAAAACTAAACCTTGCCAATATCTTCAAGCCTATTCAAGATACAAAGCTCATATTTGGCATGATGATAGATCTCAATGATCCGCATCCACTGGTACCAAAGTCAAGGTCATGTGACACAGTCAAGGTCATTCGGGGGGCATTCGTGTTTCACAAACACATCTTGTTTTTTTATGTATAATTATGCCATTAGAATCATTTTATAAGATTGATTAAAGGACAAGCTCACTCTTTCAAGGTCAAAATTTTGTTTGAATAAAAAAAGTAGCATTTTTGGATGAATTCCAATTTTGATTGTTTGAAAAATTGTTCTCATCATTCGTATATGTAGCATATACAGTATTTTTATGTCCCCAAATCCGTGAGTTTGTTTCACATATTGTTTCACTATTGTCCGCCGGTCTATCTGTCTGTCAAACAGTCCATCTGTCTTTTTGTCTGCAAAATACCTAACAAAATTAACAATGCAAATTACTTGAAGGTTTGCCAAGATACAAAGCAAATATTTTGTGTGATGATAGATCACAGAGACATACATCAACAGATACCAATGTCAAGGTCATGTGACAAGATAAAGGAATTTGTCAAGGCCAGAGTTATTGAAAAAAAAAATGTTTTTAAGGCTTTTTAGCTCCACTGGCTGAAAGCCACTGGGGCTATTGTAATGGCGTTGTGTCCGTCGTGCGTCAGTCCGTCCGTCCCTGCGTGTGTGCGTCCGGTCGTAAACTTTTCTACAAAAATCTTCTCCTCAGAAACTACTGGATGGATTTCAACCAAACTTCACAGGAATGATCCTTGGTTGACACTTTTCAAAGTTGTTCAAGAAATTTTGATCCAATGAAAAACATGGATTAAATGGGCGTGGCTAATTTCCCAAATATGGTAAAAAGTGAGTTTTCTCAGAGTCTAATCAATGGATACCCATTAAATTTTACATGAATGGTCCTTGGGTGACCCTTTATCAGTCTACAAAAAATTATTGTGATCGGATGGAAAATATGCATTTTATGGGCGGAGGTCATTTCTCTATATGTTATATAGTGGAAATTTTGAAAATCATTTTCTCAGCATGTAACCGATGGATATCAACCAAATTTCACTGGAATGATCCTTGGATGACCCTTTATCAGTCTACAAAAAATCATTGTGATCGGATGGAAAATATGCATTTTATGGGCGGAGATCATTTCTCTATATATTATATTGTGGAAACTTTGAAAATCATTTCTCAGAATGTAACTGATGAATATCAACCAAATTTCACTGGAATGATCATTTAGTGACCCTTTATGAGTCTACAAAAAATCATTGTGATCGTATGAAAAATATGCATTTTATGAGCAGAGGTCAATCTCCAAATGTTATATGGTGGAAAATTTGCAAATCATTTTTTCGGAATCTAATTTTTGGATATTAACCAAATTTCACTGGAATGATCCTTGAGTGACCCTTTATCAGTGTACCAAAAATTATTTTGATTGGATGAAAAAATATGCATTTTATGGGTGGAGGTCATTTCTCAATATATTAAATAGTGGAAACTATGAAAATCATTTTCTCAGAATGTAATTGATGGATCGATATCAATCAAACACTTTTTGTATGATCTTTAGGTGACCCATTATCATGCAGTCAAAAATTATTTTGATTTGATGAAAAATATGTCTTTAAAGAGCGGAGGTCATTTCTCTATCTGTTATATAGTTGAAATTTTGAAAATCATTTTCAACATCAGTATACTAAGAACCCCAAATATCTAAAAATGTAGTCAAAAAATTTATTTGCTTTTACAAGAATTTCAAGTCTGTGGAGCGACTCAAGCCATTCATGGCTTTCTAGTTTGTTTTGTAACACATCTTGTTACTTTCTTTGGAGAAAATCTTACAATGGCATATAAGCCTGTGCATGACATTTCCAACAATTTCAAATATGCACAATGTAATGACTCTCATCGGCTTATGGGGTCGCACAGTCTGATCAGTATCTTCACCTTGGGCTCAGTAGATGGCCAAGGACCTTAAGTCTCTATTCACAACCTTAGAATAATTTTAATGCACCATGTGATTGTCCAGGCCACTCAACATGTGTCCAACACGCACACATGAAATTGTTGGGAATTTCATGCTCAAGCTCAAATCTTTTCTGTGTACAGAAAATAGAGGGATCAGAGCAACACTATTATAAGTGCCTATAATATATAGGCACTTACAATAGTGTTGCGCTGACCCTTGGAAATGACCTGTTGCTTACTGTTGTTGAATATACACCACAAAGAGTTAAGTGCAATTATCCTTTTGTCCACATTCTTGTTCATAATGTGAAAGCAGATCTTTATAACTTCTGTCAAAAGAAGGATATTCCCAGTTTAGCAGGACAAAAAGACTATGCAGCAATGGTTTAAAAAATTTCATCCTAATTTCTGTTTCAGCTTGTTGCCCTACCTGATGCTACAACTCCCCAGTGTGGGCCAATATATTTACCAAGACGGTTTCTGCACGACGACGGCACTCTCATGAGCCCTGACTTATGCATGATAGAGAACCCTAAACCCCAGTTTGACACGGACTCCCCAGACAGTGGACATCGTGAGATGTCGTCTGACAGTCTATCTCTGTGTGCAGGACAAGTGGAGGGCCAGTACTGGGATCTTAACCAAGATGAGAGGGTCAAGTATAGTTTCGGTTACAGTTCGCCCGTTAAATTTCGACAGCTGAGTTATGAAATGACAGCGATTGTTAATAGTAATCCATTTGTGTTAGGGCATGCAGACAACCAAAGTGATCATGAAGTGCTAGATTTTAACAAGACTGAGGAAAAGTCGGGCATAACGGCACCTTCGCTAGAAAAAGGTGACGGAAAGCTCCATCTTAAACTAGAAGTGGCTCCCCGACTCAGACCACCACCAGAATTTCGTAATGGTGACTCGCAGAGAAATTCAATTGTTTCTGATGATTCGAGTAATTCATCAAACTCAGACACAGACTCAATCAAAGATGGAATTGTGAATTTCACGGACAGTGATTATTTCTCTCACACGGGAAGTAGTACCAGGACCAATATCATGTCGCAACTGTCGGGTTGCTATGGCAATAATCGGGAACTTCACCCACCAGCATTATTGTACAAACCTAAGATACAGTATCATTATAACAATTTAATGAGTGAACAGGTACATTTTGGGAAGTGTTTCGAGGAAGATCGATTACCACGAAGTCGAGCAAGTTTTTCGGACGAAGATAACACAGAGAGTTACGATGAAAGCCTTCCTCATCCACCGTCCCCTCAACCCCCACCGAGTCGCATGGAGGAAGTGGTTCATGATGATTAGCTTTCAGGTTACATGTAATGGATCATGGCTGTAAATCAAAAAAGATGTTGCTCATCTTTAATGCTTTTCGGTGGATTATAAAGACTTAACACCAGCGTTCAGTGCAGTACAGACTTGCCCTAAACCCTCGAACAGTCAATTATCACTTCATAATCTCACTACCAAATCACAGAAATTAACGAAAACTTATACCCTACTTTTGTTAATTTCACCCTTTTTGACATTATCCAAGTAGAACCAAATAAACAAATTGATGACGTCACAATCTTGCACAGCAGTCACTTGCAAAAGGACATAAATTGATAAGATTTGTCCCAAAATGTTTACATTTTGTCTCATTTTGTGCAAAAAAGAATAATCATTTGTTTTTTGTGTAAGATTTATATCTATTAATTTTGTGAACAACAAAAGCTATATTTTCACTCATTGCTTTGCCACTTTTGAAAATATATCTTTTGTTATTAACTCAATGAAAAATATTGCCATCATACACTGGCACAAACAATTATTCTTTATTATCTAGTCTGGGATGAGTTGTTTGGCATAAATAAACTTCAGAATTTAAAGTAAAAATTGCTCCATCAACATGGAACCCAGTATGGGCCTCATGCTTACTAAATATGTTCATTGACTGCTTTATATATCAAACCTTATCAAAGGCCTAAGAGTGTTCCAAAATGGTTCAAAACATGGGACATTGCTATTTTAAGTGATATATTTCTGAAGACACATTATTTAGTTTAGCACTTAGCCACTAAAAAAATGATTTAAATGTAAGAGGGCCTAGATGCAACCTAGTATTAAAACTTTTGTATAAGTCTAGATATTTCCAGGGATAAGTGCAACACTATTGTGAGTGCCTATTATACTTATAGGCACTTACAATAGTACAGTTAATATTGCTTGAGTGACCACCTCAATTAAGCGACCATTTGTATTAAGCGAGCATTTTAAAAAAACTCCAATTTTATCAAAATCTTTGAAAAAGAGGACATTCTTCAACTGAATTTTTTTTTCCAATTAACCCTTGTCATGCTGAATGAATTTTGGCTAAAAATTTGCATCAAAATCAAAGGGCAAAGAGCACTGAAAGTACCAACTGAAGGTCAATTTTTATTTGAAAAACTATATCTATTGACAATTCTGGTTTGAAAGTGAGAAACAGGTGTAGACTAACATCAGACTGCACATATGTGCAGGCTGATGTTTGTCTATAGCTCCTGCTAAAGCAGGAATTTTTTGGGTTCAGCATGACAAGGGTTAAATCTTATGATGTTAGAACCCATTAGAATCGTCTGAGGGATGATTCTCATGTGTTCGAACATCATAGGATTCAGTAAGAATTATGCTATAATGTATAAATATTATCAAAATGACCGGTCTTAATGATCATAAAATGATGTATTAAGCGACCATTCCCATAAGCGACCACTTTTTCGTGGTCCCCTAAGTGGTTGCTTAACACAACTTATACTGTATTGCACTTATCCCTCGATTTACAATTCTGTACATAATCTTGATGATGTATTTATAAGAGATTTTCCTTTGTCTTGTGAATGTCTGTTTAAGATTGACATATATCTTTGTTATTTGTAAATTATACGTTTTTGTTTTAGAGCTCATGTGCCAAATCTCTCTAGTTGTGATAGTTAACCTTTTCATGGCTCAAATGGGCAAAGTCCACCTGCCCTATGTTAAGGATGACAAAACAGTGAAAACTGTTTGCACATTATATCCGGCTTTGCATGCAAAGTAATAATAATAAGCAAACAGTTTGCACCGTTTTTTCATCCTGAATGCAGGAATAGGTTATTGTCATGGCAGCTGTGATGCTGATGTTTGTCCACATTGACGTCACAATGTCAATTGAACATCATTTGATCCGTTTTATTTTAAGCATCAAAAGTACCCATATTTCAGTAATAAATTTTGAGCGATTATTCAGAGAAACTTTTTTTTTTCAGAGACATTTTTGCTCTATGAAGTGTTGGCAGTTACCTTAATCAAACAAGGAATAAGATATTTTACAATGTATATTTAAGCGGGAGATCGCAGTTAAATGAAATATCTTGGTTCCAGTCTGCTTAGCACTTATTTGTCCATATTGATACATGTAAATGATCCATTCTTAACCCTTGTCATGCTGAATAAATTTCAGCTAAAAATTGTCATCAAAATCAAAGGGCAAAAAGCACTGAAAGTTCCAACTGTAGTTCAATTTTAATTTGAAAAACTAAATCTATTGTCAATTCTGGTTTGAAAGTGAGAAACAGGTGGTGTAGACTAACATCAGACTGCATATATGTGCAGGCTGATGTTTGTCTATAGCTCCTGGCAAAGCAGGAATATTCCGGGTTCAGCATGACAAGGGTTAAATCTGTTAATTGTTTTGTTTGATTATTAGAATTGGCCAAAGTTAAGACTTTTCTTGATTGAGAAAGCCCATATTCAATAATTAATTTTGCGGGATTATTGTGAGATTAAGAGAAACTAGATATTTCCGCTCTGTTATGTGTCCGCAGTTCGATGGCTCAACGCAACACTAGCCTAAGTCCACTTTTCACCAATAATGTTTTTTTGCCTTATGTTATTGCTTAATGCAAGGTTCATGTTTTCCCAAAATTTCTTTTGATTATTTCTAATAGTACCAGAAAAAATCAAATATTTTTAAATAATCTATCTCAAAAACAACAATTTTATAATGCAACACTAGTATTATCTGGAGATAGTACTAGTATTGCATGCACATTTTTTTTGTAATTGCTGAACAATGTAATTGCAACACTATTCTTAACTTGAGTTAGGCATAGTGTTGCACTAACAAATTTATCAATATTTATAAAGAATTAAATGTGGTTTTTTTAATCATTTTGAAATATTTTACAAGGTGCATGTGAAATAAAGTCTTATAAATATTTTTTTGAAAACTAATAGACATTTTGGTAGTTATTAATGATGATGTAACCAGGTATTTATTATTTTTTCCATCTTGACCTTCATGATATAAGCACTGCGAGTTTGTGTTGAAAAAAAAAATACATCTGATGTAACACTCAGAGCCAGAAAAAAACAACAGCAGTTAAGCGTTAAATCAATTTTTTTTTTAAATTTATATTCTATTGTAAAGGCCACATCAGCTTGTTTTTGGATTGGGTAACTGTGGAAATAAGTTTACTTCAAATATTGAAAGCATTTTATAATTAAAAAGATTAAGTTGGGTATGGTATCATGAAAGCAATGATAGATTATTGAATCAAACAAGTTTTAACTGAATAAGTTACTGTAAAAATTCTTAATAGAGCCCCTTACTCTAATATAACCCCATGATCCACTCTTCAAATTGACGCATTTTACGTGTTTGCTGTTTTTTTTTAGCTCACCTGAGCACGAAGTGCTCAAGGTGAGCTTTTGGGGTTACTTGATGTCCTTCGTCCGTTGTGCGTTGTGCGTCGTGCGTCGTCAACATTTACCTTGTGGACACTCTAGAGGCCATATTTTTAGCCTAATCAACCTGAAAATTGGTCAGAATGATTATCTTGATAAAATCTCGGACAAGTTCGAAATTTGGTCAAGTGGGGTCAAAAACTAGGTCACAGGGTCAAATCTTAGAAAAACCTTGTGGACACTCTAGAGTCCATATTTTTAGCCCAATCAACCTGAAAATTTGTCAGAATGATTATCTTGATGAAATCTGGGACAAGTTCGAAATTGGGTCAAGTGGGGTCAAAAACTAGGTCACGGGGTCAATTCTTAGAATAACCTTGTGGACACTCTAGAGGCCATATTTTTAGCCCAATCAACCTGAAAACTGGTCAGAACGAATATCTTGATGAAATCTTGGACAAGTTCGAAATTGGGTCAAGTGGGGTAAAAAACTAGGTCACGGGGGTCAATTCTTAGAAAAACCTTGTGGACACTCTAGAGGCCATATTTTTAGCCAAATCAACCTGAAAACTGGTCTGAATGAATATCTTGATGAAATCTTGGACAAGTTTGAAATTGGGTCAACTGGGTTCAAATCTAGGTCACAGGGTCAGTTCTTAGAAAAACCTTGTGGGCACTCTAGAGGCCATATTTCTAGCCCAATCAACCTCAAAATTGGTCAGAATGTTTATCTTGATAAAATCTAGGACAAGTTCGAAATTGGGTCAAGTGGGGTCAAAAACTAGGTCACAGGGTCAAATCTTAGAAAAACCTTGTGGACACTCTAGAGGCCATATTTTAAGCCCAATCAACATGAAAATTGGTCAGAATGATTATCTTGATAAAATCTCAGATGAGTTCGAAATCGGGTCAAGTGGGGTCAAAGACTAGGTCACAGGGTCAAATCTAAGAAAAACCTTGTGGACACTCTATAGGCCATTTTTTAAGCCCAATCAACCTGAAAATTTGTCAGAATGATTATCTTGATGAAATACTCGGACCAATTCAAAATTGGGTCAAGTGGGGTCAAAAACTAGGTCACGGGGTCAAATCTTAGAAAAACTTGTGGACACTCTAGAGGCCATATTTTTAGCCCATTCAACCTGAAAATTTGTCAGAATGATTATCTTGATGAAACCTCGGACAATTTCGAAACTGGGTCAAGTGGGGTCAAAAACTAGGTCACAGAGTCAAATCTTTGAAAATCCTTGTGGATACTCTAGAGGCATGGATATTTTTAGCCCAATCAACATGAAAATGGACAAAATGATTATCTTGATGAAACCTCGGACAAATTTGAAATTGGGTCAAGTTAGGTCAAAACTAGGTCATTGGGTCAAATCTTAGAAAAACTTTTTTAGATTGTTAATTCAGGTGAGCGATTAAGGGCCACTATGGCCCTCTTGTTCAAATCTTAAAGCTTCCAGAAAACCAACCTCCCTCCCCCATCAAATGAATTTTATGATGGTTTGAACAAACAGTCAATGTAACTTTTCCTGACCTAATCTTAAGCTTTTGTGTTAGTTCAATGCTTAAATAAATGACATGTTGTAAGTTTTCTTTGACTTTTCTTATAGAGTACTGTGGATATCTTAGGGAACCCTTGATTATTCAGAAGGCCTGTAAACCTTAAATGACATATTCTTTCATGTACTATCTATCACCTTTGGTTGTGAAAACAACTTTGCAGTCAGAATAAATCTCTGGCATTTGGTATTTTTTGAGAATGTCCAATGCCTCAACATCGGCAGCCTCTATTAAATCCCCAGCCCCTTCTAATAGAATTGTGAAATTCTAATAAAATCGCAGGGTTGTATAAGAGCTTTTACAATATATATTTTTGAATTTCTAATAGTTTTTGCAAAGAAATCACATGTTTCTTTTGAAAGATCAGTAAAAAGCAATTGTTAGTACTTATATAATATAGACACTTACAATGCTCATTTTGCACTAATCCATCAATTTGTTCTAGGAGTCAATACAAAGAGAAAAGTATATGGTTAATGCTTTAATGTAAAGAAAAGTGAAAAACAACAAAACAATTAGCTACACATGTACAAGTTTAGATTTTTTTAAGAAAGGTTATATCCTACCCTTTCTTGTATACAGAGATGTATTAATTCTGAACAGCCAATTATAGCATGAATAATTTTACATAAGGTCTGATGGAAAAGTGAAGATGTAGAGGTAATCATTCCCAATTTTCATGTCATGAAAAAGATTCCATTAAAGATTCAAAGTAATCTTCAATGTGAATATAGTTTTTACCAATATAATTAAAAAACCTTTAAGTACATGAGGTTGCAAAAATCTATGACATAATCAGCCAACTGTCACTTGAGTTGAAAATATAACCAAAGGCTAATAAACCTAGTTCTATAATGTAATAGTGGCCAAACTGAAAGACGGATTGCCCCTTAATTATAACTATTATTAATTTATTATTTTTTTTAAATCTCTATTTAACCCTTTCCTGTTTTACAAAATTTTGGACCTGTCCAAATTCAAAGGTTTTGCATACAAAAATTTAAAGTGGATTTAATTTGAAAAATAACCATTCAGTAGGGTAGAAAATAGTGTGGAAAAAGAAGAAGTTGCTTGTCAGAAGCAATTTCTTCTTTTTTCACAATGTTTTCTCAATCATAAAATCACAGGCACATAATAAGCAGGGATTAAACAGCAAAGGGTTAAGGACATGAATAAACCTCATTCTTTAAGACTGTTCCATAATAATTGAAAAAAGTTATAGATAAACATTTCAAGTAAATTTCTTAGCAAAATTGATTGTCACTAAATTAATCTATTTCCACAATAAATCTGTTTTTGCAGCATTGTTTGGAATGGGAAAGTTAACAGTTAAAAGTACCATGGAATAATGGACTTGCGAGTAACTTTTAGTTGTTATGCAGCTACATATTTATAGTGCTGAAATATTTTGTATATATGAATTTTTGATAAATAATGTAATCTAGTGTGTGAGTTGGTCAAAAGACAAATTTTATATTCAAATCTTTTTTTTTCTTAGTATGAAAGCTCTATAGAACAAAAGTTAGAAGAGCTTTGGCAACAGTGTGTTTTCTTGCTCAGAATGATTGTTTCATCATCAGGATTGACTCTAAATATCAGTCCCAACTATCAAGTATCATAGAAATCTTTAAGGGACCTAATAAGAAAAATTCCTAAATTTCAGAAATAAAAGAATCCTTCATTGCAGACAAAAGTTTTGATCAAATATTTTTTCAAACTTGCTCACAAGGATTGTACCGTCAAAAGAATTGTTCCTTTTGAATATAGATCAGCTCTATCAATAATCAAGCATCATGGGGAAAAGGCCCTTATGGTAATCATAGTAAAAAATCTTCATAAACACTGAATCTAGAGTCAATAGTTTGATTGGATTTTCTTCAAACTTGCTAAGAATCACTGTTTTACCATAATAATGGTACCTGAGAAAAAATTAGTCTAATCCATGAAGTGTCTCCAGAAAAGGGACCTTTTGAAATGTTAATTTAATAAATGTTGTTTACGGTCTAGCGTCCAAAGTTTTTATCTAAATTTCTTTAAACTTGACCAAAATAATTATTTGTAAAAGGATTTTTGCTTTGCAAAATTGGGACCTAATGTATATAAGTAAAAATCCTAGTTAATACTCACTTGTTTTCTTCAAACTTGATAGGAATTAATGTACCATCAGAAAGAGTTTTTTTTTTTTAAAAAAATCAGTGGATCCAATCCATGAAGTTTCAAAGGAAAAGGTGTCTTATTGAAATTTTAATCAACAAGATCAGGTCAAGGAGGCCCTAGATTACTAACCTGAGTTCATGGTTAAGAATAATCAGTAAGAATTATACTCATGTAAATTATACTTTAAAGCTTTCATTTGAACCAAACCATGGATCATTTTGGGTGAGATGTTAATTGAAAGCTTCTCTCACTTTTCTGCCTGAAACATCATTGCAACTTGCTTAATGAGAGGGAAATTTCAAAATAAAATGATTAATTTTAGTGAAAGAATTGTAAAAATTTCTAACCAAAAAATCTTAAGAGTTTTTTTTGGCTAAGTGAGATACTTTTACACATAGATATTCTGAGTCAGAAATATCCCTGCCTGACAGTATACAAGATGATTATAGAATCACTATTGAACAAAGACTTCCTTCAAAAGTGCCTTCTCTTTAGAAGACTAAAAGTCTTCTTATTGACTTAGATATTACATAAAAGATTAAATAAAGAATTGTCATGAAAAGATCCTTGTAAATAGAAAAGTTTCATAAAGATTAATTGTGACTAAAATTATGCCCCCCCCCCCCCCCTCCAGTGTTAACATGGAAATTATCACTTGTTTAAGGCCCCTATTTTTCTCTGTTTTCCAGTTAGTGTTTTTAATAGAGATCAATAATGTATCCTTGAGACTAAAATTTATAAACATTCTGGCAAAGTTAAATGAAGATTAGGCCAAAATGGTGGTCTCTAGAGAGTTATTGGTAATCAGGAATTTATCATAAGGATATCTTTTAATGTGATTTCCTTTGGAACATTTCCATTTTCAATACAGCTAATCCTTTTGACATTAGACAAATTTTCTGACCTAAAGTTTCATGAAGATTTTGTTAGAATTGATGTCCCTATGATATTATTTGGGAAATTGTCATTAGGTCCTCAATGGTGTTTAACCTTGTGACCTGACAAACTATTTCACCAAGTTAAATGAAGATTGGGATATTATCATGGCCTCTAGCGTGCTAACCAAGTACTAGTGTTTGTTTACAAAGAACAATGAACATTCAATGATCACAAAATGACGTGCTCAGATGAGCTAAAAAATTATAAATGTAACAGAATTAATGTATAATTTCATTGGATTTTTATCAAAGTTGCACAGAATTATTGCACCATCACAAGATTTTTTTTCCCTTGGAGTGTTGTCATATATGTTATGTATCACGGGTAAAGAAGGCCTTAAAAAGTTTTTGAAAAACATCATTTATATTAAGTTTCTACAGAATGATTGTACCACAACAATACGTGTTCCTTGTAATTGTGTGAGATATATTGTCATTTAAGATTTGATCTTTTAGCATGATACTTGATCCATCAAGTATCACTAGAGAAGATTTAGAAAAGAGAAAATTTAATTGAAACTTCATAGAAAGATAATACCAACATGAGATAGGGTACATAGTAATTTTACTGTCATAAGATTTGTTTCTTTCAGAAAGTAAATAGAACTGTCAAGTAAAAGGGATTTAATCAAAACTTACAGAACTAGCATATATATTCAATATCATAAGAACTGTCTTTTAGAGGTATGGTTGGGATAAAATGCTTAGTGTCACACTTTCACAGAATGATTTCTTTGGCTTCATTGACTGAGTGACCTTAATTGTGCCCATTTACATTCTTTTACAAAAAAATCTCACATACTTTTAAAATTTTATTCATCTGACTTGATGATATTTCTTATACATGTGCCACTCCAAAAATTAAATAAGTATAGTACAATTACATCTGTAAATGATTTATTCTGGTTGCAAGCTTTAATTATGGCCTCATCCGTGACTATTACTATCAACTCATAGATTTTTAGGGTAAGTAGAGCAACCCAGGCCTTCATGGGCCTCTTGATTCTTATTTCCTTTATTTTCAAAGATAGCGACAAACTTAAATCAGTGAAAAAAGTTGAGTGCAATACTAACCTATGTCTATTTAACACAGATTTTATTCAGCTTTTCACTAAAAACATGTAAAAATCAAATGCAACACTATACCTATCTCTAGTTAGGACTTGTGTTGCGCAAACCCCTATTTGCATTTCTCTCAATTTTTGAATGCAACACTATATCTAATTCATAAATTGCTTAATTACTCAAAAACAACAAAGTATATTTACACATTCATTGTGTCATGTTAATTCACACCCAAACCACATTTTAAAAAAATAATATACTTTTTAAAAGAAATATAAGAGAAAAAAATAAAAAGTTTTTTCCCTCTCCTGAAAAATTTTGAAAAAGTGACTTAGGCTAGTGTTGCGTTGACCCATCGAGTTACATTAAACCAACACAAATAGACATTTCTGCTCTGTTATATGTCCGCAAGAAATACTGAATTTTACAATGCATATTTAAGTAGGAGATCATGGTTCAATGAAATATCTCGGTTCTAGTTTCCTTGGCATTTATTTGTCCTTATTGATACATGAAAATGAACCATTCTTTTTATACATCAGGGCCCAAGGTTTTAAAACTTTTCTCAGGCTCAACTGAGAATTTTCTCAAATTTTAAATTTAGATGATTTACAAAAATAAACATAGTATTAAAAAGTTGTTACTTATAACAATTCATTAATATTATATGTAATCTCAAATAGAAAATTTGAATTGAGAATAAGAAAAGTTTCATAACCTCAGGCCCTGTTGTTTTGTTTAATCATTAGTAAAGGGCAGAAGTTTAGACTTATCTTGTTTAAAATTGTTCTAATTTAAAAACTTGTTGAACAGGGGTCACAGGCACTTTTAAAATAGTTTTCCACTGACCCCTCGATTTTGTCTAAGAATTGAATGAATATTGAATGTAGATTGATAATTCGAGAGTAAAACACAAAATTGTGCTTAGTGTCGAGTACCAGGGTACATTGTATAGACACTTAGTATTAGAGCTGGGACGAGTACTCGAGTACCGGTGTATTGGGTAGGGTTACATTCCTACCTAGGTCCTGAATCATTACCCTGTACCCGACTAGTCTATTGTATAAGCACAAACGATATGTACCTGTAGGTTTTGAATTAGAAAAGAATTTATGACTGTTTAACCCTTTGCTGTTAAATCCCTGATTTTTACATGCCTGTGATTTTATGATTGAGAAAACATTGTGAAAAAAGAAGAAATTGCTTCCGACAAGCAATTTCTTCTTTTGCCACACTATTTTCTACCCTACAGAATGGTTATTTTTCAAATTAAATCCACTTTAAATTTTCGTCTGCAAAACCTTTGAATTTTGACAGGTCCAAAATTTTGAAAAACAGGAAAGGGTTAAAACAGTCTTCAATTCTTTTCTAAATTTGATTTACAGATGGTCCTTCGAATTTGCATCATATAGTTTTGAGAGTCCTGGCTACTTATTTGTTAGTCTCATACTGGAAGCTCCTGTGTCCCTTAAAACCAGGTTGGAATTTTTATGTTGGAACCCCCGTTTTTGGCTCCACTGGCTGAAAGCCACTGGGGCTATTGTCATGGCGTTGTGTCCGTCGTGCGTCAGTCCGTCCGTGCGTGCGTGCGTGCGGTCGTAAACTTTTCTTTAAAAATCTTCTCCTCAGAAACTACTGGATGGATTTCAACCAAACTTCACAGGAATGATCCTTGGGTGACCCTCTTTCAAGGTTGTTGAAGAAATTTTGATCCAATGAAAAACATGGATTTAATGGGCGTGGCTAATTTCCAAATATGGTAAAAAGTCAGTTTTCTCAGATTCTAATCAATGGATACCAATTAAATTTTACAAGAATGATCCTTTGATGACCCTTTATCAGTCTACAAAAAATCATTGTGATCGGATGGAAAATATGCATTTTATGGGCGGAGGTCAATTCTCTATATGTTATATAGTGGAAACTTTCAAAATCATTTTCTCAGAATGTTACAGATGGATATCAATCAAATTTTACTGGAATGATCCTTGAGTGACCCTTTATCAGTCTACAAAAATCTTTGTGATCGGATGGAAAATATGCATTTTATGGGCGGAGGTCAATTCTCTACATGTTATATAGTGGAAACTTTGAAAATCATTTTCTCAGAATGCAATTGATGGATATCAACCAAATTTCAGTGGAATGATCCTTGAGTGACCCTTTATCAGTCTACAAAAAATCATTGTGATAGGATGAAAAATATGCATTTTATGGGCAGAGGTCATTTCTCTATATATTATATAGTGGAAAATTTGAAAATTATTTTCTCAGAATCTAATTTTTAAATATCAACCAAATTTCACTGGTATGATCCTTGAGTGACACTTTATCAGTGTACCAAAGATTATTTTGATTGGATGAAAAATATGCATTTTATTGGCGGAGGTCATTCCTCAATATGTTAAATAGTGGAAACTATGAAAATCATTTTCTCAGAATGTAACTGATGGAATCATTTTCAACATCAGTAGAACCCCAAATATCTAAAAATCTAGTCAAAACATTTATTTGCTTTTACAAGAATTTCATGCCTGTGGAGCGACTCAGCCATTCATGGCTTTCTAGTTAGAAATTCTGGATCTGCCTTTGTTTATAATTGATACATTTCTTTAATGCTTTTTGGTGGTTTATCGAGAAATAACGGTAGTTTATCACTTGATAATCTCACCGCAAAAGCAGTGAAATTATCAAAAACTTATACCCTGCTTTTGTGCATTTCATCCTCTCTTACATCATCTATGCGGGGTGAAATCAGTGACGTCACATTAACCGTTGCATAGCAATCAAGCTCAAAATGACGCTCTTCACGAAAATATGTCCTAGAAATTTCACATTTTGTCTCATTTTTGCAATGAAGAAATAGAATAATCGTTAGTTTTTCTAGTACGATTGATTTATATTTCATTCTGTGAACGACAAAAGCTATATGTTCACTCGTGGCGGAAAATATAGCTTTTGTTGTCCACTCAATGAATATAAATCGATCTTACACTGAAACAATGTATCCTCTATGTATATGAACATATTTCATTGTGTACTCAAGTATCTGCTGGTAACGAGATCCTGAGTACCCAGGTACACAATTTCTACTCGTCCCTGTTCTAATAAGTACAGTCTTGCCCTGGACCCTTCAATCGCAATGTTTACAATGTGACATGATTTCATGTGCCATAATTTAAATCAAAGTTCATTTCATTGAACTAAAATTACTTTTATGGCTCGGTGCAAAACAGTTATAACTGTCTATAAATGTGTTTATAGGCAGTTACAACTGTTTTGCACTTGGCCATCTTTTACTGCTACAGTGCTTATCAAGGGTTCTATACAAGAGGAATTGACCCTTGTTTTGGGTAAACATTTGAGTTATTTTGAACAATGAGTACCAACAACATAGGATTGGATGAACATAGGAAGATATTCTAGCTCAGCTCTTTTCAAGGTGTTGCTCCAAAACTATGTTTTGAGGGTAAATAGGAGTCAGCTTGTTGGTCAGTCCGTCCCTCATTAGATTTTTCTTGTCTTGGAGTTTTCTCAGCAACTAATGGACAGAATCCCTTTAGATTTTACGCATGTGATCAGTATCAAGTAAAATTGTGCAAGTGCAATTTTGGTTACCATCCATTGACTTTTGACTGAGTTATGGCCCTTTGATAGAAAATGGCTGTAAATTGTTGACAAGCTCTTGTAGGTGGGTATTGGTCTGCTTTGCGACAGTTTAGTTTTATTTGAACGAGAATAGAGTGAGCTATTTTGTTAACATACAAAGAACAAATCAGATGTAAAAATTTGTTTGTTATTTCACTTATTGCATGGTTTGGTTGTAGGCCTAATCACGCACCAGTTATTTGTTATATATATTTATATTTTCAAGCTTGCAAACAAGGTGTGAATATTTCGAGGGGTCAGCACAAAACTATTGTATGTGTCTATAATTAAAGGCACTTAAAATAGTTTTGAGTTGACCCATTGATTTTGCTAGATGCAAAAATTATTTTGTAGTGCTCAGTAGTTATGAAAAACATTAACATTAAAGTATGAAGACCTAAGAAAAGATTTGCTCTTTTATGTTTTACTAGACAAAACTTTAGACTATACCAAAATGGAATATGTTGCAGACATAGTTTGTGTGAGAAAAGTACTTGTTCCCTTGGTAGATACATGAAACATTGAAAATGGGTATATTTTCGATTTCATTTACATTTTTAGCTCGGCTGTTTTCAGAAAAAACTCGAGGTATTGCTATAGCCTCCGTGTCGTTGTTGTCGTCGTCGTGCGAAAACTTTGACATTTTGTTATATCTCTGGTTCTACAGAAGGCATTGAAACTTGGCACACATGATCACCATCAAAAGAGCAACCTATAATATCAAGGGGGATAACTCTAGATGCATATTGTGCAAATTATGCCCCTTTTTCGACTTTTTTTCCCACCATCCAGCACACGACATCCGAGCTTAGGAACCCGTAGGCGGTACTCTTGTTAGCTCACCTGAGCATGAACTGCCAATGTCTTGAAACTGGGTCAGAATATTTGTGTCCATTAAAGTCGAATTCATATTTGGGTCCAGTGGGGTCAAAATTGAGGTAAATGGGTCAAATCTTAGGAAATCCTTGAGTCCACTCATTATGCCACATTTTGGGTTCAAATGTCTTTGAACTTGGTCAAAATGTTTTCCTACTAACTAAAAGAACCAGTCAAATTCGATATGGGACAAGTTCCAACAAAAATTAGGTCAAGAGGTCAGATTAGTGGAAAAACATTCTGTACTGTAGAGGCCACGTTTTTAGCTCAAATGTCTTGCACTTTAGTCAATTTTCGTGTTGATGATGTGTCAGGTGAGTTTGAAATTAGGTCAAATGGTGTCAAATGAGTTCAAAATTGAGTCAAATCTTAAAAAAAAGATTGATTTCGGGCGTCAGTTTGTCTGTCTGTCCGTACATTCCCATTTTATAAAAACAATCTCCCACCAACTGCCCAGCAAATTTCTCAGAATGTTAAAGCACTTAAAAAATAGTTTTTATATGCCGCCGGAGGCAGTCGTATATTGGTGTCATCTTCTCCAACTATCCAGCAGTCCGTCCGTACTAAGGTATGTCCACTTTTCTTGTGCTCACAACTCCTCCTATGTTTCTGGTTAGATTTGGATGAAACTTTCACAGAATGTTCCTAGTCACCTTACATTGCGCATAAAGTCACGGTTTGGTGAATTTCAGCTGCGTCATGGAAAAGGGGGCCTTCATGTAAAAAAATCTTGTGAACGCAACTCCTCCCTCATTGATGGACTGATTTTGAGGAAACTTTAACAAAATGTTTCTAGTCAACTGACCTAAAGCGCATATTTTCATGGTTAAGTGAATTTCAGCTGTGTCATGGAAAAAAAGGCCTTAATTTATAAAATCTTTTAAACGCAACTCCTCCTCCTCCATTTATAGACTGATTTCAATGCAACTTTCACAAAATGTTCCTAGTCACCTGACTTAGCGCCTTCGCCTTCGGGGTAAATAGACCTTCTTTTCATCAAATGAATATTTGGGAAAGAGAACACACTAATATATACTATGATTTGTATTTGGAAATAATCATACGGTAAGGAAGATTAAATGGTTATACTTATAAATAAGAAATTCCAGTTGTAAAACATTTTAGCTCACCTGAGCACATTGTGAGCTTTCGTGATCACTGAATGTCTGTCGTGCGTCGTCTGTCGTCAGACGTCAGACGTCAACAATTTAAGTGTTTACACTCTAGAGGCCACAAATATAGTCCAATCTTTGTGAAATTTGGTCAGAATGTTTGTCAGGTCACAAGGGTGAAGCCTACCGAAAATGGGAAGGAAACGTGCCATATTAGGGGAAAAAAGGTCTTAATGACAATTTTCTTCGTTACGCTCTGGCGGCCACGCATATGGTCCAATCTTCATGAAACTTGGTCAGAATGTTCGTCAGGTCACACGGATGAACCCTATTGAAAATGGATAGGATCCATGCCATATCACGGGAAAAAGGGCCTTAATGATAATTTTCTTCGTTACGCTCTGGAGGCCATGCATATGGTCCAATTTTCATGAAACTTGATCAGAATGTTCGTCAGGTCACACGGATGAACTCTATTGAAAATGGATAGGATCCATGCCATATCAGGGGAAAAGGGGCCTTAAATACAATTTTCTATTTTCTGCTCTTGAGGCCACAAATATGATCCAATTTTCATGAAACTTGGTCAGAATGTTTACAAGGTCACAAGGATGAACCCTATGGCAAATGGAAAGTATCCATGCCATATCACGGGAAAAGGAGCCTTAATGACAAAATTCTTTTTTTACGCTCTAGAGGCCAAAAATATAGTCCAATCTTCATGAAACTTGGCCATAATGTTTGACAGGTCACAAGGATGAACCCTATTTGAAATGGCAAGGATATGTGCCATAATACTGGAAAGGGGAACTTAATGACAATTGTCTTTTTTATGCTCTAGAGGCCACAAATATAGTCAAATCTTCATGAAACTAGAATGTTTGTCAGACCATATGAATGAACCAAATTGAAAATTGGAATGATCCGTGCCATATCATGGGAAAATGGGCCTTAATGACAATTTTCTTGTTTACACTCTAGGGGACTCAAATATGGCCCTATCTTCATGAAACTTGGTCAGAATTTTTGCCAGGTCACAAGGATGAAACCTATTGAAAATGAGAAGGATCCATGCCATAGCATGGAAAAAGGGATTTTAATGGCAATATTCTCGTTAACAGTCTCAGGGGCCTCAAATCGTAAAAGTACCACTTTGCTGGAAAAAATTATTTATTAAATGAGACAAAGATACGAAGCGATATAGGACAATCATGGTCCTCTTGTTTGTTAAAAGGTTTACATTCACAAAAATGTCAGAGCACCTCCAGAAAAAATATAAAAGGTCTACAAAGGCAAGTACGGTTTCAAAACATTTAATTTCCGCGAATCGCATTAAGTAATTACGGAAATTCATTTTCCATAAAGTATCAGTCAAATACGCGTTTCAGACAAAGGCGCTCGCAAGACCTTAGTTATCATGAAGTCATGATTCGATAAAAAAACTAAACAGCTGCAGATTGGGTGGGACCATTAAACTATTAATAAAAAATAAAGTTTTGGTGTTTTATTTTGAGAAACCTCTTTGCAGGTTTCCGCAATGTTTCCCGTTCAGCCCTTTTTGTTGTGACGCGTTAATCTCGTCTCTGCTTGTCTATGCAGCACCGGGTACTGGTCTGTCTTTGCACGTAGACAGGTCTTTCTTTGACATTCCTTCAGTTATCGACCTGACCTAGGTGATAAGATAGACCTGCGCACGTGCATTCCTTTTTTTTTCGACAGCTCTATCTGAAAAATATAGACCTAGTCCAAACAAAAGGACCGGATGAAATACATTGTATACACCAAAAAATCTTTTCTTGTGGTATTAATTGGATCGAGTCACATTTGTTGTCTAGCAATCGGGTCATTTTCTGAAAGCGCTTGCGGTGCTTTCAAGATAAACTGTTCTCTTTAAAAACTGTTCTGGGCGAGCGCTTTCGTATCCTGAACGCAGGTCTGGTTAGAATGGGAAATTTTGTCTGGTAACAATGGTAAAAAGGCGAAACAGGAAAAAGGTGTCGTAAATAGAAAATTAGGTCATTTCACTGGAAAACGGGAGAAAAAAGCGGTTTCCATGCATGCACATGATATTAAGATCCAGCAAACTCTCACCATGATTATCGAAGTTCGAGAAATGGTCTGGACAGAGGATTTTTCGAATATAACGATTTTAAGATGTAACTATTTTCTTATTCATTTATCTATCTATATTTTTGGGAAGATGGGTAAAATTATCATTTAACCAGCCCTGCCTTCAGGATGTAAAAAGGTCTTGCGAACGTCTGCCGATGATACGCTGCTTTGCATGTGCACATACGTGCAATGCAATGTATCATATCGAAAAAGTGTCACTAACGTTTTCATTGAGAACACTGGGCTGGTCCTAATTCAGTGTAAAAATGTATTCCAAGCTTTTAAGAAATTGTACTTTGGTTTGCGGGTAAAGAGGAGACAATTTTTAAACGCTTACAAGCGTTTTTGCATCTTGCATGCAGGGCATCTAGCAGTCGTTCATCCACACAGTCAAAACGAATGAACAACTTTCCAGGGAAGATAACTAAACTTAAAGAGTTATGTACATTTCTTTCACTTGAATCTCATAACAGATTCTTGATTAATAGGATTTCATTCCCTGTCCTATGATGTGTCAAATTACCGTCAGTTGTACATGCATATTAGGAAATAATTGGCAATTGTTTTTAGCTCCACTGGCTGAAAGCCACTGGGGCTATTGCCATGGCGTTGTGTCCCTCGTGCGTGCGTCCGGTCGTAAACATTTTCTTTAAAAATCTTCTCCTCAGAAACTACTGGATGAATTTCAACCAAATTTCACAGGAATGAACCAAGATGTTCAAGAAATTTTAACCAAATGAAAAACATGGATTTAATTGGCGTGGCTAATTTCCAAATATGGTAAAAAGTGAGTTTTCTCGGATTATAATCAATGGATACCAATTAAATTTTACATGAATGATCCTTGGGTGACCCTTAATTAGTCTACAAAAAATTATTGTGATAGGATGAAAGATATGTATTTCATGGACGGAGGTAATTTCTCTATATGTTATATAATGGAAACTTTGAAAATCATTTTCTCAGAATGTAACGGATGGATATCAATCAAACTCCATTAGTATGATCCTTGGGTAACCCATTTTCATGCAGTCAAAAATTATTGTCATTGGATGAAAAATATGTCTTTTATAAGCGGAGGTCATTTTGTTATATGTTATGTTATATAGTTGAAACTTTGAAAATCATTTCAACATCAACAGAACCAAAAATATCTAAAAATCTAGTCAAAACTTAGATTTGCTATTACAAGAATTTCAAGCCTGTGGAGCGACTCAAGCCATTCATTGCTTTCTAGTTTATTGTTTCCTGTCGCAACATAGGAAGTGACACAATGCTTTAACAATGTTCGCCCCTTTGTCTGTCTGTTTTCTATTTGTGAACCTAACTACTAGGAATTCAAAAGAAATTTTTACAAAGTCGACAATCAAAGTGACCATATTAAGTTATTAGTCCTTGTTCTGCTGAATTTAAATTTGGTGTCAGACATAGATTTTCGACTATATTTAAGTAGAAAGCAGCAGGGCTCGTGTTTGACCCTCAAACTAAGATTTTGACCCTCGAAATTATAAAAACACACCCTATTTTGACACCTAAAATCTGGTGTCCCGGGGGTTGTTTTGACCTTTAAATCTTCACATGGTGCATCTTGATACTGTTGTAAATTATGAATTTATTAAAATTACTTATCGCCTTCATATCTTTATAAGAGATTCATATAAAATATTAATATCTTATCAAGACATGAAGGAGATAATTTAAGAAGCCAACCAGCATCACAAAAAATATCTGCCTATTACCCTCTCAAATTATTGTTTGATCCATTCAACAGAAGGTTTGACCCCTGGAAATTCAGAGTCAAGGGGTCAATGTCTCTAGAATTGGAAAAGCTAGCACAAGCCCTAAAAGCAGGTAGTTACGGGCTGATCTGAGTCTATACTGCCTACACAAGAAATATGCCTTTAACAGCTAGTCGAGGGTTAAGATGAAGTCCATTTGGCAGTTTTTGGATTTGACATACCTAAAGCCTGTTGCGGATTCAGAGGGGGTTCGAACGAATCCCCTCTGTATCCAAATTGCTTCATAGTTGTAGACAAATTGAATTAAAGTTTTGCGGCACAAGAAAAACGACCCCCTTTGGTAGTCTTTGAATCATAGGAGCTTGAAATTCTACAAATAAGAGATACAATTTGAGCAATTAGTTCCATAGTGTCCCTATCTATAAAGATAGGGATACTATGGAACTAATAAAAGATATAATTTAAGCAGTTAGTCCCATAGTATCCCTATTCATATAGATAGGGATACTATGGGACTAATAACTCGAATTCTAGACCGAAATCGAAACCCCCTTTATATAAAAAAAACCCTGGATCCTCCGTGGCCTTAAGCTTACAGTGTTGTCAATGATATTCTGTAGTACAATACAAAGCGCTCCCATTTCCCTATGGACCGTTGCAATGTAGATCAAAAACATAGTTGGCGACTTAAACATGCTTTAAACCTTAAAAAATCCACCGGAGAACGTCGGAACTTTTTTTTAACAAAAAAGTACTTGTGCATATTGAAGTGTTTACGTCAGAAAATCGAGCGTGCACAGCTTTTAGTGGATGAATTTTAAGTGTGCTCGAGTAAATCTAAAGCAAGTAAGCGATCTAAGTCATACTTCAACGCAAAGTAATTTGAAAAGAACCCGTAAAATATCCACACAGGTAAATTTTATTTGTGAACATGTAATATTTTATCGCATGCACGCGTCAAACCTAATTTTATCCAAACGATATACCATGCCGTTACATTAATTAAGGCTTTCAGACACCATTGGAAACCTTAACTCGATTAAACTAAAGTAACGAAAAGATATTACCTCCATTTAATAAAAGTTTATCCCTTTCGTTATCTTTTATAACAAAGGTTCGTGTGTTTTGTATATTAATTTTATTGATAAGATGTTTTGAGATCATATTGCGATGAAATGAAAATTACTTTCTACTGGTGCTAAAATCATTGAAAACTTTCTTGTAAATTGTGTTATATTGACTCCCTGGCATGTCCTTCTTTCCAACGTTAAAAGTACTTGATTTAACAGGGTCATTTGAATTAAACTTGCTAGATTACAGTTTTTTTGTTTTTTTTTTTTGCTATTTGAATAATGTTTTCTAGAAGATTCAACAAATGACGCTGAGATATTAAGTCTGTCATCGATGCTAAAAGTTTATTGCTAAAATGCGTCATCTTATGCCATGGCTGATACATGTATACATGATGATAGGACTGAATATAATTATAACTTTCTCTTGAATATGCATTTCCTTTGGTAAACGGGTCGAGGAAGAAGCTCTCTTCCTTCTCAGTAATTATGACAGTTGAATATTTGTATTTTGTCTTGTAACTAAAGAAGAACACAAAAGAAACAAGTAATCATCTTAACTACATATTCCCCGAAATTGCTTCCTGGGTGACTTGATTATCAGTAATTGAAACTTAAATAACAGTTATATAAATGTCATCGCGCTACATGTAATAGTTATAGTTCATTTCTGACAATTTACGCGATATAACCTAAGCGGAGCGTTAGCGGAGCGCAAGGTTATACGCGTAAATTGTCAGAATATGAACTATAACTGTTTTACCGATCGACTTATTTTTTCGTCAAATAACGCTAGGTCAAATGAACTGCGCGTCAATCAATGATGTCAGTCATTTTTGTTGCGTCATACATTCTTCAATCAAATCGATGTAAACAGAAAGTGGGAGGAGCGAATTTAATTTCCATTGGGTTTCTGTAATTATTTTGTCATTTGGCGAAACATAATCAGTTGAGAACGTTCGGTGAACACAACCGCGTTATTGCTGCAAGTGGGTTTTGCATTCTTTTTAGATATTTTTTTTGCGGATATAGGCTAATTCCTCCCTTTGTTGGATTTTATATAGAATATTCAGCCACGCAGTAGAAGCGAGCCGGACTATCATTCAAAAGGTCTCGAATTCGATTTCGACGGCGACACTAATCCTTTCCGACTAGTCGCTCCCACCTATGGATCGATAATCGTAGACCTATGTGGGATAGCAGCTGGAGGCTAGGAATGGAATAGTAGTATTGGTTTAGGAAATACCAAGAATTCGTTGTTGGGTGTTCCAGCCACAGAGATATAACTGAAAGAATGTTAAAAGCGGTGTTAAACCCCATAAAAATAAAACATGCATATTCATTATCAATGATATACTGTTTGCAACAAGACGTAAGTAAATAATCCATAATGTATTGAAAAGCTGTAGTTACCTAGATTTGGTTCCCCACGCATACGTCACAGTTAAACGGACCACGTTGGCTTTCGATATTGGTTAGCTATCATAGGCCTAACATGCTTTTGAATCAATTTCTTTCTGCAAATATTTGTATACCTAGAGTCCTTGGAGTAGAGCTAGGCTTTTTATATTTTTTCTACAATTAATTTGCAAACATGTACCTTTCAAAGGAACATTTGACTGCATTTTGTTAAGATTGGGACTTTAAGAAACAACTTAGAGACAACTTGAGACATTAAAATTTCGTTCAAAAGATCCAGCATATTCATGTTTAAAAAGGAAGTGAGATTTTATATCGTTTCAACCCTGTCGTCCTTTCTTTTTTATGCCAATGTGAAAATGTGAAGTACAGAAAGGTTTGGTTCGAGTCGGTGTCATTCTGCTGTATACCATGTAGATTAATATTTTATTTTCAGAACCATTGACTTATCAGCTAAATCTTCTCTTGATTAACATACAGACAAATTATTTAACAATATTACATGCTTTTATCGAGTAATTTTGTATTTATAAGCATAATCTAAACAAAAAACATTCATTTTTTTTTATATAAGTACTCGATTACAAGTTAAGGGTCTTTCGGTACATTTTATCAGACAAGATTATGACGTCACTGTCTGGTTTTGAATGTAGTCCCTGCCCTTTATAACCTAAAGTCACATAGCTCACTTATTCGATCAGATCGTCAGGTTACGGGATATATTTTTTGAATTTCAAACGAAATAGCGGCCTTTCATTGGAGGAAAAAATAGGGCGATCGGTAAGTATTAAATGACAGCAAAAATTATTGAACTCTTGTCTTAGGAACAATAATTACCAGAATACGAATATAGGCGAAAGACAAAATTTGTAGAGTTGGTGGTTTCATGAAAAGCAAAGTGGTCAAAAATATCTGGATACACCTTCTTTATTTTACCTTTTCTAATTCTTCTAAAGTTAAGCTAATTTTCTATCATATTCTTTCGAGTTTATTTAATGTAAGAGCAATTTTTGATGATGTGAAAATAAAAATTAATTTTCGGTGAATTAAATTGTATTTTTTTTTCAAATATGTTTTCTTCCTGCATTATCGACTTGAAAATTTTCCTAATCAAATGTTTTATAGTTCCTTATATATGATGTATAGCAACTCACAATCATGAAAGGTCACTATCAGTCTTCTTATGACTCTTTTCTTGGCATTTTTGCTAGAACAATGGTATTTTCAAAAATCCGCATTTTCTCCGAAATTTAAATGGGAAGCTATGCTGACTTTTTGGCCAATTGATCGTATAGGTACACTCTATGAAAAGCATTTATTTAATACAGATTGGAACAAGTGCCAAATGGTGTCGGCCTACCTTAAATCGCAAAAGAGGCAGGGCTATATCGCTTTTCGCTGAATCGTTTAAAAAAAAGAAGGAATCGGAGTTGAATCACATGGTAAGTAATGAGGACTTGAAAACAAAGCAATATAGCTGCACCTTTATTTGAAATAGAAATTCATTCGTATTTAGATGAAATGTATTCTTTTTGAATTTCGACGAAAATATCCTTTTTATTTGATTGATAATGTGTATAAGTTTACTTTGATAAATTATGTTGTAATTATGGGTATATTGGCATTACTTCCGCTTGCGAATGCAGTTGGTACGATCGACATACTACGGGAATTTTTAAAGTTTTCTCGCATTTTGGTAGCATATTTCACTAATTTACTAAACTGTTCAGGCGATTTGTCCGCACAAAAGTTATCGAAAGCATTTTCAAGTTTTATTAGACTACTCGATTGGCCAGTAGAACTACGCCGTCTTGCAAAGTCTGAGAATTCCCCGCTCGATTTTGTATAAGTGGCTGAACGCGTCTCTCTCTTGTTGAAGTCAGATTGAGCTTGCATGAAGTTCTTAATCTTATCTTCCAACGTTAGATGAACCGGTTCTTTAGTTGATTTAGCACTGTCTTTACCATCTATATTTATTCTTTGAAAACGGACTGACTTTTGTCGTTCCAGTTTTAAATATGGTTTTCCGACAACGGGTGTCGGCGTCGACCAACCGGATATCACCGGAGTTGCTCGATTTGCCGATGTGAGCCGTGAAAACTCCGGAGTTTGAGGTTGAAAGTTTCGGAACGTCTCCGTGCTGATCCTTGCTGGTTCCGCGGATTTAGAGTCTCGTTGATCCAGTTGTGTTAAGAAAGTGTTATCTCCCTTGTTTGGCTCACGTTCTAGACGAGGTGGCGCCGATTTCCGTCCACCATCGGTGGACACACTCCGTCGTCGACTGTCTGCCGACGCTTTGCGAATACGAATATCACTTTTTCGTTTAGCGTACATGTCCTTTCTTCTTTCCATGAGTCGAACTTCTGTCCTAAATGACCTGAGGTAGGAGATTTTTTCTCGTTCAAGATTGGAGTATTCCTGTCTGTATTTAGTGTTCAATCCTTTATGTTTATTAAACAGGAGTTGAGCCCGTGTTGGGGCCATCATGACCTCTATATTTATAGTTCTGTCCTGCCACGTGAGGTCCCTGTTTTTAGCTGTGAACACTGATGACATAGCCATAATTAGGTCTTTTGCACTAGTCTTTCTTGCTCTCAATGTTAGTGACCTGCTATCTGGCAACAATATGAAAAGCTCTCCTGCAAAGAAAAGAAAATGGCATTGATTTATTGCTACATTATTGAATACATAGAATGAACTCGCGCACGCATGAATCAAAGATCGATTTAATATAAAAAAAAAGCTGTGGAAAACTTTGATTTAATCTTAAGTTTGTTCAAGACAATCTAAAACGTGACACATATTTAATAACAATTCGACTTTTTAATGGCGATCAATTTCTACATAAATCTGCATTAGGTGAGGAATTTTTTTTAATACATTTCAAAAATGAGCAAGATTTCTTTGAAAAATTGATGTGATGTCAGACTTGGAACATTGCTCCTATATATTGTCGTTCTTCTCCCGACTTTAATCGAATTTCTCTCAAACATAACGTTTATGAAATTTCGTCAATTATTATAGATATCATTATTTCCATTATAATTATGAGCCGTCCATCTGTCCGATGGCATGTGTGTCAAATACATGGCGCAAAAAAAAAAAAAAAAAAAAAAAAAAATAACCAAAATCTTAGCGATGCTTAATACTTTAAGCATTTCAAAATATAATGCTCTTTTTAAGTAAAATGATAAATCTCATTGAAAACATCTGCAGTTAATACAAAAAGATCACACGTCTATCTTAATTTGCTTGTAATCTAGGTTAGGTTAATCCCTAATAAAGTCAAACTTTACTATATAGAAACAAAGTCAAAGAAAACGAAATCTTATTTAGTGCTTCATTGAATTTCTCTAATCAGTTAATTTATGTGTAACTATATATTTTTTCTAAATCCATTTGTAGTTTATAAATCTCGATTTCTTTAGCGCGAAGCAGTTGTAACCTTAAAGGCAGTTACAACTATTTCGCGCATAGATAGATAGATTTATTCAGGTAAAATAGGAAATGACAGTACAAGGTAAAATATTAAGAAAACACATATAAAAATGAATATATCACAGTGCGTTTTTCATACCATGTCTGCCACATCCAAACCTGGGATAACGCAAAAAAAAAGATAGGATATCTCTTATTTCCATTGCGGTCGCATAGCCATCGATCGGAAGATATCTCTTTAGTTTTCCCCCTGAATCATTGCGACATCACGATAGATTATTGTGTAATTTTAGCTCGACTATTCGTAGAACAGGGGGAGGGGGGGCGTTATTCCGGTCACCAGGGCGTTGGCGTCGGCGTAATGCTTTGGATAAGTTTTTACGTGCACTTGTTTAAAATCTCTGTATCTTTTAAAGTTATTGCTTTGAAACTTTTCACATGCTTCTGTGACCATAATATCAGTATCTTGACAAGGATTAATTACTCGGATATATTATTTAGTGTAATTTTAACCCTTTTCGGACTTAGAAATGCTTGGTAAAGCTTATATATGCAATATATTTGCTGTCCTCCGACAGCTCTTGTTATAAATTAACATCATTCCTAGTGTAGAAAACCAAACTATCAAAATCATGCACCAAATTTGATAGCACCTGCTACCATTTTGCTTCAATGCGCGAGCATGTGACCCACGTGCATGCTGGACAAAAATGTCGTGTTGAAGCGATTCACGCAGGTTCAGTATCAATCTACATGTATAATTTTTTTTTTAGATTTTATCTTCAGGCTTGATAATACGTATATTGTTTGCTGAGCGGTAACGCATTGGGCAATCAATTCTCGGGTCGAGGGTTTCAAACCTGGCCCGGCCAAGAAATGTTCTGGGGTTGTACTGGTGAGATAAACGACATGAACCCATTAAGTGCACGAGCTGCCGGGCCTATTACAGTTAACATTACCATAAACTTGATAAGCTGAATGACTTGGGAATGAGTTTGGGGTAATTTTGGAATGAAATTGAATGAGTGTGATGAGTGAGTTTTGAGTGAAATTAAAGGGGGTAATCCAATTCCGCTTATTTTGTTCATGATGAAAAGAAGTGATATTTATTACCACCCCCCTTTAATAAAATACAACTTCTATCGCATACAAGTTCTATTGCTTCAAGAACGAATTAGACGTTTGTAATTTCAACTATGTAAGTGAAGTCGCGATTTTTCCTAGCTATATTCAATTGAATGTACTTGCTGATCTTATCTTTTAAGTGATTTTGGAGCGCTTTTGGATGGTTTGAGTGAGTGTTTGGAATGAATGATTGGGGCGCTGAGCGAGTGTTTTGGAACGGTTATTATCGGGTAAATTGTCAATTTCTCGATGGTGTTAACTGTACGTCTTCAATTATATTGCAAGTGGCGCCAAACACCATACAAACAAACAATTTCTTTGGTTTACAATTAAAATAGTCATGTTAAATGCGTGTTCATTTCATTCAATCTTTTTTTTTTTTTTGCTAACAACAGATGCCAGTAATTACAACAATTTTAAAACTTTACACAATATCAAGAGGAAAAAACATATTTCATTGTAAAATCGGTTTTCATTTTTAAAATAAAGAACATAATCTTAATTGCATGAGAGAAACTGCTCGTGTTGATTTAGAGAAAAATGCATCTTTCGCAAGTATGACCGAAAAAGATCGATAAGTAGGAAAATGCTTTGTTTGGTTACTGACATTTTCATTACAAACGATAAACAAACAAACAACAAAAACAACAACAAATAAACAAAAATAAAATGAGCTGACTTGAAATGCTGCAATACCCAAATCAAAATTATTCTGAATATTCATCTTTTTTTTATCTTACTCGGAGCACAAGCGCGATGCATTACGTTACCCTTGTTAATCATTCGTGTAGTCCTCGGAATTAACCGACACTGGGTTACCGATTGAGTGATTGATTGATTGATTGATTGAATGGAGTTTTAAGCCGCTTTCAACATTTTTTTCGCGGCGGCTAGAGCACATAACAATTGATTTCTGGTACTTCTCTCACCAGTACAACCACCATATCCTTTCCTAGCCTCCAGCTGTTATCACACATAGGTCTACGATTATCAACCCATTGGTGAGACAAATATTCGGAAAGAATTACTGCCACCGTCGGGGATCGTACCCGGGACCTCTAGATTGACAGTCCGACACGTTACCAGGTACGCTATGATGGCGGCTCCTGGGTTATTGAGGATACTCTTTTGTATGCTTATGTACAGATAACAACATCGTTCAAATGACAAGATGAATGCTTTTTGAATGGTTTTGGAATGAATATGAATAATTGTGACGAGTGAGTTTTGAGTGAAGTTAAAGGGATGTAATCCAATATTGCTAATTTTGTTCTAGATGAACAAAATTAGCGATATTTATTACTTCCCTTTAATAAAAATAGGTACACAAGATCTATAAATATCTTCCCCTTTCTCCAAGGATGCTAAAAATTCTTATTGTGTCAGTGAACTTGCATTTTTTTCTATCTATAATTATTTTGAATTTAGCAGTTGATTGTATATTGCTTCATAAATTTGGAGCGTTTTTGAGCGGTTTGTGTTTTTGGAATGAATGAATGGAGTGCTGAGTGAGCGATTTTGAATGGTAGTGATTGAAATGAATATTGCGATGTAACTAACTGTATAAAATATCTTAAAAAGAAAACTGTCTCATAATTCTCAAATATTAATTCTAAACCTGGCGATATTAAATAATACGTGCTTAAGTAAGACAGAGATAAATATTTTAATTGTTAGTTTTTTATACAGTGTTTCAAAGTTTTAGTTTCATACGCTCATAATTCGAAGAATATCTTTTGTCATTTTTAAAACAAAATTTTACATACTTCAAAGTTGTATTCTAAATCGCCATTATTCCGTTATTGCACATGGAATTAGTCTTCGTGTACGAAGATTCCTTGTATAATTACTGCGAGACTTGTCTCAGAAATCCACTTTCAAATGGTATTTCTCATATCGCAATATTTAATTCCTTTGATCCAGCCCGCATTCTTATAATTGATTATTACTCTAATCCGTTCTAATACTATATTTTATCCGTTGGCTAATCGATTCTTATTAATCCAGTCCCACTCAACCGAAAGGATTATTAGCTATTCTTACGTCCCAATATCGTCTTGAACAATTACGAAAACGTTCTGCAATATAATTTGAGCATATTCGTGACGTAGCCAGCAATTTCATATATGCACAGTCTGTTCAGGGTTTTTATTTTGCACTTTATAAAATTAAAGATATTCTAGACGATGGGAGACTTTTTCTTATTCATCATCTACAGTTAGTTGAATCGTGAAATCGACATTCATCTCAATCAAAACCTTTCTAAATCGCTCACTTATTGCTCCATTCATACCATTCAAAAACAATCTAAAATCACTTAAATGAAAACATCAACAACTACATTTAAAATAAAAAAATCGGTAGATATGATCCTTAATTTCCATCAGCATAGAATGGGTTCACGTAGTCGTGGAAAGCCATTCATATAATTTGTATACATTTTATTAAAGGGAGGTAATAAATATCACAAATTTTGTTCATTCTGAAGAAAATTAGCGATATTAATTTACCTCTCTTGAATTATCCTCAAAACTTGCTCCACACACTCATTCAATTTCGTTACAAATCATTACAAAATCATTCATCTCGTCAATTTCACGATTTTCTTAACTGAAGCTGTCCACCATGTGATATTGCTAAAATTTTACATAAAGTCTGCATGATTGTTGATTAATGTAGGACAACCTTTTACATACCATTCAAAGCTCGTGCACCACACTCATTTCAAATTAATTCCAAAATCATTCAATATGCCAATTTGACAATGTTCATTACTGTATTAACGATGTCACCAACTCCGTACACAGATCGATATATAAAAAAGAATCCTGATTTGGAACGAGCTACCTTACAACACACACATATATCAGCAGGGGGTTACAGTTTACAGCGCCGTGAAGTTTACAATTGATTGATTTTGGAATGATTTATTGCGATGAGTGAGTTTTGAGTGAATTTAAAGGGATGTTATCCGATATCGCTTATTTTGTTCTAGAAGAAACAAAAAATAGCCATACTTTTACCTCCCTTCGCGTTCTATACATATTTTCCTATTTCTTCGAAAACCAGACGTTTACAATCCTTATTATGTCAGTGAAATCACTTTAAATTGGAGCGTTTTGAGCGGTTTGAGAGAGTGTTTGGAATGAATGAATCGCTGAGTGAGCGATTTAGAATGGTTGAGATTTAAAAAAAAGTCAATTTCACGATGTAACTAACTATAAGTCCATCGCATCCCACTAACAAGTAACAAGAATCACATCTCAACTATTGTGATGGCGTTTTGGTTGATACACTTCACGCAAACACGGCATTTCCCCATTGTCAATGAAAATCCTCGTCATTAATGTTTAATGTAGTTTAAATTACCTCGCTACAAATGGCCAAGAAAAGATTGTTATCTCTTAAGGCGGCCAATAAACGGATCTGATGGTAAATAAGAAATCATTGGAAACTGACAGATACCGTAGGTAAGATTATACTCGTCGGTCTTGTTCAATCCGCCACTTCTTATAGGCAACCAGTTTCCTTTATCGATAAAGATTAGAAGAAAATTCCTCAAAACAGCAGAATCTCGTTAAAATTGGTCATTTTGAACGAAAATTGCTTAGTGAATCATATGTTGAAGTTTGGTAATAGAATAGGAGAGTCCTTGCACTAAAAACAAGAGACTGAATTCAATGTTGTTGAAAGTCACCAGAAACATCTCATTGAAACGATTCTAATAATCTGATTGGCTAATAATCTGACCTGCGTTTAGGATGCCAGTAGGATGCAAACAGTTTGCCATTCATACCCCGCTTGCGTGCAAAGCGGGGTATAATTGGCAAACAGATTATTCCGTTTTGGCATCCTAAACCTAGGCCTGAATGACAAATAAAAACTATCCCTCAGTTTTGTGACGGAAAAAGAAGATAGTGACCATTTTTCAAAGCAACCATTTAGGGTAGTCCACCATAATAAAGACAAAAATGTGTAATTGCCATTACTCGTATTTTCTCTAACAGTGTCCTCTTTCATTGAGATTGCTAGTAGAAGGTGATTATGTAGTAATTTTCAACCATTGGCGATTGTACGGAAAAGACTTTTGGAATAAGAAGGGCGCAGGCATGAAAGCATGTCGCTTAGCGCTTGGATTTTATGACGTCAAAGGTATCAGCGTTCCCACAAAAGAACACCGAGTAAAACAAAGTCAACTGAAGATTTAAACAAGGAATATCATACATGTAATTTGATAACAAAACGCAGTGAACGTTTCGTGCGTTTTGTTATGAAAGTGCAATACGCCCAAAAACTCTCTATAGACGATCGGATCGGAGGGAGTTAAATGAAATTTGCAATGGTATTGACCTATCGTTAAAACCGCCAAAAGCCGAATTACTTTAGAAGAGATGATCCAAAGTCACTACACTTGCGTCCGAAGTTCTTTCCAGATTACGGAAATGTCCGAGTGATGTTCCGAATGGTTGCTTACAAAAAAGATCGTTAAAGAACGGGTGACTCGACTGGCCGGTTTTTCAATCTAGTTCGCCCGGGAAGCAGGACGGCTCAGGATCGGATTTGCCCGCTGCCATTCAATCATGCCATCTCCTACAATCCTACAATCGCGTGTCTCCTAATCGTCTAGATGACATCAGTTAAAAACTCCGCGTCATTCCATTGTGGGTTAATGTCGATTTTTCATTAATAATAGATCAACTCGTTCCTGGGGATTTCCGTTTATTTACAAATAGATCGTTGTCACCCTGACTCAATCAGCATTTTAATTCTATACACATTCTGCCTCAAAATCTCAAGAAAATGTGGTCATTTAGGATTTCTACGTAACAGTTGCGTCAGACAAGAGCATCGCACGTAGATGCAACGATCGGCGTAAGGTAGTTGAACCTTAAAAGTTCCGCAACATTTCGGAAGGTATGATTTTTCACAATGATGACCGAGGTTTCCTAATGAAAATCATAAGGAAACCTGGGTTAACAGTGTTAAGGTTTATAACATCCAAAATGTTGCGGAACTATTGCGGGTCCACTACCTAAAACGCTTGATTTTGAAAAATCCAAGTAGTAAATGGTCATAATTCTTACAAAAAAATGCATTTTATAGTTATTCTTCTTGACAAGAGGGGATTTGTGTTAATCTTGTGATTAAGAAAGCACTTGCCAAGTTTCAAGTAAATAACTTCAATAAAAAAGATATCTTTAAGGATAAAATTTGGTCGCACCAATTCCTAGTTGAATAATGGGTATTATTTGTATAAAAATCTATGCATTTGGTTTTTCCTCTTATAAGTCCCCTACCGGCGAAAGCCGAAGGGGACTATAGGTTTGCGCTCCGTCCTTCTGTCCGTCTGTCAGTCTCTCCGTCCATCTGTCAGTCCGGAATTTCAGTTTTCCGGACTTTTTTTCTTAACCCTTGGAGATATTGAGCTGATGGAATATCTCCAAGGGTTAATAAATCCGATAGGGAACTTGGTATCGCCATGCAATACTTCAGAATGCTTGTTGTAGGAGTTATTTTGTGATGAAAAAACGTATGCTTAGTCTCGCGCAAAAACCTTAAATATACATGACATATGACCAAAAATAGATTGAAACACAATTCTATGTCGGAAAGGGGCATAATTTGTATAGAAAATATATTTGAGCCTGCGCGTCACTCACGCTTTAATTCTTTTCAGAAATGCCAACAGTTAAGCTTGTATGAACTTTTCAATTTGCAACCTGGAAGAAAACATTTCAGAAACCGCTATTTTTGTTTATAAGCTTTCAACAAATCAGATACCTTGTTACAGCTTAGCTGTAGGTTCAGGCTATCTGATTGGTTGAAAGCTTATAAACAAAAAATGGTCGTTGAGGAAATGTTCTCTTCTACGTTGGAAATTGAAAAATGAATACAAACTTAATTGTTGGCATTTCTGAAAAGAATTAGATCGTGAATGAAAGGAATTTTTTTCTATACAATGCAATCAGTGCTTTAAGTAGAGCATCGTATTCAACCTGATTTTATAGGTGTAAAATGGGGTTATACGGTCTCGGTCGACCAGATTTTCTGAAAAAAAGTGGGTAGTTCGAAACCTCGTCTATATCATATATTTTGATAAAAAAAATATTCAATATTTTATGTTTATTTTTGGTAATATTACACTGTCCCCACCCGTGTTGGCTACCTGTTGATACTTTGAGACCTTATCTATCTGCAAATCGCATAGTGAGGACTGTGAGTCTTTGCTTTGCACACAATTGAAATTGTTGGAAATACCACACACAGGTTCATTTGTAGTTTACCTCTTGAAAGAAGGAATGCTTTCGTTATTGAGAAAACGCATGCCAAGTTTTACTTTTAAAAATATCTTAAATGTATATGGCACATGGCTTATGTTAAAAGGTGTCACAAAAAATCTAAGTCTAAATTTACGCATAATTTATATAAAAAAAACCCATGCATTTAAATTCATCCTCCAAAAAAGTGAGAGTTTCTCTTGCGAAAAAGAAAACAGACGTCATGTTACAATTTATCATATCTAGTATATGGCCATGATTTTAATTTTCTTACTCAAAATTTAACTAAAAAATAAGCATAATCTATCTCTACAAAAAATTAAAACGATCAAAATTATATCCATTAATTGTACATGTTTTGTCATTGAGAAAAGACACGCTAAGTTTCAAGCAAATATCTTTAATATAATCGAGATGAAAGATTAAGTTTCTCATTCTGAAAACTCCTACGCCTTCAACTAGGCCGGGCTAAAACGGATATAATCTAATAATAGATCAAAAGAGATTGATATCCGAAAAATAATGATACTTAGAAATTTAAAATTATATCTACCCTCTCAGAAAATTTTGCATGATCCATGACCTCGGTAAGGACCATTATTTTAACCACCCGATGATATTCGACGATTGAATGATAAAATACACGGAATATGTTTAAATGCAGATTTGAGTTACGTTTCTATGTTGAGAAGTAATCAGACAGAAAGAGATCCTCGAGATAATTTCCTTTATATTATGACATGTTTGGTTCGCCTCGGTATCGTTACCTTCCAATACGCGGTCGAGGGTTGACGTATATCGGTATCATATTTTCTGTCCGTCCCGACGTCAGTATGTTCATATATCAACATTTTGTGAATACAACTTCTCCTACAAATACGGAGGAATTTCGATATTTTCTCATAATGTTCTTTGTCTACTGGCTTACGTATATTGCAGGGTTAACTGGTGTTTTGCAGAGTGAATATTTGGTGGTATGTTTTTGTGACCCTGAAAGTCTCGTTGAAATATTTACTATATTGCACTTTTTCCAAACAAGGACACATTTTGTGTCACATCCGACCTTTAGCTTCGCAACATCGATTAAACAAATAAAAGCCGGATAATATTTTTTTAAACGAATTTTCACTTTTTATATAAGTAATAAGAAGAACACCATTCAAAAGTTTAAAATGTTTTAACAGAGTGGACACCGGTTGGTAAAGTAGTCACAAGATTAAGGACAAAATAATAATGGACAAACACAATTCTTTAATTGCTTTTTCAGAAAATACAAATACAATATATGTAGTTTTATAGCTAAGCGTATATCTTTCTCACTAACATCTGTACCGAGTAAGACACGATTGCCTCTGCCGGGCACTTTTTTATTTGCTGTATTCAGAAACTAAGTGTACAGTTTTAATCCAAACGTCTGAACAGAGTGGGAAACTCCTAGTTCTGTCTGACCCATTATGTATATGGTGTGTATTATATTCAATAATTAAAGTTCAGTTATTTGTCAAACATATGTACACATCTGGGCACTTCTGTCTTTGCAGGACACATTATGCACACATTGTGTTCAGTAAATAATAGTATAGTTTTCAGCCAAATATCTGTATGAAGTGGAACACTTCCGGTTTTACCAGGAATACTCTGTGTTTATTGTAACTAAGAGTACAGTTTTTATCCAAACATCTGCACGGAGCGGGATACTTCTCGTTTTGAAGGACACATAGACTGTGACATCTCGAGATATGGACTGGTAATACGGGGTTGTCTAAAATAGTCGATACCAAACTGAAATGAAAGATGAATCCATGAACAGTGGACATATTGTGATGTTTAAAATACATAGATTTTATAACTAGGCGTACAGTTTTATCCTAACATCTGTACAGAGTCAGCGACTGGCTTGGGCGGACATCTGGCGTCAGGCATCTCCAAATATGGGCTGGATATACGTGGCTGTCTAAAATAGTCGATGTCAAACTGAGATGAAAAATAATGAGGTAAGCGGGGCTTAATAAGGATTTCCTTTAAATAAGGATTCGTTAGATAACTGTATCACGATCCGGAAACAATTTTATACGAGGGTTTAGTTGAATAGTGTCCTTAGTGTATATACACTTTGTACAGTCTTGCGCTGAAATCTCGAATATAGAACATTATTTTGGTGAAGAACTCTTAAAAAATCCGAGAACTTTGGTATTTTATTTTACAAAATAAAGTGTGATAATGTGTTATCTTACGATTACTGTATCTTGAGACATATCGTGCATGTTAACTTCCCTACGTAAATGATTGGCCAATGTTTGTGAACGTTAAGAATGGTACATTGTAGGACGTGCGAAGCGTGGTAGCATTCTTAAGATATGTATTGTGCACGTTTCCATATTGAAACGCAAGGCCAGTATCATTAGCATTGGCGTTACTAGAATTTTGAAATTATTACGCAGTAAGAAGACGATCACCAAAAAATTGACTAGTATATAGGGCCAACTTATTTGTCGCCCGAATGGGTCCCGTTTTTCAGCCGGGCCTCAATAAGAAACTAGCTCTATGTTCCGGTTGACAAAGATGTTGCAAACCGTATCATATTAAACCCGTTTTGCGCTCATGTGCACGCGCAAAACGGAGTAGGCCTATAATTTGAAACCGATATGCAACATCTTGTCAGCCGGAACATAGGAGCTGGTTTCTAATTGAGGCCCGGCTGTTAAACAACAAAATCGGGACCCGTTCGGACGACAAATAAGTTGGCCCATAGAATTAAGGCGATATGTGGTCCTGTGACAAAGGTAAATGCCCTCCATCCGCTCCCCCTTTTTATGATTTGAGTATTAGTGAATAATCACAACATCATAACTACAGCTTGAATAAGCTGTAAACACGGTGTTATGATCATTCATCAACGGTATTTTTCGAAAAAAGATTCAATTATATAAGGCACTTGCGTAATATGCGTAATGGAAGTGACGCCTTTGATTAGTACAGAATAAGCAGAAAGTCCTACCGGTACGCGTGAACTTGAAGACCAACATTGTGCGACTTCTATCGATGTATCCAGGGCGCGCCGTAAATTTCGTCTCATCCCGGGACTCGCCGTCCAGTTCGTGGCAACCAGCGATGCAAACACGTCATTTCCGGTTAATCTTTGACCCGAAGATCCTCTCATTTGATCGTAATTACTCCAACTCATGCAGCCCTCCAACGGTTTCCGGGGATAGTAGAATATATAAGCTCGGCAAAGTTCGTCGTAACTCGTCCAACCACCCTGAAATGTGACAATGGCTGTAAGTCTCGATATCTTCGCAAGCCAGGGTTCTTACTACACTTTGTTCCATAAGTAAAGAACAAAGTGGAAATAGAACCCTTTGCTTTCGAAAATGAAGTTACGGTGGAATTCTGGGGAGAATACATCTGTATTCTTACTTGGCATATTTTGGAACTGAGGGTCATATTCACTGACACAATTTGCATCATGGCAAATCTTTTTTTGTTTGTTTTGTTTTTTGTTTTCTTTCGATATAATTGTTATCATTGTCATTTTTTTATTTTTTCACGTATTTTTTTCTGAACTTTTGTGACTTTAGTTTTGTAAGTGCATCATTTCCGATTTTTTTTGAACGTGGACTTTTCTGGCACAATGAAGGCATTTGAAAACTGTTGATTTACGTATGTAAAAAAATATTTTTAGCGTTTATCTTAATGTTAAAAAACCTTTTCCTTGATTAATTTACAATTAGAGTAAAAATAAGTCAATTTTAATAAATACTACTTACGACCGTAGCTCTATCTCTTGACGAAGAATCGTAATTACATTCAAGCATCAGTATATCCCACTGCAAAATAAATACATGTAAATGACACTTCATGCAAATAGAGATCATCTGGGAACTTCGTAAAATCGATTTTTGAAAAAGATATTAAGGTAGTGGGCCCGTAATAGTTCCGCTAATAGTGCCGCAACATTTCGGAACGCATGTTCTTTCACAATGTTAATCGAGTTTCCTCATGAAATCATCAGGAAATCTCGGTTATCATTGTTCAATATCATATTTTACGAAACGTTGCGGAACCATTACGGGCCCTCTACTATAAGTAAAAGAATGGATCTGGCAGAGGTCACAAGAGGGCTCATTTCAGTTTATTTTATTCTGGAAGTAAACATGATCATTAAAGATCAAAAAAATCAACCAGGCCCTAAAAGTGTCCAACTTAGTCAGTCTCCACAGCCCCTTTTTAAAGTCGGTTAAAGTAGACATTACTTTCAAGTCAGAATACATTTTATTATTGAAAGTAAATACAGAAATTCCATATTTAACGAAGTGTAAGCAGTGTGTCATCTACCAATTGTTAATTCTACAATGAGCGCTTTTTGAATTAATGTTTTATCTTATCAGTTGCTTTGATGAAAAAGAAAAAAATGGGATATTTTTAAAATCTTTACAAAATTAAGAACGTACGTAATTTATTTTCCTTCTCTCTTTTAAAACTCTAAAAGACTGTGCATTGGAACTAAAAGATTTGTCTTCGTTGATCCAGGGATTCTCTCTGACCAGATCCCTTCCTGAATACGTCATATGTCGAAGGCGCATGCGTGTACTGAGGGCATGCGCATGGAATTGTACGCCGACAACCGTCATTGATCTGGCACTTCCGCTACTTATGAAACCCTGTAAAGAAAATATTTCGTCTAATAAACACTATTGTCTAGATTTTTCAGTAGGTTACTAAAAATTATAATTTCATCGATATGCAACATAAGAGATGAAAAGGTAAAGTATCTGTTTTGATAGATCACGCTCAAAGATTCAAGCATTTCTATTTGCTAAAAATCCGATTATAAACTCATTTGAAAAAAAAAAAGTTCTCAGATAGTTACAACGATTTCCCACAAGACAGTTCAATAAGAAAATTGCCAGAAACTATCAGACTTTTTGCTTTTTGCAATTAACCTGATTACCAGAAATGAAGAATTTCAAAGGAGTCAAAAAACTAAAACCCAATCTTATTTTCGTGTTAACTCCGCTCTTATGCACCCGTTTTACCGCATCAAAATGCATTTTTGTCATACTTTTCTTTGCGTTAACGAAAACCCGTACTTTGCACTGCGGTAATAGAAATACAACTTTAAGTGAGTGACCAAAGGTCAATTTTCTCTATACCTGTATTGAGTCTCTCATTCAAAGTTGTATATCTATTCTATAATTGTCTTTGCTTCAGAAAAGAATTTGTGAGGGGCGACATTACCCACGACAAACAGCGATGAGAACAATAAGCTCGCGTCACAAAGTTCCTCTCTCCCGGGGGTATGAACTGCAACCAATTCTGACTGATGATATTGCCCATCGTCAGAAACACACCCTCGTGCTGACGTAACTGTGACGTCATAGTTATTTGAATACCGGAGTTATCAACCAGACCTGAAATGTAAAGAAGCCAAGGTGAAAATGTTCGCGAAACGTTATGGAATGATGCCCCGCTTTGCGTGTGTACTTTTTAGAATTAGCTTGCAAGCATTTTTGGACTTTGGATTCCTAAAAAAGATATGCCACGCACAAAGCTCAATTACTATAACGTCGGAATCAGGGCCTGCCGGCCATGGAAGAAGAGGAATTTATGGTACAGCGATATAACTGAAACTAATATGTGTGACAAAAACGCTTTTGAATAAACAAATAAAGTATAAAGCAAGTTAAATTCTAGCAGATAGATTCTAGCGTTCTCATACAAGCTAATTTTGACAGTAATTAACCATAAATATGTTTTAGAGTGATTCTGTTATAGACAGTAAGAGCTCATATACATGTCGTTAATCATGTTAATTGGTGATCAATATGTTGATCTGCAGCTATATTCATGCAAAAGGAACGAAAATCATTTCAATCGGCCAACGACGACGTAATTTTCAATATACATGTAGTTGTTTAAGCACATAGCATGTACAAGTTATAGCCTATCATTGGCGAAAAAATGCTTTATCATTTGTAGTTCCAAACGAAGGTTAACGAATCAATTCTCGGAGAGAAAGAGAATTTGATTAAGGAAGCGAAAATGTTACTGAGAGAGGCGCATACAATGAAATATATATGGACACATTAAAATGAGCATGTGCGTGACATTTCGAACAATTTGACATCTACGTGCAGTTTAAAAATTTAGCAGCCAAGACAATTACTTAGCAGATGATTGCCTAACTGTCTACGGATACTTTAAGGTATTGTCTATCTACAAATCGCATAGTGAAGACTTTAGTCAGACTGTGCGGATGCACAGTCTGACCAAAGTCTTTGCTTTGCGCACATTTAATATTGTTGGAAATCACACGCACAGGCTCAGATAAGAGATTGATAATTTGACAAAGCCAGTGGTCTATGGAAAACTGCCCTACCTGGTATATAATCGCTATTTTCATAATGAATAGCGAGAACATATATGTCTGGTTCGTTTCTGCCTCCTATTGGAAATCCGACATCATCTGGAAAATACATCCCCTGAAATATATATATTTAAAAAAGTATAAACAAATACATCCCCTAAAATATATATTTCTAAAAAGTGTAAACAAATACATCCCCAAAAATATATATTTCTAAAAAGTGTAAACAAATACATCCCCTGAAATATATATTTCTAAAAAGTGTAAACAAATACATCCCCTGAAATATATATTTCTAAAAAGTGTAAACAAATACATCCCCTGAAATATATATTTCTAAAAAGTATGAACAAATACATCCCCTGAAATATATATTTCTAAAAAAATGTAAACAAATACATCCCCTGAAATATATATTTCTATAAAGTGTAAACAAATACATCCCTTGAAATATATATTTCTAAGATCTAAATGTTGGTTTTTTTTTTTTTTTTTTTTTTTTTCAATTTTTGAAAAGAAAAAAAACGGGGTCACTCTCAAAACCGTGTGAAAATAGGTAAGAAAACATTTAGTTCCCTTTAGTTCTTTTCTTTGAATTTGAAAATACACCCTTGATTTGAAGTTATCATTTTTGGACAAATAAATATTCTGAAAGCAATTAATTCGTGATTAATTTAAAAACGACAATCCATTTCACTAATCTATAAGAGAAATATGGAAATTTAGTGAAGCAAAACAAAATTATGACATCTTTATTCGGTCCTTAATACAAGTATTTTTCCTTTTATATTAAGGGCTACTAATACATGCTTCACAGTAAAATAAAAAAATATCTACTTTTAAACTTTTTCTTATACTCTAAATGCAAATTTGTGACTTTATGACGATAATTTTGACATGAAAAAATGTGGGGATCACAGTTTTACTTTTTTAGATATTTTGACTGATTTGCTAAAATAAAGGGAGGTAATTCACAAAATATAACTAAATTTCAAACCCCATTTTTCAATTTTGGAAATAACACATTCGTTGGTACATGTATTTGGTTCAGGGGTATGAGGTAGGGGTTCTTTTTGTCATGTTCATAAGTTTTATTTGCTCTCTATCCGAAAAATAGGCAGTGAGTAACATTGAATACTTGCTTTCGTTTTCTCTGAATACTCTAAAATCGGGAAAAATGCCCCCCCCCCCCCCCCTACCCCGAAAAAAGAAAGGGGAAAAATACATTTTTGAATTTATACAAAATTTTACATGATTTGACAACCTTACTCACCGGTCAATCCAAATAAAGAGTATGAATTTCGATTCATAGTTTTATAAGGATTACAGAAACGTAATTGTTTTTTTTTAATGGCTGAAAATCTAAAACCGGATGTGCGGACGTCCTTAAAAAAATAGCAATCGGAAAATTTTAAACTTTGAACTTGTCGGTCATCTAAGAAAAAGGCATTCGGATTTTCTTTATTCGAATTCACCGAAAATATTGGTGAAAAGAATCTACGCCTCATATTGCCCGCTTGCAGGCTACTGCTTGGCTCAAACGGTAAAAACAAGTTGAATCCGAGTTCAATTAAGCCGGACTTGAACCCGAGATTATCTCGACTTCATGACCATTTGCCATAACAGTTTTGATCCCGGGCTCAGACAAGCCTAGGTTTGAGCTATAGATAGTATTATTGTGAATTCTTCTCTCGTTAATGGCTCGGGTCAATTCGAAAATTGTCCGCTAAAAAGTACCAGATCGCACGTATATTGACTACCAAGTTGATTTTATAGAAAGAAATACATGAAAAATGTACATGAACAATGTACATGTAGTTACGTTTTTCTACGATGGGAACAAGAACTTTTACTCTTATATGTAGTTTAAATATTTTAGTTACAAACTATAATTTGTATTTCTTTCTAATCTTTTCGTCGAACAATGCGCATGATTGTTAGAAAATCATGCTTTTATCATTTGAATTATTACGTAATTTGACAAGAAATTATGAAGCATCCCTGGATGGAAAAAAACCACCCATAATCATAACTCTAAATTAATAACCAAGTCGTAATACTTTTATCACTGCGATTTAATTATTTATGCCAGTATATGCAATTTAAGCAAATCTTCCCAGAGTATATTCATATAATTCTTTTCTATTCACAAACATTCACAAAATATTATTTTGCATACACTTAATTTTGAAATTCAGTATTAAATGATTTCATAAATTAAATCGACTTTACATTACCAATGCATTATTTAAGAATTATTCATATACAAATATAAAAGTCGGGCTCAACCAAACCACCTAAGGAGTAGGTTTGGCTGAACCCAGGATTTAAACGGTGAAATCGATACCGTTAATCAGTGTGCAAGCGAACTGAGGCTCCGTTGAGAAATAGACTTGTCTTGGCCAAACCCGGCAAGTGAGTGGTCCCGTTATCCGTTATGATCCCGGGCTTAAACGTAGCCTACAAGCGGGCATTATACATAGTTTGAATAAAGTCCTATGAGAACTAGCGAAGCTCTTGTATGTCAAGGTGGTTACTGAACGGACAGACGGTCGTGAAAACTAAGGAGCTTTTGTTAACTCTCTTTGGGGGGCCCTAATAACTGTATCTATTGCAGAAACGATTTACCTCCCCTGTTTGACCAAAACTAGCTACATATTCTCGGCAAAACTGTATATGGTTCGGGGCGTCAGTAAAACAACCTGATCCTTCCCCAGATTGTATGGAAATACTGGGGTCTGTTATCTTACAGCGGTATAGAAACATATGGTGGACGTTAAGGGCCGTCTCCGCACTGATCACTGGGTTAACCTGGTAAATAGAAAGATATTTGAGCCCGTGTGTGACATTTCCAACAATTCAATATGTGCATGAGGGGTAAACAGTGAACAGCGTTAGAAGCCACATTCTGTATGTTAAAAGTTACCTGATTGCCTACAGATACTTTGAGAACTTATCATTCTACAAAAAGCAAAGATGAAATTCTGATCAGACTGTGCGGACGCACAGGCTGGTCAGAGTCTTTGCTTAAATGCGGTTATTTGAAATTGTTGGAAATCTCGCTCACAGGGTCATTTTTTATTACCGAACTGTTGTAACACACAAGCTCTTTTTTTTCCTAAATATTCATTGGCAATGAAGATCGAGCATGGAATTTTACAAAGTTAGAGCATACACTGTATTCAAAGTATAGAAGAAGTGAGGGTGGAAACATCTAGGCTACACCTGGACTTTGATTTAAAAAGAATAAAATAAAAAAAATGTATGGTCAAAAACAATTTATTTTACATCGAGACATGTTCTCTCAACATAGATTAAACACTCTTGAGTCTACTTGCTAGAAAATACATCAGTACTCGTGTCGATTCTGGCGCCGAAAAAAAAGTACCATTATCGATAGTCCTTGTCGCAGATCGAATTTGGAACCTCTTGAAGCCGAAGCTCTAATTGTCGACCGAGGACACTACTTATTAGACGAACTAAAAGGTGGTTTCGACTAACCTGTATAACGTGGTATTTCTGTGTTATATGGGATAAGTTAAATACTCGACAATAAAAACTACTGGGTACATCCGAAGGAATGGTGTACTGAAAAGAGAAAATGAGAAAAATCAAAGTACTGAAAGTACTAGTAAACCTGAAAACCAGCGTGCGTTCAGACAATCTGCTTTGTAGCTTTTCACATCCTCAGAAGCATTTTGCAAAAAATGGGGAAGGGATGGGGGACAGAGGTCAACAATACATTTCAATTACAAAGGAATTTTTTGATAGTTGAATCGATTTTTTTGATTGACAGCCGCAATGTGTCATTTATCTTGTCTGAAATCGTTCTATAAAAAGCCTCAAGAAAAGTGACAGATTTCTGTCACCCTTCTTGAGACTGTTTATAGTTTTGCCCTTTAATACTAGACGTGACGGTCAGCTGTCGCAGTTAAAATAAGGAATTGTTGTTGGTTTCCTTGACAATGAATGGTGAATCTTAACCATCACAGAGGTAGAGGTAAAGCCGGTCTAAAATCTTTATTTCTCAATGAAACTCTATGTCGTGGGTGCTCATTCGAATCGTCTCGGCAAGACGATTCAAACAGGACCAACAATGTAGGGTTCGTACTTTAATTCTTCATGAAACCCTACTACCATTTTTACTTTGATCTAAAATCCAAAATACCTACTCTATATAAAGCTCTGCTTCAGATCTACGACTGGTAGTAGGCCTAGCGGGTGGTTTATACATGAAAGTTACTCACGTTTTCATTTCTAAACTCCAGGAGCTGTAAATCATCAGGAAAGCGTCGAGGTGGTTTTGAGCGGGTGAGCAATGCGACCGGTTTGAACCCTCTCTTGTCATGGTGAAACAGTTCGTCAAAGCTTGGTGGATCTAGTCTGTCATAGGCATAGATCAGCCTCATCGTGTCCGACTGAAATAAGGGAATGTCGAATGTGAAATAAAGGAATGTCGAATGTGAAATAAGGGAATGTCGAATGTGAAATAAGGGAATGTCGAATGTGAATTAAGGGAATGTCGAATGTGAATTAAGGGAATGTCGAATGGATGATCAATAAATGTTACGTTCAAGGTTTGTGGAATACATATAACTAAAACCAGATAGCCTAACCTTTTGTGATCTGCTACTGTAGTTGATAAAGATTATCTTCGACTAAAGACAAGTGATTCACCGATTAATTATCGTATCTACAGTTAGTATAAACGTAAAATTGGCGCTCATATTGATCAACACCATTAAAAATCGCTTGCTTAGCCCCCCATTCAATCATTCCAAACGCTCTCTCTATCCATTCAAAATATCTGCAAAATTGTTCTAAAATCACTTCGAAATCTTCTAAAAATATCAACATTTCATACAAATCGATAAAATCGTTCAATAATTTCATTGGCTGGTGAAGGTTTCAAGGTGTATACTTAGTGCTTGAAGATGTTCAAACGTTCTATTGGTGCTGGGTATTAAATTTCGTAAAAGGTGATAAATGAACAATATCTGATTGGAAAAAAGGCTGAGTTTACTAAGTTTCGATCAAGATTAAGCTGAATTACCGTAATGGTCCTATCGTGTTCATCACAAAGTACTAGAGGTCTTTTAAATCCCAGGACTGTCCAGCCATTCTCCTCAAACCCGTACTCCAGTACCCAGTCTTGTGATCGATCCCCTACAGGTGGTGTGTATGATACAGTGTGAGAGTCCTGCAATTATGAACAATAAAAAGTTATACATTTTTTTAAACCTTTATGTTCGTTGGGTTACCAAAAACCTCGTTACTTTGAGGATATTTAAGCTGAAGCTACGATTTTATTTGCAGATCATCGACGATTTATTATCGCAAAAGTCGCGGACTTAAATGCACACAATAAACCCATATTACAGTACCCAGTCTTGTGATCAAACATCTACTGTCGGCGAGTATAGGATACAGTGTGCGAACACTGCGTTGATGGCAAAATCAAAGGATTAATAAAAAGAAAATACATAGCTTTTGGGTTATCAAAAACCGCATTACTTAAGCTGAAGTAAGGAGGTTTTCGGTAGCCCATAGATAATATCTTGTATGTAATAGTCGCGTACATATACGAGGGCTGTCAAAAATGATTTGCAGCATGTTCCCGAGACTTTTTGGACAACCCTCGTTAATACAATTAATCCATACTCGAGTACCAAGTCTTGTGACCGATCGCCAATTTTGGTGGTGGTCCGTATGATACTGTGTGAGAGTCCTGTAATTAAGATACGTCAAAAGCCAATCAGGCTAGAAAATATATCGTCACCGGGGGGCCGTTTTACTAAACTTGTAACGAATAATTAAATGGTAAGTCAAAATCACAAATCGTACCTGGTGTTTTCATTCATTGTTTCATTCTGCCGTGAAATATCTCATTGGAATCGTCTTTAGAAGACGATTCCATTGAGATGATGCATGGTAGAGTTCCATATTTAATTACTACTACATAACCAACTTTGGTTTAAACATATTTTATTTGCAACAAAAATTACAATGCATAACACTCAACATTAAATTCCAGCAAAAAGGATTGAAACGAAAGCAGAGCTTATATGGTTTCTTTCCAATTTGATAGACAGCGACAAGCACATATACAATATTTATAGCATTTAACACCAATAACCATTTTGAAGTTGAGTTTAAGAGAAAAGCAATATTACTTATTCAACTTGTAAGAGGGAGATGAGAAAAGGTGAAGAGAAAGATGTAGAGAGAGAAGATAGAGAGAAGTGAAAAAGAGAGGACTGCAAAAATAGGAAGGTTGTTCTATCAGACTTCATTTGCCTTGCTAAGCGTACACAACAAGCGATATATCAATGACAGACTTTAAAAAGGTGGTTTAGAACCTTTTACTATCTTTTATAAATGATTGTACCCCAAGAAAAATATATTCATTTTCACTGAAAGTAAATTCATTTTTTCCAAATAGTAACAACTCAAGATCAATCTGGCCGAAATTGGATAAGGAATTTAAAAGTGTTGCCCTCGCTGTTTCATAATTTTTGCATTCAAAAAAGAAATGTTCACTCGTCTCTGTTTCACCACAGCTACAACGAGGACACTCAACGATGTTCTTCATAAATAAATGGTGATTTAAAGAGCTACATTTATTTCTTATTTGTGTGTGTATAATTTGTAATTTCCTTGATCCAACAAAGAATAGTTTATTTGGGTTGGGTTTACTTTGATTTAAAAACATTTTGAACCGTGACAACGAATCTTGTTCGCGAATATCAACAGGCAACTTATTCCACTCTGTTATTACGGAGGGAATGAATGATGTTTTGAACAGTTCAGTTCTACATTTCGGTATACTATGGTTCAGAGAACCGCGGAGACTGTAGGAGGATCTGCCACCAGTTCTTTGAGGAACTAATAACGTTAAAAATTCAGGGCTGTACCCTTTAACCATTTTGAAGTATAATAATAGTTTATGTTTCCTTCTCCTTTCGTGTAATGTTTCCCAGCCAGATTCTTTTACCAGATCAACGAGAGAAGTCAATTTCGTACAACCCGTTACTATTCTTGCTGCTTCAGTTTGCACTTTATCCAATTGATCTTTTAAGTATTGTTGACAATTGTCCCAGATGACATCAGCATATTCAAGAAGTGGACGAATGAATGAGAAATAAACAATTTGAAGGGATTTTCTATCTAATCGCTTTTTAAGTGTTCGCATCATATTTATTCTGTTCCACGCTTTTTCCAGAGATTTCCTTATGTGACATTCCCATGAGCCATCATCAGATATGTAAATTCCTAAGTGTTTATGATTATCAACATTCGGAATGATTGTTTCTGACATCAACAAATCTGGATGGAGAGGTTTGTTGTTTTTTCTGGAAATTAATAAAGATTCGGATTTCGAAGGATTAAACTTAACTATCCATTGATCGGCCCAAGCATTTATCCTATTGATATCAGCTTGTAGAATATCTCCGCAGGCAGTTGGATTATCTATTTCTAAAGAGAGGCTAGTATCATCCGCAAAGAGATTTATATTCGACTCTATACCAGTTACAATGTCATTAATGTAAATTAAAAACAATAAAGGGCCTAGTATAGATCCCTGAGGGACCCCTGCCTTCAATAAACACAGTTCTGAGTAACTACCATTGAGGACTACTCTCTGATATCTATGTGATAAATAATCAGTAAACCATTGATGCATTTTGCCTTGTACTCCTGCATTTTGAAGTTTAAACAAAAGACCATTATGCCATACTTTATCAAATGCTTTACTAATGTCAAAGAAAATTATTCGAAATTCATTTCCATTATCAAGGGCCTTACAAATATTATGATACAGTGATAGGGTTTGGTTAACAGTGGAATCCCGAGGCAGAAATCCAGACTGAAATGGGGTAAAGAAATTTGATTGTGATAGGAAGGAGAAAATATGATTGTAAACTATTTTTCGAGGACCTTTTCGATTGTGTTAAGAAGAGATACAGGTCTATAATTGGAAGGGATCGATGGATCCCCACTTTTAAAAATAGGACATACATTTGAAATTTTCCAACTCGATGGTACAATACCCTTATTTAAAGACATGTTGAAAAGATCGCATAGTGGTTGTGCCAGTTGAAGTGCACCTTCACGTAGTATACGATTATGAATTCCGTCTGGGCCTGACGCTTTGCCTGTATTTAGATTTCTCAGTATTTCATAAACTTCGTTTGGAAAAATTTCAAAAGATTCAAAAATATAATGAGGAGCATTGTTCATATTACTTGGCAAAGTTTTAAATGCACCATTTATTTGTGATTGGCTGGCAAAAAAATTATTTAGTAAGTTAGCCTTCTCAGTCTCATCTATAATTAATTTATCCTTTTCATCGTCAAAGAGAGATGGTATTTCGGACTTTTTAACCTGAGACGGTTGTAAAAATTGCTTAATTGTTTTCCACCAATCTCGTGAAGATAAAGATTCAGATAATAATTTACTTGCTAAATTTTCATAATATTCCTCCTTTCTTTGTCGTATTTGACCAACTATTTCATTTCTCAAAGTTTTGAATTTATTCCAATGTGCAATAGTATTTGAATTTTTAGCTTTTCTATATAATCTTTTGCGACGTCGTATTTGCCTTTTCAGTTCGCTAGTTATCCAAGGTGGTTCGAATGGTCTTACTCTGATATTTTTATTGGGTATACACGTTTCAGCCTTATTTAAAATTACATTTGTAATATTATTTGTATATGATACAGTGAATATGTAAAATCAGTGATTTTGTAAAATAACTGAAAATTTCAGGGATTTTGTAAAATCACTGATTCCGTCAGTTGTTTTATAAAATGACTAAAATATTCAGTTAATATATGAAATGATGGAATATTTGTGGTAAAATAGGATAATACAGTATTATTTCAGATAATAAATGTACTTTATTGTTTTAATTGATTTTTATATGCTTATTTTTTAAGAATACTGTATGCTTCAGAGATCTTTGAAAATAACCGAAACTGTTAATTATTTCATAAATAATCTGAAGAAACAAATAAGTATGTGAAACAGTTTGTATTCATAATTTTGAATTATGAATCGTAGGAATATTATTTTTTATTTTAAACTTGAAAAATAAAATTACCACACATATCACATTAAAATAGTATTTATTTATTAATTGACATTAAAACAAAATCCAAAAACAAAAATTATTGAAACAAAATACAAAAACAAAAATCAAAGAACAAATTTCATTTTCATTGGCAATTATCAGATAGATTGGTTTACACAATCATATTTATGAATACGCAAAACATACAACTGAAGCCCTAAATTAGAATACACATAGGCTTTACAACTACTCTAGAGGTTGTTGTTCTCTTCTTCTTTTCTGACGCTCGATGCACATCTTTACGCGAACTTTACTTTGAACATCAATAATAATAGCAAAAAACTACAAACAATCTCAATGTTTGGAAAAGAAATATGAATATCAAACAAACAAAAAAAAACATAAATAAGTTATCTAAAAAAAAAGAAGCAAACCTATTTTACTCGTAAACTGTACTGTATTATCCTTTTTCCAGAGAGAGAGAGAGAGAGAGAGAGAGAGAGAGAGAGAAAGAGAGAGAGAGAGAGAGAGAGAGAGAGAGAAAGAGAGAGAAGGCAACATTGTAAAAAAGATATTATCATTATTATTATTTTCCAAGAAATATTCTATTATTTTACATATAAACTGAAAATTTCAGTCATTTTATAAAACAGCTGACGGAATCAGTGATTTTACAAAATCCCTGAAATTTTCAGTTATTTTACAAAATCACTGATTTTACATATTCACTGTAACATATATATGTCGTGCCCGATCTCGGGAATACTTAATCTCAAGAACGGGCAAGTGATGACAGGGGGTCGTTGCTTATTCTTAAGAATGGTCAAACCAACGTTTATATCAACACAACATGTCATAAAAGTATGATTCTTGCATTTAAATATTCCATTTTATTCATTTAATGATTCCAAAATAAAGTTTATTCGATTAATTCTACATATAAACTATAAAATCATGTTATTGTTCGATCTCAACTTTCGACAAACTGACAGACCAACTTCCGGTTGAATATCCCGGCTCACTTATCTAAATATATGAGACCTATCGTTATTAATTAAGTTGTTGTTCGCATAATTTTCAGTTTGTAAACCTATATTAATTAAAGATTGTCTGGACATTCATGAAACATCGGGAAACGATATATAATAGATTGTTGTCTGCTAGAGTCTGTACAACCCGGATAACTATTTTGAATGATAATTCATCCCAATGAAAACATCTGGAACAGTGCATCAGATGTTCTACCGGTCTGTTAAGGCTCTTCCGAATTTTATCCAACAAAATACCCAGTTATTTTTAAAGGCGACAGCAAATGAAACGCACTTGAAATAAAATCCCCTGTCTATGGTGGTCATGAAAGAAGCCTATAGGGCAGCTAATGCTATACAAAACGGGCTTTAAACTATACACATCACCCCTCACATAATAAGGGGTCGTCTTGGAACTCTGTAAAATCAATAGTTGATTTGTGTGTTTGAATGGGGTTGTACATCCCTTCTGACAATCTTTCAGCAATAGCGTGGTGGAGTACCTAATAATGGATCCCTGGTATTTCTCACACCAGTTCCACCATCACATCCTTTCCAAGTCTCCAGCTGCTATCCCACATAGGTCTATTGTTATCGCCCATTGTTGGAAGACAAATAGTCAGAAAGAATGAAAGCCCCCATCAGGAATCAAACTTAAAATCTCTAGATTGACAGTCCAAAGCTCTACCGACTGCATTGTAAAAGTGGCTTAATCCGTATTTGAAAAATCTTTGATTTCATTAGAGGTTAGCCGGATTTGATATGTCAACATGGTGACAAATTGTCACGAGAAAGGCCTGTTGCTGTGCTGGATGCCCAAGTATTAAAAACAACAAAGGGACATAACTCAAAAATTAAGCAAGGTAGAGTTACTTTTCTTGCCAACTGCACTTTTTAAGACCTCTTTACACCTTCTCGATTTTCTCTCTGATTCACCACGATTCACCAAGATTTCTCATGGTCAGAAAAATTGGAATGGATCGGGTTGAATCATGGCAAGAAATAGAAATATTCAGTATCACTACGTTTCCAGTAAGAATGTACACAATATAAGTAAGGTGTCTGCAAGGTATTTATACGAATCAATGACGATTCTTGACGGCAACACTACAGTCAATGAAGATTGACTGCAGTGGCACAACGAATGCTCACAATGCTTGTAAGGTTCAATACGGTACAAGTCTGATTTTAAGCGGCATTGGTCATGGCCAATCATGAAGCTCCGCAGTGAAACCTTGGATGATTTGTACGACAACTGTACCCATTTCATGGTGAATCGTGAGAATTCGTAATGTGGAATTGCACGACTGGCTACGATCTCTCATGAATCGTCACGACTAAAGCTTCAGTGTCAGTTTGAATCAGCACGATTTCGCTACGGTTGTGCTATAAATTAGGCCATGCCCAATAACCACCACAATTCGCCACGAATGTTTGAAATAGTTTAAAACTTCTGTAGCACCAACATAGAATTTCCTGAATTATCACAAAACATTGAGTGTCACCACAGTTGTACTACAATTCACCATGGTAAATGACAATTTTACAAATTGTTGCGAATCGTAGGGGCACCGTAGCCAAAAATCGTGAATGCGTAAATCGGCCTTTAATCATGAAAGGAATGAATTGCCTAGGTTCAAGTCAATCGGACATAAGGGGACTAAGTTATGCTTCTGACACAGAAAGATCCATCCGCCAGTTGGATATTGGCACCACAACCCATCCAATATTACATCCTTTCTTTTAAGGGGCATTTGCAGAAAGGTAAAATGACCATACAAGATTAAACAAATGCATGTCGTATTGCGATGCAATACAGGAGTCCCCCACCGGATAACAAAAAAACCTTTCTTATAATATATCTCCTACTTGCCACTTGTCCTCAATGGGATCTATAAGTGTACCAAGTTTGAAGATGCTAGCACTGATGGCTCAGGAGATATGGTCCAGACAAAAATGTCAGGATAAAAAACAACAACAGACAATAACTAAAAAAGTGGATGTGGCAGAGTAACAGCTCTTGTGCATTACACTTCTTCTCAATGAGATCCACCATGGTACAAACTTTGAAGTTGCTAGGGCTTATAGTTAAGGAGATAAGTACGGGACAAAAATGTCAGGATAGAAACAACAAAGGGCAATAACTCAAATAGTGGACATGGCAGAGTGACAGTTCTTGTACATGACACTTGTCCTCAATGATATCTATAAGTGTAGCAAGTTTGAAGTTTCTAGCACTTATGGTTTAGAACATATGGTCCGGACAAAAATGTAAAAGTAAAAACAACAAAGGGCAATAACTCAAAAAGTGGGTGTGGCAGAGTAACAGTTCTTGTACATGACACTTGTCCTCAATGAGATCTATAGTGTACAAAGTTTAAAGGTGCTAGCACTTATAGTTTAGGAGATATGATCCGGACAAGAATGTAAGACCTAAAACAACAAAGGGCAATAACTCAAAAAGTGGACATGACAGAGTAACAATTCTTGAACATGACACTTGTCCTTGATAAGATCTATCAGTGTACAAAGTTTGAAGTTGCTAGCACTTATGGTTTAGGAGATATGATCCGGACAAAAATGTAAGGGTAAAAACAACAAAGGGCAATAACTCAAAAAGTGGGCATGGCAGAATACCAGTTCTTGAACATGACGCTTGTCCTCAATAAGATCTATAAGTGTACCAAGCTTGAAGTAACTAGCACTTATAGTTTAGGAGATATGATCCGGACAAGAATGTAAGGCTAAAAACAACAAAGGGCAATAACTCAAAAAGTGGGTGTGGCAGAGTAAAGGTTCTTGAACATGACACTTCTCCTCAATGAGATCTATAAGTTTACCAAGTTTGAAGTTGCTAGCACATATGGTTTAGAGGATATAGCCCGGACAAAAGTGTGACGCACAGACAGACAGACGGACGGACAGACGGAATCACGCAAACCTATAGTCCCCCAAGTTTTAAGAAATTGGACATAAGGTTATAGAGTTACGCTTTGGACAGAGAAGTGCACGCCCCAGGATGGCCGTACAACACGGGTGATCCCATAATACTATCCTTCTTTGACAGGGGTATAAGATGGTAACATTTTCAACCCATATAAAGTATCCTTAGTTCAAAGAAAGAATAGATAAAACTTTAACAAGCAATTTTCAAGTTGGATGAGTGAAATTCAGCTACCAACTTGTCCAAGGACAAGTGAGAAAATTTCAACACCCATGTCCAAATCCGTGCTTCATGTGTGACATTTTCAACAACTTCTAAAGCTAAATTGTCGTCACAAATGCACTAATTACATCTTCTCTCTCAAAAATACTTGAGATGCCCAGTACTGAGGAGAAATCAATTGGCTGGACTGCATATCAAATGGTCATGGGTTTGATCATAAATATGACCATTCATTCTGACATAAGGTGTCTTTCGCCATTTGATAATCAACAGGATGATGAGCTGTAGGAACTTTTTTACTGCTTAATTCTGGGATTTAGATGGAGGACTTGACTATCCAATCAAAATTAAAGGTTTTGGTTGAAATTCCTTCTGCACTACTGGACATATTGATGTACATCCTTGGGAAATAAAATTAGGAGCCCAATCTAGTATAATGTGATACCCAGGAGGCAGTGAACAGCCCCATGATATGATCTAAATTTTTATAAGTGGCTTTAAACACCTTTTTTAAACCCTTGTCACGCTGAAGCCGTAATATTTCTGCCTTGGCAGGAGCTATAGACAAACATATGTGCAGTCTGATCTTCATCTATACCACCTGTTTTTCCTTTTTAAGCCAGAAAAGTTTCAGAAAATGTATTTTCAAAATCAATTTTTGACTCACAAGTAGGAAATACAGAGCTTTCAGCACTTTGATTTAGATATAATTTTGCCAGGTTTTTTATTCAGCATGACAAGAGTTAAATTTCAAAAGACCAAGTGTATATTCATTCTCAAAGCAAAGATTGGGGCCCAAGGTTATAAAAATTTTCTCAGGCTCAATTCTTAATTTTCTCAAATTTCAATTTGAGATTAAAGCTGTAACTCTGTTGTAATCCTCATATTTATGTATTAACATAAAAGGTTACTATTAATAAGTTGCTTTAAATAACAACTTATTGATATTATCTTATAACTTCATACTTTTATTTTAATTCAAAATTTGAGAAAATTATCAGTTGAGCTTGAGAAAAGTTTTATTACCGCGGGCCCAGATGTAGGGTTCACCCTTGTAATGTCTGCCCTATGGGTATGTGAAATTGATCAAAATGTCTTGCTTTTTCTTGCTTTGATTTCTATTATTTAATGTTTTTAGTAAGAGATGAAGGGAGTTTTCTTTTAATTCATTGAGGTATGAATCTGTGAAGCAGATTTGTACATGATTTGTTTCCGTTTCAAACTTCCATATTAAAAAAAAACTCTCTTTATCTCTTATAATTACATTTACAGCTTACAGTGTAAGATATTTCCTTAAAGAGACATATTTATATCTTTAGGACTTTTGGGTGTGCAAAGTAACATACTCAAAATTGATTTCATTGATATATAATCTCAAATGAAATAGCTAATCTAAGTAATTGAATCTTGATGGAAATAATTGAATTTAAACTTTTAGCTGATCAAGTGTGAAAATGAATGTAAATGATATATTTGAAGAACAATTTTTGGCTGGTAAGAAGTGATACAGACTTCTACCATTTCTGTTGTAAAGAGTACTGTATTGATTTTTTTCTTGTAAGTGAAGGAAGTAGACTTATTACATAATCATAATTTAAGCAGGTTAATGTAATAAGCTGACAATTAGGTTTTCCTTGCTAATCTGACTAATCTGTATGCTATATGTTTGCACTATCAAAATTCATGTGTGATGTCTCACACAAAAAGAGACTAATTTTTGAAAAAACATATTTGATTCAGCAGGGATAATTTCCCATTTTTTTTCTTTTTCAATGGGGTTTTACACCGTTTCAACATTTTGTCAGTTATATTCCATTGGCTGGAGCACCTAACAATGGATTCCTGGTATTTCTCACACCAGTACTATCATTTCATTCTTCCTAGCCTCCAGCTGCTATCCAACATAGGTCTATGATTATCGACCCATAGGCGGGAGACAAATAGTCTGAAAGAACGAGTGCCCCCGTCGGGGATCAAACTAAGGACCTCTCGATTAAGTTTCATGTGCTACCAACTGCGCTATGACAGAAGCATAATTTCCAAGTAAGGTAGTTTAATAATTCTAGATTCAGAAACTATACAAAACAAAAAAAAAAGATCCCTGTCAGAGCAATTTTGGTTTTACCCTAAGGGTTGATACTTTTTGCACCTTGCGGATGGCCTAATTTTGCCTAACAGGTTTATCATTATTTTTATTTATTTATTTATTGTTGTGTTTTTTTTGGTGGTGGTGGAGGGGGGGGGGGTATATAATGTTAAAAGATACCCTTACAGAAATCCAGAATTTTCAGCAAAAAAACCCATAAACTTATCTGTTTGCAAGAAAAGTTTGCAATGATTCCCATTTCCATGTTCATGTCTACCAAAGTAAATCAAATTATAACAGTATCTTGAAAATTGGTCGTTTGTTGTAGAAGATAGATTTGTAAATCTTTAAAAATATCCTTGTAGTCCTAATGTATTGGATCCCATATTTGCCATAGATAAATTGAAGAAAGTCTTTACAACTTGAAACTCATAGTCAGGTTAGAAGGAATTGTTGATGGCATACTTGACACTGTACCATAGACAAAGGACAAAGTATCACAAAAACTCACCATAAGCACACTGTGCATGGATGAATTAAGAATCAAAAACAGTGTAGAATTGTTACATTGATTGATATCTATCATAATCCTAACACATAAATAAACAACCCTTACAGAAATACAAAGTATGCTGCAAATTTGCCACAAACTAATCTGTTTGCGAGGAGCTTTAGCTTCTATTTAACATGTGCCTGCAACAGAAAATCCATTTTCTGCAAACATCCTACAAACTCCTTGAATAAACAAGAGGACCATTGGCCCTTAAGCGCTCACCCAATACATGGATTAACAAAAGTCAGATATCAAGAGGTTAACATTTCAGACAAATATGTTGCCTCTAAAGTACTGTAAAAAGATTTTGAATCTCTTTCACACTTGTGTAAGATTTCAAGACACACATTCTGACCAAGATACAGAATTTTTAATCAAAGAGTGCACACAACCATAGCGCAGTTGGTTAGGCATAAGACTTCCAATCTGGAAGTTCGATTGGCGGCAAATATCCTTTCTGACGTTTGTCTCTCACCAATGGGTAGATAATTGTAAACCTATGTGAGATAGCAGTCGGAGGCTAGGAAAGGATGTAATGGTAGTACAGGTGAAAGAAATACCAGGAATCCATTGTTAGGTGCTCCAGCCGCCGCGATATAACTGAAATAATGTTGAAAGCGGCGTTAAACTCCATTCAATCAATTTGACCCCACTTGACCAAATTTCGAACATTACCAAGATTTGATGGAGACAAACATTCTGACCAAGTTTCAAGGCATTTGGCCCCAAAGTGTGGCCTCTAGAGTGCACACTGTATTTTTCTAAGATTGACCCTACACTGAATGTATTTTCACATGGTAGAAATGTGGATGGTCTTCCATTCTGATGAATATATGTTTTCATGACACTCACATAATTTGGTCTGTGCATCTTGTCTAAACACAGATCTCCGATGATTACCCAACCTAATGCGAGTCTTTGGGCAAATGCTGATCCGATTGGTCCCGTTATTTGATCAAATATGTGATGAACCTGCCATATGTTGCGACCAAGAAGAATTATAATCTGGGCATTCTTGTTGATGATTGGTTTTTCATTTTTCAATGAACTTAAGTGTTTGTGCTCTTTTAACAATCCTGGGTTTGGGATCTCATGTCTATTGTTGGGAATATCATCACACTCAAGAACCTTTGGGACAACAAACGAAGCACTTCTGTCCAGAGAATCTATAATCAGGTCAAAACCCCGTCGTCCCGATATCAATGATTTGACAGAACAGGAAGTCATCTCATACTGAACGTTTTCATATTTTATATCAAGGAGAGAGAATAGTTCAGGCTTCACTAATGTTTTGTTGCTTTGATCATCAATTAGAGCGTTGACTAATACACTATTATTTGGATTATGAGCGGAGCGCACTGAGCAAAGTAGTGTTTTTGCGCAAGAACGACCAGACATATTGTCATTTCCACAAACCTGCGTGCATTTAGCATCTATAATCACCCCACCTTGATTTGGCACGGCTATCCTTTGATTGCCTATTAACTGTCTGTCTACAGGATGCTTGGCTGACTGATGGTTATCACTTTTGCACAAAGAACACTTAATTTCAGCCTTGCAGTTTTTTGCCATATGAGACGATGTATCACGGCACCTAAAACAGTACCTGTTCTCTTTCAAAAGCTGTTTCCTTTCTAAGATAGGCATTTTCCTGAATTGTCTACAATTGTTTATTGAATGTGAATCTGACTTATGAATAAAACATGAATTTCTATGAAATGGCACATTTTCTGAAGTATCAACTTCGACTTGATGGTGTCACTCCAGTCTTCTTACTAAAGACTGATCTTTTAGACGAATTTTGAGGCTGTCTCTGTTAAGTTTGAATCTGATACTGAAAACTAGGGTTGTTGAGAATGTAGCTATTTTCTTGAACAAATTCAACAAAAAAGGAGAATGGGGGAAAAGTCACTTTATTGGCCTTTGAATACTCTGAAGCTCTGCAAGTCCATCTACTCTGCAGGAAACCAGGAAGTTTTTGAACAATTGGATTTATCCCAGAAGAGGTATTCATATGACTAAAGAGATCCTTGTATTGCTCTCTGCCAATAATGGACTCCACTTCGGACAATATATCAGATAAATCATATAGTTTCTTCAGGTTTTTGACTTCAATTCTTGGGAAGGCTTCCAATTTCCTACGTAATACCAAGTCCATTATCTCTGGACAGCCATATCTTTCCTCCAATCTCTTCCAAACATGCTGAAGACCTTGGATGGATCATGTGGATTTGATGCCCTGATATTAAGCGCATATTGTCTAGACTCTTGACCTACATATCTTATCAACAAATCAAACTCCTGATTTGGGGACACTTGAATCTCATTGGTTATTGACTTAAACATGCTTTTCCACAATGGAAATGTCTCGGGCCGATCATCAAAATTCATTAGTCTTTGAAGGGATAAGTCTTTCTTAATCAAGAAATTTGATAACTGATGATAATTATCACCCGGAATAAAGGGACTCACTTGAGGGTTAAGCCTGGTTTGTCGAACTTGAGGTTCCGACTGAACTTGAGGTTCAGACTGAGCTGGAGGTTCCTACCAATTTTGAGGTTTAGACTGAGCTGGAGGTTCATTGTCAAAATTGAAGACTAGTTGTAGCACCAGTTTTGGTCTTTCATGGTATGGTGTCAGGAAATATTTCGATTCAAATTTATCAGGCTCTGGTGCTTGAGGAAAACTATTTAACAAATCATTCTCAAAATTAAGTTCCAATTCTGACAGTTCCAATTCCTTCTGTTTGTTTGAAAGTTCAAGTTTGCTTTCTATCTCAACTTTTTGCCTCCTTAATTTGGCCTTCATTATAGTCTCATTTTCTTCCAAAAGTGCTTTATTTTGTTTCAATTCCATCTCTCTCTCCGCATAAGCCAAAGTCAATTTTGATCTTCTTAACTTAGACACAGAGTCCTGAATACTATTTTGATCTGCATTAGCCTGCATTTTCTCTGTGTCAGACATCATAGTTCTTCTATTCATATAAGCTTCTTCTTCAATTGTTCGCAGTCTTTTACTGTCATGCCTCCAAATTAAGAACAACCTTTAATTTCTTGCATGAAGTTTAATACCATTATGAAGTGTGTGGTAAAAGCTGTAAATACACAAAGGAAATTCTTACTAAGCTATTCTTTGAAGAGAAATATTCCAGGAAGTATATACCATGATCACTTACACATATCAAAGGTTGCAGTGTGCCTATGCTAATAAATGTGCAAACTGATCAGGGTCTACACTGTTTTTTGAGACAAATTCTACATGACTTGCAAGTACCTTTATGTTCTACTTTCGCTTCTATAAAAGCTGCATATTATTGTCAAAACTAACATTCTGAGTGTGAATTTAGGCCATAAAAGGCATTAATTAATAAAATGATAATAATTACTATGACAGTCTGAAATATTGTTCTTACAATGCATTCAAGCAAAAGTGAAAGTAAACAGAATTTGTGTGACAAGGGAGACAACTTGTGCAAATCATTGCTGCAAACAGGTCATGGAAGCGTATTTAAAGCCTCCGAAAGGCAAATAATCTTAAATTGTGAATTAAAAAGCCTTGTCTTTATTGCATACATACACTGAAGGTGGGAGAAAGCTGCAAATTTTGAAAAACGTTGTGACGAAACTGAACAATATAACATGGCGTCGCCGAACTGATCACGTGAAAAAACCTGGAAACAAAACAGCTAGTTTCGTTCCAACAATCTTTCGCAGGCACTCAGAAAATTGGACACAAGTGTGCTAACATGACAGTGACTTTTACCCTTGTCATGATGAATAAATTTTGGATAAAAATTTTCATCAAAATCAAAGGGCAAAAAGCACTGAAAGTACCAACTGTAGGTCAATTTTTATTTTGAAAAACTAATCTATTGACAATTCTGGTTTGAAAGTGAGAAACAGGTGGTGTAGACTAACATCAGACGGCACATATGTGCAGGCTGATGTTGGTCTATAGCTCCTGCCAAAGCAGGAATATTATTAAAATTATTCTAACTTTACAAAAAAATTTCAATACCACAAGTGATCATCAATGAATAGCATTTCTCAGATAAAAAAGTATTTTGAATCTTTCCCTGGCAGTGGCAATCCATACACCCCTGGTTCTTTGCTATGTTCCAAGCGTAAACAACGGTTCAAATCTATGATTTCAATGTCGAAATGCATCATGAAAGGCAGATACTGCCTACCTCCGAGGTCTAGGATGGTAAGAAATGGTAAGAAATTCTAAACTGGTTGAATTGGACCAGAATTGGCTAAATTTTGTCACCTAATTTAAGGCAATTTATTTATATCACACTTATTGTAGTGCAATTAACTATGGCTTATTTTGAAGAACAATATGATACAAGAAAATTGAGTCAAGCAGAGCTTTCAAAGGGAAAGTGGACCTGAACTGGTTAATTGACTGTATTTTCTGCAAGGCCCTTAAAATTCTATACCTATTTTTAGTACATGTCTACTACATATTGACTGTTGATGACTGATTTAGACTGTTATGTACATGTAGTTCATTTGTCAACGCCTTCTGCATGAAGAGAGTGTTAATGTTGTTGTTGTTGCTGTTGTTATTGTTATAGACTGGAAAGTCTATTCTGAGTCTATCATCATTTTTTCCATTCATTTGCCAGCTTTGATTGTTTGTTGTCGTTTTTATTATCTTTAATAGATATATATCATATTTTATATAAAAAAACTGTAGCAAAAATGGCAATTTATTGAATCTTAACAGTTTCAAGCACAATATGCTCAAATGTTTTCAAGTGAATTATGCAGGCTATCAATCCTGGGTTTTTATTGTTTATTGTGACTCAAGCACTTTTCACCTGAAACTTATCAAAAATGTCTTTATTGCACTTAATAAGTCTTGTAGGTCCCCTACATTGTACATAGTCTAAAAAAAAAAGGTAAAATGACAAGTTCTTCACCCAAGTTGAATGGAAGCTATAGGGTTTTATATGTGACCCGTCACGCAAAAAGGGACCATCCAGGAATTCTGTAAAATGAATTATTGAAAAAGAGTTTTGATCCAGCATAGGTCAACCAGAAGTCTCATTTCTAATATTCCTTCACTGGAAGGTAGATTCAATATTCTAGATTCAGAAAATAAGCATGGTGCAAAAAGTTTTGACCCTAGTCAGTCTGCGCAGTCCGCGAGGTCTGACTAGGGTCGACACTTTACACGTAACTCAGATGTTCCCTTTTTGTGTGACGGGTCATATATATATTTATATATATGGTTGTACTATATAGAAAGATAGGCTCAACATTCATCACAATAAATACAAGTGCCGAAACCCCATGTAAATGACAAAAAAATGAACTCTAAAAGATGCAAAAAAAAGAGAAAAATGTTAAATTTTATTAAAATGATAAATTGGAATTTTAACTTTCATTTTGAAAAGTTTCAGAGGCATCTGCTTTAAACTGAATATAACCTCATTTAGCTTGTTTTCTATGCTTTATCCTTGACCTGTAATAACTCAAGTGATCACAAGTGCAACTACCATGATATCCTATTTAACAATTCAACTTCTTACAGTAAAAATTCTAATAGAGCCCATGCTTTTATAAACCCCCATCCTTCTCATCTGAGGTTGAAATTGTTATTCAACCTTTTTTATGTGATTTTTCAAAATACTGAAGCCTATACTAACAAAAGCACATGTCCACAGAATCAATGTCACTAAAATTTCAACAGATGTTTTTTGCGCCTTTCCCTCAATCAAATGTTACTATTTTGAGAAAATTATGTTTATTTTTGGCAATTTTTCACCGTTGTAATAGAAAAGTATACAGGGTAGACTCCAATAAAAGCCCATCCCTTTTTAATGGAAATACAATGATTCTTATAGAACCCTGAGGTTCTTATAAAGCTTTTACAGTATCCCCCATAGGTTAATGACTACCAATCCAATTTGTAAGAACAAATACATGCCAGAAAGAATGTGTGCGGCTGGAGCATCTATCAATTGATTCCTTGTATTTCTCTTACCTTTACTTCCATAACATCCTTTCCTTGCCTTCAGCTGCTATCCCACAAAGGCATATGATTATCAACCCATTTGTGGAAGACAAATATCAGCTGATGATCCAAATCAGGCACACTTATTTCCATTTTTTTTATTGGAGGAAGACAAATTCATTTAATCAAATGTCGCATTAAAAATGGAGATCAAAATTTAGATTAACATGAAACTTTCCAATGAAAAATATTTTATGTGTGGACGGAATGTTTAAATTTGTATGACTGCTTTTTGATGTCATGGTGGTTTCTGATTTTTTTGAAGAAAAAAAATCCTGGAAATCTAATGTCTGTCCATTGAGGACTGTTAAGCCACCGTGTCTTGTATTATAAAACAATGGGGCTTCCTTTTCATAAGGCTGTCAGAAGAAAGAACATATTATTATGTGATCATCCATGATGTCCCAGCATCCCAGTGCCTGTTGTCTGTTTATCTGTCCACAGTTTATCTCTGTATACCTATATCCAATTGACTTGTAACTTAGCGGTTATTTTCCTCTCTTTTCCATGATTACGGAGTAAAGTGCACAAGAATCGTAACTTTACATAGCTTTATCTCTCATGATTATGGAGTGTAGTGCATAAGAATTGTAACTCTACATATTTTTCAATTTCTGAGCTATTTTCCTTTGTTGATTTTTCATATAAGGAAATCCAACAGTTTAAAGGATGTATTTTGTGATTATTTACCACCTTTTTCCATATAATATCCAATATGAGAAGACTTAAAAAAAGGGCAGAGGTGTACTTATTGAATAAGTTGTAGTCACAATACTTTCATATAACAGGGTTGACATATGAATCAAAGATGTAGGAAATGTAGTTATCTTTTATTCAAGTACGCAAACTTATGGTTCCTGAGCTTGATTGTCTCTTCAGAAGAGATTATATATATACATGTTGAATTGATGTCTCGCTCACCATCACATAAATGACTACTTACCACATAAAAAAGGTGCCTCTGAAATGTTGTTGCCTTCTTCATGTTATACTGGTCCTCAAATGCATGAAAATTAAGGTAACAGGTCCATTTACCCTCTTTACACTGTGTTTTGCCCTGGGTTTATTAAATGGATTAACCAAAAGGTGAGGCGATTCTGGGTCTTGATAATCACCCCGGGACACAATGGTCCACCCCGGGACGTTTCATAACTAAAAAATAAGCTAACTAAAATCATTAGGCAATATGAAATTGATTATAATAAATGTACACTTGGTAAAATAAAAATAAGAAATCAAACCATCCTGGGACTCGTAAAATTACCTTTTGTGCGTGTTTAATAAACCTCGGGACAAGCCGTTTTATCAGTGTAATGACATATCTCATTATATCATGTGTTCCAGGATGCCTCATTAAGTCCTGGGGTGTCCTGGTGCGTCCCGGGATGAATTTTAAGACCGGTCGATTCCCTCTATTTGTTTCTGCCGAACCCATTGAATTTATCAGACCACATGTTCTACACATTTTGTCCAAGTATTGTGACCAAAATGAACATCATCTTAGTAGTTTTTGTTTGTTTACCTTGTATCTGATAGACTAATTTTGCCATTTCTATCTACTATCAAATATCAAAATTTAAAAGAAATTGAATATTTTATTATTCTTTTACTTCATTCAATCTGTGTATGTTGGATTAATTATTATTTGATTAAATATATTAAATACATATGTTTTATTATTATCTTTATTATTATTTATCAACTAAAGAAAACAGAGAGTACATTCTTATGACATGACCCCCCCCCCCCAAAAAAAAAAACAGCTTTGAATTAATAAAGAATACCGATAATAATTTATTTTTTCTATTTATCAAATGAATTATCCTAAGACTTGCCTCATTTTCACTTGAACCTAAAAAATGTGTGGAGAATTTCTTAACAGAGAAACAAGGATCTTGTTGATATCCTTTTTATTATGAAAATAATTAACATAAGAATTAACAAAACACCGCTAAGCAATTTATATTTTACTGAAAAGAGGGGTCGAACGGGATTTTCGGCGAACGACCCGGGGCGAACAGGAATTATGGCGAAATGGATGTGGCGCGGACGGACCGAGATTCATAATTAACAAAACTAGATATTACATACTCTGCGATGTCATTTACGAAAGATCCTGGAATAATAGATCTGTATCATTTTTTTTCGTTTTTGTTGCCGAACTTGATTTCACAGAACACAGGGAAAAGTGTTCATTTTAGCGTTATCAAAGTGGGTAATTTAAACTTTTTTTGTTAATCGAATAAACATTTCTCCTTGTTAATTTATGTTCGTATGATAAAAGCAGTTTTGATTATGTATTTCAATTGTAAACGAAGGTTATAAATATATTTGCTCAATCTTAAGATTTAGCAACCATTCTTAAGAACGGGCAAACAACGGATGCTCAATCATGAGAATGGCCACTTTCCCAAGAATGGGCACAACATATATATCAATGTCTTCACTGTATAATGTATTCCATTCAACGTCATTAAATTCTGACCTCAATTCGTCATAGTTACCCTCCTCATATTTCCAAATTGTCCTTAAATATGTTTTTTGTTTGGGTTTGATAAAATTGAAAACACCGAATACTGGACAGTGATAACGTACGTGGTTTTCTAAACAAGGTTCTCCTACTCCAGTTACAAGAATTGATTGTTTATTTGAAACCAGGAGTAAATCTATAACTGAAGACGAATTTTCAGTGAAATGAGTTGGCTCATTAATACATTGATAGAGACTATACTGCGTGCAAATATTTCTTATTTTATTTAGAGAAGTTGCATTTGATTGATTCCAATTAAAATCGCCCGTTATTATAATGTCTGATATATTCGTGTCCAAAGCAAGGCCTATCGAATCTTCAATTAAAGATGTATAAGACGCGAGTGAATTCGGTGGTCTGTACATCACTCCATACAATACACATCTATTATTGCACAAATGAATTTGTATCCAGATACACTCTAATGATTCGATTTCGAGATCGTTCCTTCTAACATAAGACAGGTTATTTTTAATGTAAATAATTACTCCTCCATAGGATTCGGTTTGTCGGTCCAATCGCTCAGGGCAATGGAAATTTGGAAAGTGTAACTCTTGTGACGAAACGCTTTTATTAAGCCATGTTTCAGAAAAGGATACAATATCAAATTGCGAAAACTCAGCATAAAGTATATCTACCTTTTTCTTTAAACTTTGAACATTATAGCTCACAACTGATAGGTGATTGGGATATTTCAAGAAATTATAAATGTCATTTGAGTATGCATTATTTGATTCCTCGTGTGATATAGGACCTGGATTTGGGTGCACATCCCCCGACAAAAGTATTAGTGTCATTATCCATATAGCAACTGAAAACAGGGGCACAAATACGTGTACTAATATGATTGGACATCTTAATCTTACGCTTCTCTTACAATACGTATAATATTTATTATTTACGGTTCGTTTTGATGACAAGAAGGACAATCTATTTTCAAATTTTTGATAGATAAATATACCGTTCTTGTGATCTCGATATAGCATCCAAAAGGACAAAGATATCAAAAGAATCCTAAACCGGCCTGTCAATCTGTATGTTGGCAAACTTTTAGATTTCAATTTATTTTTCAATCCGGCCATGTTGGTATGTGTGCAGAGAGACTATTAACCAGTTTGCCGAACATACAGCATTGGCAGATATTTACATGTGTACTGTATATTAACTTTTTGTTAAATAAGCCTGTAGAACATCCCTTTAGACTCTCAATTTCAAGAAAGAAGAAAGAAGAAAGCTGAAAGAGTATGCATAAAAAGAAAGTAGTTAGGAGAAAACTATAGACAAAATAAAACAAAGTACTAGAATATAAGCTCAACAAAAAGAAAGTAAACATTGCTCTTTTATGTGATGTGCGAGCATTGAGTAGGGATAAGGTTTCTTTTATTTCTTTCATAATAGTTGTTTATTGTAACGTCGACAGAAACAAAAATGCGTATCTACAGTTTTTGTCAGCTGTACTTACGACTTTTTGTAACAAACGAGATGCTGAACTCTAATTCGTTTTTTACTAGGGAAAATGATAATTATGGTAGACTTTCTGAATATGTTCTTTGAATACAAACTGTTTTAAAACGAGAAAGATTTTTGCCATTTTTTGATACATAAATAAGTACATGAAAAAGTAGACAATGCTGCATAAAACATTTAAGCTTACTCAAATCTAGGTTATGTAAGTACTTTAAACATACCGCGTCTCAGCAATGAAACAGTATGTTTTGAGTAGTTACGACATGTAAAGTGCGATAGAAGAACAAAAGAGTAACCTAACAAGCAAACATACATACAGAGCGCGGTCACCAATTACAAATTACAAATTACAAATAAGCCAGTAATCGCTACTTCCAAATTCTCTTAACCCCGGTCTGACCAAGGCCGTAGTTATGCAGCTTCCAAAACTCACGACGAATTCTAATCACAAATAAAAGCCTGAGTGATAAAGGGTCAGTTCTCTCCATACAGGCGAAAAACTGACCCTAGATCACCCACTCAAACTCGGAAACTATATACTTAGGAACAGCACGTGTTACTCATTTTTACCCATGGTTGATCTATTTATAGATATTGGATCACATGATGCATATATTTTTGTAAATGATCTATTAATACATTCCATATTCTGCCATTTAAAGGCCGAAATAAAGAAAACAATTTAATGAATGACAGATTATTCATTTTTTAGTAGAAAAATGGATATATAAATCTACATTATGTTACCAAACGATAATAAAAGTATAACATAATCTTATACAGGCCTAGGATCACAACAGGTCATAACAACAATCATTTATCTATTATACCCGCGAGTTATCAATCTGATGATTAATAACTTTTGTTAGGAAATTGCAACTTGAGAAAATCTTTCATTCTACCTTGATAAATGATGAGCTAGAACGTAGTCAGTGTATACCAAGATCAGACTACACAACTGTGCAGGGTGATTTCACCTCACTCTGACTAATTTTAAAATTGTTTTGTACATCAGAGACAATATTACAGACAAAACCCAATGTCTAATGACATTTCAGAGGAACACAGCGAGCAATGAGTAGCAACATTGGAATACATTTACATTTACACAAATACAATTATAACCAAATAATGAGAGCTAAATGAAATTATCATTTAAATGTGTATGCTCAATTTTTAATAATCCCTACTCTGATTTTTATTTTAAATTCGAACAAATTGTCACATTTAAGGACTTTAGGCCAGTGTACAATGTAGCCCATTAATTTTCCAAAATGATTTAGAAAGTAGACAATGCAGTCTGACATCAGAATGACCAAATAACCAACTTTAATTTATGACTTACGCAAAAAATTATCGTAAGGTGTTACATAAAACAGGCCCCGGGTTACCAAAACCTCGTGACTTCAGCTTTTCCACTTCGGGCCACTTGGAAAGTGCGAAATGTACCGACTCCCGAAGCCTGACGACTTGGGCAGTCTGGTCCGGATCGAAGCTTTTCATGTTGTTTTTTTTTCTGAATCTTATTTTTAGTTCCTTACATACATTCCCCAAGAGTAAGTCAGAAATACACCGCCAAAACATACGCTATTTGACAATACGTTTTTTATTGACTGGATCATTTAAAACAAATGTTAAAAAATATGCTTAAAGTTTCCTTTAGAAAAACGACTTTGTTGTAAAATTGAAGAAGTCTGCTATGTGTATTCAATGTAAAATCAATTCAGTTATCCTTATTCTTCAATTACTTCAAAGACATTGGAATATTTCAAAATACCATATGGTTAAAATATTGTTGGAAAAGAAGATATTGCTTACAGGTAAGCAATATCTTCTTTGTCACAATATTTCCTAAAGTTAAACTCACAGGAACTTAAAATTTAGGGAATGTAAATTGAAGATAGAATGAACTATAGAAGAAAGAAAGAAGAATCAAACAAGCAAAGAAACAAAATAAATAAGTATCTCACATTGAAGTATACGTTTCCATTAGTAATGTATCCTAGTACAACATCGGCCGGGACCATCAGCCCCTTCTCGGACAACCCAAATGCCACATAGCCTAGGGTTCGAACCTGAATCTGGAATCGGATCTCTGTATCATTATAGGTCCACCTGTAACGAAATGTACAAATTAAATCAAAGGCAGTTGTTTCATAACCCGATTTTGTCATAGCAGTCAACGATTTTGTCATACAAGTCATACGGTTATAACAAAAGTCTTAAAACATGATCACGTATGGCAGCAAAAAAGTGATTATGAAACAATTGCCCGTGGACCACGTGTTCGTATTGTCAATAAACCATCTCCTAGATCTATTTTTTGCAAAATTTTAACTAGTCCAAATTGAAAAGAAGAGAGGGTACGATGAAAAGTTGCCGAAATTTGAAAAGAAACCATCCCATGTGGCTAGAAAATATTGTGGGAAAATAAGAAATTGTTTACAAGCAATTTCTTCTTTTTAACGATATTGTCTCAAGTTAAATGCACAGAGATTTTAAAAAAAGAAAAATGCGTACATAGAATGTCATACAAAGGTATTATTTCGAGAACAGTCACGTTAATCTTCTTTTATGTAATAGCATATTTTCGGTGGTGACCAAAATTTGCTTTGTTCAAACTATATACTTTTGAAATTTTGGTCTTCATGGGCCCGTTTTACTAAACCTCTTACGAAAAAAATAATCGTAAGTCAAAATCACAAATCGTACTTGGTATTTTCATTCATTGTAAGATTCTGCCTTGCAATATCTCATTGGAATCGTCTTTAGAAGACGATTCCAATTAGATGATGTATGGCAGAATTCCATATTTAGTTACTTCTGTAGAAGCAACTTCAGTATTTGACTTTTGCAAAAAAGATGATCGTAAGATGTTCAATAAAACAGGCCCCCGATCTCTCACTCGCTCACCTGAGTATGTAATCCCCTTCCTGATCCATGTTCGTTATAAATGGGTACACGTCCGAGGCTGTCCGACTGGGCACTGGTTCCTGGGCACGTGCTGACCACGCCCCTATGTACAACAAAAGTATACTCAATATCATTATATATTCTTAAGGATAAAAGCGTTCCTTTTTTCTCACACTTTTTTTTTAAAATAATTGCACTTTCACACTTAAAAATGTACAAAACTAAACAAGTATATCAAAAAGAGCTCGGCTCTAGATATACAATTAACCCTAATATATGGAGCGTGTTTTTCCTAAATACATCATGTATTATATATACCCTTTCTTCTTTCCTCGATTTTTTGAAGTCCCTTTTTTCTGGGCTTTTCCGGAATTACGCTCGCGATTGCGCACACAAAGTGAAAATCAACAATCGAGTTAAGCATTAGATGAAATGACATTTTTTGTCGTTTACTTTCGGCGATTGATTCAACTAAGAAGGCCTTTTATCCTCCAGTCTCGGAAAAGGGTTAATTGATTCGGTAGAGAAACGTTCAGTACGTAAAACTGCCGTAATGACGTTATGACACGCCGATACGCTTGTAACGTCGATCGATCAACCTTATATTGTCCTATTCAGGTTTGTTTTAACCAGCGATTTTGTAGAGTTTAATGTAAAAAAGAAAAATCTTCTAATCCACGTGCTCGTTTTTATGGGTAGCTTGAATATCTGAAGAAATACATTTGCACTGAATAGTTTGTTTAATCTAAAATTCAAAACGAACGTTCTTGTTTGCTGGTTTTATTAATTGATCTTTAACCCATAAATATTGAGCACGCCAGCATTTTGTACGATTGCATTCGATCATTAATGTTCATCACTGATAGCTTTTGGGGACGTTGTATTTTTTATTTCATTTTTCTTTTTCCTTGGATCCGACCGAAAATGTCAGAACAGCTTGAGAAGGATAAATATTGTTCTCTATGTACATAACAATGAGATAACCAATGTTTCAAGATAAAATGGTAACGTGTAATTAACTCCCTTTAAGTCGAGCCAACAAGGATTCAATATCTCGATAGGGACAATAATAATAATAATGTCACCAATTTTCAATATCACCTTTACAGAATAAATAATAATGACGATCACGGGATTGGCAATATTATTGACCTTTTTATGGGCGATGGCTTATTGGTTTGTTAGAATGGGGTTTTACGATGATTTCAACCTTTTTTCAGTTATATCGCGGTGGTTGGAGCACCTAAGAATGGATTCCTGGTATTTTTCGCGCCAGTACTACAATGACATCCTTTCCTAGCCTCCAGCTGCTATCTCACATAGTTCTACGATTATTAACTCATAGAAGAGAGACAAATAGTCGGAAAGGATGGGTGCCGCCGTCTTTGATTGAACCCGGGACCTCTAGATTAACAGTCCGACGCGCTACCAACTGTGCTACGACGGCGGCTGCAGACTTACTAGGATCGAAACATTAAACACCGTTTTTGTTATCTAGAATCATCCTGCCTTCCAATCAGAAAATTTTTGAAATTCGATCTCTGGTTGACCGCTACTGGAACCAAGCTCTGAGCTCTTCAAGAGCCAAGAATTCTTGGATGATTCTTTCTCGTTTTCGCGTGACTTGACACGTATTGAAAAAAACCCACACAACTTATTCTTCATTAAATAGGGAAAATGTTTTATCAGTTAGAATATATAGTGTGCAAAACTAAAAAGTATCTATCATACTTAAACTCATAATTTATATCTAAACAAACCACGGGATTTCGTGGAATATACTGCAAATCGCGGCCTGACTCGCATACTTTCAACTAAATTTTCATTTGATTTTCTTACAGTATTCACGCTTGCCAAATGCAACAAAAGTGCGTAAGGTATTCTCCATCGATAAGACAGCTTGGTACTTTCTACTGCTTCAACATTACGTCAAATGAACAAAAACGAACACAAAACCCAAAAGCCTGTTGAAACTTAGATTTACCCAATTCTGTCTGCACGTATCTTTGTCAAGAATATTCATCCAAAAATTATGAATTTCAATTCTTAGTTGGAGACCTAACACAATTTCTTTTGCTACGTTACATTCATGTTTGTTCAGACTCATCGGAGAGGCTCGTTTCCACGATCTCATTGAAAATTGCTTCCTGAAAACCTTTGAAATAAGAATGGTAATTGGCTTGCTTTTAGAGTTTGACGCTTCGAAAGGTTTGAACATTCATTGTGATTCCACTTTAAAATATTGAATAGGATGCGTGGTGGCAAACGCTTCAACGTGAATGAGCGAATTTTGATGCCTTTCCAACTCTAATCAAGCTGAAGAGGGTGCATATCAACAATATTTTAAAACCTCCTTTTATTAAATATTTAGGAACTGATTGATAGATAGATATCACGTCCTCTTTAAAATTCATGGAAGGCAATTTTAGTCCGTTTGATTTCTATATGGACCAACATTTTAAAGTAACTCTCAGAATCGAATTAATGAACGTATTTTTCCCGTCATATGATATTTTCCATCCAATACCATGAAGTATTTCGTTTTTCAGAAGTTTGAATGTAAAATAATGTTGGGTTTTTTTCCGTCCGTCTACACGTTAACTCTCAGCGTTTCATACCTTTTTTTGTCTTTATTAAACGGAACAGCGAATTGTCTATCCAAAAATAGTTCTGATTTGTATAGGGGCTGAATCAAAAGTGTACGATTTTAGAAGAGTTGTTTTAGTATAAAAATGAGTATTTTAGATATTTATAGTGGAAGCATATTGACCTAAACCTGGCCTTTGTAATTTAAATGAATTAATTACCGATAGTTTTCCTTCGGTAAAATACGATTTACCCGCGGATATCAATCGTAAAGTTTGAGTGCACGTGTTAGCTCTGTCAACCCGTTATCGCCTATGCTTTTCACTGTAACGGCGATATTTGGTCATCCCCATGAACAAGAGAATCAATAAATAAATCGAGTTTCCTATTTAAAATTAATTAGATGCGGGTGAGAAAAATACAAATTTTCAACTTTCTTTAAATGCAATGTATTTTTTTTTTTGAATGGAAATACAATTAATTCCACTCTCGCGGTCGCACACAAAAAGGAACAATTGTTTTTGAAATTGAATCGTCTGCTCCATGTCTAGCGCCCTGTATAAAGGTTAAACTATTCAGTCCAAATATAGGTGTATTTTCAAAACTGAGCTCTGACGTAGGCGCTGAGTCCATTGTCATAGGTAAATCGGGTATAATTTAAAAGCAAATAATATGGATTTAACATGATCCCTTTACTGGGCTTATGAAAGTACATGTTTGAGTGAATCTTACGTTTTTAGACAATCAATAGCGTTGGTTTAAAAGGTAAATTTTAAACTTTCTGAAAGCGATATTTAAACCTGTTTTATCTATTTCGAACAAATGGCACGAAAATCTAACAGTAAAAAGTTGATTTCACGGCTCACCGCGCAAAATCTACCTTATACCTCTAATTTGTACAGCAAAACGGAATGCCCATGCTTGATCATCACGTGCCGAAGTGTCTTCGGAATTGTATTCATGGACCTAATTATTTATTCTGCATAAAGGTCAGGTTCAAGTTAATATGCGGCCGCTATACTTCCTTAGGACATCAACTCCGAGTGCATAGGCGTATCTAGGACTTTGAAATTTATACGCACTCAGAAGGCGACAGCTAAACATTAAAGAGGATAAAAGTGATATGAGGACTGTGACAAAAAGTTTATGCCCTCCGTCCAATCTCTTTAAATGATTTGAGCGTTGGGGAATAATCAAACATCGTTAACTGCAGCTTGAATAAGCTGAAATTTCAATGTTATGATTATTCATCAACGATATTTTTGCGTAAACTGCGTAATGGGGGTTACGCCCTTGGGGTGCATTCTCTCTTTGTTGAAAAACCGTTTGACCAGATAATGGATAATTGCTTTTATCTATTCTTAGATGATATTCATATATTTAGACTCATCAAAATGCTTACTTAACGAAGTTGTTGGGATTTTAACAAGAAAAACTGGTCAAGCAGGCAAGTAATAACGGTACAAATCACGCGATATCTAAGTTAAATATGACATAGCCGTCGATATGCTAATTAACATTTCCAAATAAGGAAAAATGGACATATCTTCTGTTAAATGTTTAGCATTTAAACACGTGATTTACTATATGTTTACATTTTCTTACTACTAAACAGCAATTAAATCACCCCTCGCGTTTAAGAGCGGAAAATGCGAAAATACTAAAATTCACTTGATAGACAAAATCCTTATTTTGAAACCATTTTATATTCAAAAAATTTTTGGAATGGTATTGATGTGAAATTAAGATTATACCACATACAAATCCTTTATTCAAACGGAATTGTAGGTAATTGATGAAACGGTTGATCCATATAGAAATTCAAACGGACTATAAATAATGTGTTGCTATAACGATTTGAATGAAGCGTCGTACCATTTTGATCGATTTAAGAGGTTTATTTTGATTGAGTCTTTGGAATGAATGGGGACATGGTTCACAAATTCTATAAAGTCATATTACTGAAAATGGTAGGAATGTTAGTCCCAGTGGAAAAAAGTACCACCGTCATAGCGTAGTTGGTAGCGCGTCGGACTGTCAATCTTGAGATCCCGGGTTCGATCCCTGACGGTGGCACTCATTCTTTCCGACTATTTGTCTCTCAATAATGGCTTGATAATCGCAGACCTATGTGAGATAGCAGCTGGAGGCTAGGAAAGGTTGTTGTGGTTGTACTGGTGAGAGAAATACAAGGAAACCATTGTTAGGTGCTCAAGCCGCACGAAATCACTGAAAAAATGTTGAAAGCGGCGTAAAACTCCATTCAATCAATCATTTAACCCAGTGGATAAAAGACCAATGTCTTACCTTTATTAAAATCCGCCCATTAAGCACACAAATGGGCTCTCCTCCTCTTCTTCGTCATCTTCTACGGGGCTTACTTCTATTTGTGTCGGCGACACAACTTCACATCTGCTGTCGGCATTCCTGGAATCACGCTCTAGTCTTAAATCAGGGCTTCCAGTCAAGTTTCGCTGTTCTGGTTCCCCTTCCAAGGTCAAACATGGCGACAACCGTGTGCCCAGTTGCGGTTCCTGTATAAGGGAGATAACTGTGGGTTTGTGTACCTGGGCTTCACATTCACCTCGCCGTATCTCAGCCAGGAATCCTACTACAGCCTCAACGGAATCAAACTCCCAGACTGAGGCATTTGGTCGAGGGAGGCGACACTTGTAGGTCAGATATCCGTGGGAGTCGAACACTGCCCATCGACCATTGCACGTGTAAAAGACGGCTTGGGTGTACTGATCAACAGTTACCAGGACTCCGAAAGGGGCAACGGCATATCGGTGGAGAAGGTCCTAGAAAAGACGAAAAAGGGAGAAGAATTAAATTACCTATCAAATGGGTATTCACCTTACACTGAAAACAGGGTTCCCACAAACTTCATAAAGTAAAATTACCTGTCTCTTTTCTGACTTTTCCCTGACTATTTCAAAATTCCCTGACCAAAATCACCGGTATTTACCGAGCATATCGATGGCTCAACGCGAAACAGTTGTAACTCCCTATAAACATATTTGGAGTTACATCTGTTTTGCACTTAGCCTTCGATATGGGATCATAAATAACACCAATTCATCAACAAAATATGCTGTCTAATGCGATACAATGACAAACTCAACAATGAGGAAATTACCGACATGGTCATTTTACCTTTGCTTTTTTTATATAAAATTTCCACCTCTGATTCTGAAAATCACTGACCTTTCCCTGACTTTTGCCTCATTTCTAAATTGCCCTGACTAATTTCAAAATTCCACAACTTTTCCCTGGCCTTGATTTTTTTTCCATTTCTCCCTGACCGTGGGAACCCTGAAAAGGGTTTGTCAGCCTGATTAACTCAGTCGGCAGAGCATCTGACTTTAAAACAGTTGAAGTTCGATACCGTGGAACAAAAACCTTTCGAATCCCGGGCTGGTACACAAACGAACTAATCATCTTTCGGATGAAACGTTAAACCGATGCCCCCATTGTGACGGTGCTTTACATAACACACGTTAAAGAACCATCGCGGATCTCAGCATTAGTTTCATCATGTATCCTTGCACTATCCCCCGTAACAACTTAACGTCTTTAAGGGCCTTACTCATATGGACGTATGCTACAGTATGTGAAAGCGCGTGGGAACGCTAAGAAAATGTTATCCCGGTTTGCGCGTGAGTACATGTGCAAAGGGGGGTAGCATTTCTCAAACCTCTAGCGAATGTTCTCAGCTTGAACGCGAGTAAGGGTTGAATATGCTTAAAGGTGCATTTTTCTTAAACTTGGTTCAGCTATTTTGTTGTTCAATTATTGAAATTGACTGATTGAATTGGACTTAATGGTCCTTTCGCCAATTTTTAGGCATAACACAGGGCTGGGGTACCTAACCGTGGATCCCTGATATTGATCTTACCAAATCCAGTAACACGACATCCCTTACGAGCATGAAGTTGCTCTTTCGACTAAAGTTTAAAGTTATCAAACCCATTGGTGGATGATAATCGTTTGGAAAGGATGTGTACAGATGTCGAACATCGAACTAGGGACATCGCTTTTACTAGAATGACGTACGAATATACAGGGTATGATAGGAATAAAAAGAAGATAATAGTGTGTTTCGGTGTAAGATCGATATATGTTTCATTGCGCGAACAACAAAAGCTATATTTTCATGAGTTGCGGATCCACGAATGAAAATACATCTTTTATTGTTCACGAAATGAAATATCAATGCATCTTACTCGAAAAACATACGATTATTCTATTTCGTTAATGCATTAATAGATAAGATGTCATGATGACGTCACTTTTTGGCTCCGCTTAGATGACTTTAGAAAGAAATAAACGAAAGCGGGGTATCAATTTTCGATAATTTCATTGCTAAAGCGGTCAGTTTATCAAATCGATAGTCTACCATTATTCCTCGGTAAAACATCGATAAGCATTAAAGAATGCGGTATTTAGCATGTAGATCGTTCTTTATAAAAAAAAAATAATGCCATTTTCTTTATTCGTCCGTTGTGTTGAGTCGTGTTGCGATCATTTTGTTGTGACAATTATCTACAAGCTTTGGGCTACTTGTTGAACATTTGGACGATAATTTCATTATTTAGGACTATCAAAGCATTGTTACGACATGTATTAATTTGTCAACCGTCAGACAAAAGTGGGCCATTTCGTAATCCTGCGAAATAAATAATTGTGACCCGTAACGCGAAAAGGGAGAATCTAGGTAGTGCGTAAAATGTCGACCCTAGGCAGACTGCGCGGATTGCGCAGACTGACTAGGGACGAAACTTTTCGCACTTCGCTTATTTTCTATATCTAGAATGAATAATCTACCTTCCAGTGAAAGAATTTTTGAAATGCTACCTTTGGTTGATCTACGCTGAACCAAATCTCTTTTATCAAATATTTATTTTACAGAGTCCCCAGATGGTCCCTTTTCGCCTGACGGGTCACATATTAAAAAAATCTATCGATTCTGGTAGAGCTCAAATGCTTGTCTCATGTCAAAAGCTCTTATACGGGAATATAAAACTATCATTCTAGACCCAGAAAATCAGCCCGGTGCGAAAAGTTTCGACCATATTTAGCCTGCGCAAACCACACAGTCTGGCAGGGGTCGACACTTGACGCATAACCAAGTTGTCCCCTTTGGCCTAACATGTCATTTTATTTTTTCTGACTTGATTTGAACCTCCGAGAGAGACTTACATGTTAACATATAAGTTTGCTAAATAAGGTCATAAAATAATACTTAATTCCAAAGGAAACGCCCACAAATGTTCTCTTTATAACTTAATCGCGTATGAATTATTTCATTTATCATTCAAATACGTGTCAAATTGACTTCCTTTTCCAGACTGATTTTTTGTTGAGTTCAATGTTCATTTCAGTAGCAACGCCTTCTTAGTGTCCCCTTAGCTTGGTGGTCTGATGCACAACGCTCTGTTGACAAATTTTCATGTGCATTGCACGACATTTTATCACATAGTAATAAACCGTCTCAAATTCTTGAATTTCGAATACAGGTGCAACTAACCATGTTTTTAGTCTTTGCTCGTTAATGCACCTACACGATACCGACGCCAAGTTGTATTGTTGTTTGACAACAGCGTAGTGTAACTGTTACTCAATAGCACAATAACGATTAAATAATATGGTTGACATGATGCCTCCTTTGAAACGCCCAAAATAGCGTTTCATAGCCAATTTTCTGAAGGAAAATGACGGTTTTAAAGCCTGTTCGATAATTGTTGAATCTACTGTAACTTTTCAAGCGTCCATGAGCATTTATTCCCAAGTTCCCATCTTGCAGGATGGTTTTCACCATGATCACTGGATGAATACTTACCCCACCCACTATCAAACCATGCAATGTGAGTGGGTTACAAAATACCTATGAGGCGAAATACAAAACCTTTTTGATACTGATTAATTGAGTGGGTATTGCAGTAGAGCTCACAAGCGAAATGGATACTCTTATCCATAATGGAATTACCATTTATATCATTGTGAACTTTTTTATGGCGTTGTCAAGAGATCGGTATCTTTTTAACAACGGTCTCGGATAGCATCATTATTTCACCCCCCCCCCCCCCCACATGTGGCTAACTGATTATTCTACCCAAAAAAAGCATAGGAAAATTAAAATTAGTATCAAGGCTTTTAGTAAATTCAATTTATATTTTGTTGACGTTTCATTTCGAGTTAAGTATATATACCGAATGGATATTATATCGAAAAGTAATATGTGATCTGGATACTTACCTTCAACATTAGAAAATCCGCAAACCCTTCATTTGGTTGAAATAGGAGGGTAAATCTCTCTTCCTCTTTGTCTCTCATCAGTTGGACATCGCCAATACTAATAGATTGTGGCAAGTCATCTAAAGCAACCCGAAGGTCGCTGTTTTCACTAGATTTTTCCACTTCTCTGCAATGAAATGGTGGAACGGGTTACAAGGGAATCCTGTCCCGTGTTCAGGATGACAAAACGGTGCAAACTGTTTGCAAATTATACCCCGCCTTGCACGCGAGTGCGCGTGCAAAGCTGGGTGTAATTGGAAAACTATTTGTACCGTTTTGTCATCCTGAACATAGGTCTGTTTACTGTAAGTTATTTGGTGGCTATCTGTCACCTTCTGTTGTGATGAAAGTACGTCACAAGGCAAATTTTCCGATTTCTCTAGTCTCATTGATATAAAAGATTTATATGCCAAAACTCGAAAGAGCGTCCAGGTTGCGTAATGCTTTGTTTCACTGGGCCAACACGGTTTTTCTTTTCTTTTTTTTTTTTTTACCAAGCAAAGAACATTTTATCAAGTACCTAAATATTTTGAATTTGCGGTGGAAAATCCGAAAACTGTTACAAATCTATAAATAGCCACAGGTAGAGTGAGGGATTTTCGACACTCTCCCCCTTCCTATGATATGTGCTTGTGACGGTCCGGCGTCACATAGTTGAAATAAGAATTGCAAAGAGTTTCCGTCAATATTAAGCGTGACGGTTTCACTTAGTAACATCGTGAAATTGACATTCATCTCAATCAAAACGATTCTAAATCGCTCGCTCAGCACTCCATTCAATCATTCCAAACAATCACTCAACCCATACAAAAACGCCCCAAAATGCCTTAAACAGATAACATCAACAAATACATTGAAATAAATATAGCTAGGAAAAAATCGCAATTTCACTGAATTAATTGAAATTAAAAGCGTTTATTTGTTATTGAAGATTGTAGTACTATTTATAGATCGTATATGCATATTTTTAAGGGCGGTAATTAATATCGCTGATTTTGTTTATTCTGAACAAATTAGCGATATAAGATTATAATTAAGAACATAGAGAAAGTGACAAGATGAATGATTTTGGAATGAGATTTGAATGAAATTGAATGCGTGTGTGGAGCGCGTTTTGAGTGAAATTCAGGGGAGGCGATCCAACATCGCTTATTTAGTTCAAGATGAACAAAATAAGCGATATTTATTCCCCCCACCTTCTATAAAAATAAATGCACACTGGTTCTATGAATAGCTCTTTGTATCTTCACAGACTCATCATACGCTTACAAAATTAAATTTTGTTAGTGAAATCGTGGATTTTATCTATCTATTTTTATTTTGAATGTAGTTGTTGATTTTAAGTTTTTTACTAAATTTGAAGCGTTTTTGAAAGGTTGGAGTGAGTGTTTGGAATAAACGGTTGGAGCGCTGAGCAAATAAATTTGAATGGTTTTGATCGCAATGATTGTCAATTTCAAAATGTACAGTGGTCTCGCGATATCTCGAATGCACACGGGCCTGACAATTTGCTCGAGTCATCGTATGATTCGAGTTAATGCCAGTACGCAAAATTGTCCTCTACGAAGTCGTTTTACTGCGTTTTAAACTTAACATTTACCCTTGCATATTTTGCCTTCAAATTATGGAGTACCTGTGTAAAATTCTCCTAGAGGAATAGTTTTATGAAGTACCAATTATTTCATGATTTAAAACGATTCGTTAATTTGGTCAAATTGTCAGCGTTGAAAACAGAAAACCCCGCAAAAAAGTCGATTAAGGCGTCGGCGTCAATCTTAATGGTGTCTGTTCTTTGTACATTAAGCAATTTTAATGAGAGGCATAATTAATGCATATTCTTTCTTCCTTGCGATATTTTCTTAGCTATCGTCTCTTAATGACAAAATTTTAGACGTTTTATTAGTCAGAAGATAGGCTAGGTTGCAAGCTATTCCTTCTTTTCTCACATTTTTTTCTCTGGAGCTAACTTCCTTCAAGGCATTTTTCTTTAACCACGTGTTTTGTGCCGAACACTATCGAGGGGTGACCGAAACATTTAAACTACAGCTGAAGAAAATGTTGTTATGATGTTTCCGTGGGCAATCGTCAATATCTTTCGTTATAAAGGTGAATAATTTGCTGAATTACTCACGAGGATGATTTTCAAAGACTTCAAAATGATGATGAGGATTGATTCGACAAAAATGCCTATTTGTTTTATTGTTGTTTCAATGTCTAAAAATTATCTTCTGGTCATTAAATTCCAATCATTTAAATCCTTAAACTGCATAAGTGTGGCATACAAAGAGGTGTGAAAACAAGTTGTCTGACTTGTCGAAACCCCGTGAAAAAGTCCTAAAGGTATTCTTGACGATGTGCCGAAATAACAAATAGATGCCAGAAAGGTGCGAACCCCTTTGCTCGAGTGAATGCAGTAAAATTTGACCACGGGACTGAGAGTTATGCTCGAGCGATCGAGCAATCGCGCGTTCGAGTAAGTGCAGTAATAACCAACACGAAAATAGAGTAAGACGCGTCGGGACCGGAAGACGAGCTCGAGATTTCGCATGAATTCGACTTTTCGCCCTCTCGAGGTAACGCGAGACCACTGTATTTAACTGTATCTCCCCTTAATTTTACTCAAAACTCACTCATCGTACTCATTCAAAAAATAATTCCAAAATCATTCACCTTGTCAATTTCACAGAGGCCTGCATAAAGTTAAAGCTCGGATGGGCATTTTTGGTGAATGTATGTATCTTGGTTATCGTTTCTGGTTATTATAGTCGGTCAGGGTAATTCCGTAGGGTTTTTGATAACTGTATGGAGATCATCTCCTTTGATTTTCTGCCCCTCGTGGGCCCTTGATTGGAATAAAAGTAGGCCTATTGTCATTGTCATTGATAATTGCGTTTATTTTGTTACCAGGATAGTGAAAAGTAGTTCTTTTTCTACAATCAATTAAGCTATGATTCACAATTTACAAAAGCATTGGATATATATACAAAACCTTTTGACAGATGGTACCGAGTGACCTTTTCGTGCCTACCTGGTCGCGTAATTGAGAATCTGGAATCGCGTCAAATAGAGCCGCCTCGAATCGGCGATTAGCAAAAAATAGGTCACGATTACGTCGTAATTATCCAATGAATAATTTGAGATGTACATTTTGCAATTGCTCTTTTAAAACCATTCTTGTTTCTAAATGATTTGAAATGCATTTTATAAGAAATGTGTAATTTATACAAGCGTACGCAATTCCCCGCATGTACGGAATTACCCGCAATGTTCCCAAAAACCCTCAAATGGGGGTGATTTACCCCCAAATTGAAGCTTGTTACTACTATTTTTGCAAGCAGCCATCTGTGTCTCATATAGAGGGGGAATATGCATTCTGTAAATTCCCCATTTTCACCACCAGATTGAAGCAGCAGTAGGAAAACTGGACCCGGATCTACTCTAGACTACTCTTTACCCTACACTCGGATACGCACATTCTGAATATGACGTCACTCTGGTTATGACGTCACTATGCATCTCGCCATGTATTCTGTATTCTGTATAATCTTGACCGCCTATTAAGGCGAACCTTTGCTATTGCAAAGTAGAACAATATATTCCTTCACCACTATTTACACTGAACATGCACACAATAAAGTCACTGAATACTGTACATATACATGTGTATTTACGCTCCATGGAATGTTACTGTAGTTGCGCCCTTTAAACTGCTTGTGAGAAGATATCTCACTGTACCCTTGTGCCACTATCACCGACTGATTGAGACCTCTTTGCTGTTTTAACTGTTGATAACATCTGAAAGCGTCCCGTGTGTAGGCAGTAGATAAGTCGACAACAGTGGTACTCAAGTTCATGTAGGTTTTGTTTGTCTTGTATGTTAGTGTGTGTACAGTCTAAGATGATCATGACCTGTTGTACTTCGTTTTGTGTGTATAGTCGTCTCCCAGTAAGTAAGTAGTAGTGATTTTCTATATCGCCTAGTATTGATAGTCTAATTGGTTGAAGTAGTTCACATTTGAGTAGGAAGTGTGCAGTGTCTTCACTTTCTTTTTCACAAAGTTGGCAAATAGGGTTGACTTTATTCTGGTTAAATGCAGCTCTTTGACTTTGTAATATATAGGTACTTGTTAGCAACTTCATTTTAACTGGAAGTCTATTTATTTCCCTTGATGAGCAGCCTTTTGTAGATATGTTCTGGTGTATCCGGCCAGGTGTATAGAGAATATTCATAAATCTTAAAGAGCTGTAGGTTCTTGCTGAGTTTTCAATATCTTCTTTGAATTTTGTAGTCACTGCCTTGAATACCTGCTTTTTCCATATTTCCTTTTTGCATGGATTTTCTAAAATATCTATGGCTTCGCCGATATTATATTTCCAGAATAGTTTTTTCACTTCAATGAACCAACTATTGCTTTTCATGCCTTTTACTGTAAGTTGTCGTCTTGCAAGACGTTTTTCAGTGCTATTGTCACCTTGAAGACAGATGTTATTGTAGAATGTCAGAATTTTTATGTGTATTTGATGTTCAACGGGTAGAAATCCAGAAAGTATATATGGAGCTGGGTCCGCAGTTGTTGCGGGTAGCGAGAGTAGTTGTTTGAGTAATTTCTTTTGAAAGGATTCCAGTTGCTGTATGTGTTTCGCAGATGGTATGATAACTTCAAGCCCGTATGTTAAGATTGGTAAGACATATGTCTTGACTAGATGTAGCGACGTTTCTGGGTTTAGTCCGTTCTCCCCATGTAGACCAGATGACATAAGACTGTAGGTAGTTCTACGAGCTTTTTTTATGTTTTCATTTACAGTTCTGTTTATAGTTTCTGTTGTAGATTTTGATCTTTGGATGCCTAAATGGGTGGCATACTCCTCATATGGTAATTTCACTTCTCCCATGGTTAAAGGTGGTTGTGGAGTTTTTTTGCTAGTGTCTATAATAGCGCGTTTTGTTGGCTCTAGTAGATATCGCTGCTTGAGGCTGTAGTCATGAGCCATGTCGATTAGAATTTGGGTTTGTTGTTTACATGTACTATTTAGTGTTACGTCGTCTGCACAGGCTGTTGCTGGGCACTCGATATCACCGATTTTCATGCCTAGTTGAGAGTTCTGTAATTGGTGTAGAAGAGGGTCAATGTAAATTTTGTACAGATCTGCACTCAGTACACCTCCTTGTCTTATGCCTTGATGGATGTCGAATGGGGTCGATATTTGGTCTTTCAATTTGATTGAAGTCTGAGCGTTTGTGTGCAGACTGTTTATAAGAGTCCAGTGATTGTCTTTCACACCTATCTGGAAAAGTCTTCTCATCAGGATATCATGATTCACTACATCGAAGGCTGATTTGGCGTCTAGCATTACAATGGATATTGGTAGCTTGTTATCTTTCGACTCTCTGTAGCATTCTTCCAGAATAAGGGCAGCATTTAGTGGTGATACACCAGCGGTAAATCCACGTTGAAGTGTGCATTGTGATACATTTATTTTGTCCTGGATTCTTACTTTGATAATAAGTTCAATAATTTTGCATATCACTGGAAGTACAGTTATTCCTCTATAGTAAGCAGAATTATTGTTCTGACCTTTGTTTTTGTAAATCGGTGTCAAAAGTCCTGTTTTTAACGAGTCTGGAATGTTCGCATTGTCAAAAATTGACTGTATGATGCTTTGAATGAGTGTAATCGTTTCTTCACCAGCATAATCAATATGCTCTACAGTTATACCATAAATGTCTTGAGCTTTTCCTCTGTTCAGAGATTTCACTGCTGTTTGTATCTCTTCTTTTGTTATTGGGGATATTTCTTTGTTTTTCACTATATTCTTTATGCACTCGATTTCGAATTTTATAAATCTTTCAAATTCAGAGTCGTAGTCCGGGTTTTCCTCAGGATAGGCTAAGGATTCAAAGTGTTTTTTAAATCCATCTATAATTTCATTTTCTACGTAGTGTTTATTACCAACGTAAAGGTCGCAGATCAGGTTGTTTCCTTTTCTTCTTTGTTTGTTAATAAGTTTATAGAACAGATTCATGTCACTTTTCTTTGCTTCTAAAATAATCTCTTTAGCTTTGTTTTCTCTTAAAGCAATTGTTGTTCTAATGTCTCTCCGTAGTTGTTTTTTAAGTAGTTTCCTTTCATTTATTAGGAATTGAGTTTGTTGTTGATCAGTCCCTGATATTTTCTTATTTAGTGCTCTGATGGCTTTCACAGATGCTTTAATTTGAGCTGTGTTACTTGTTGGTTAATAGTCTCTTCGTTCAGCGAGTCTGGTTTTACGAGTTGTTTAACACCATCGTTGACAAGTGCTGTGTATAGGTCCTTATCTACTTTGTCCTATTTGGTCCTTCGATTTGGATTACTTGGCTTCTGTTCTTTCTTTCAGAATTTTACTGAGACTTCAATAAAGATGGGATAGTGGTCAGAAGTGTTAGTAGCACAATGTATCACTGATTTAGTTGATATATTCACATTGTTTGATTTAGACGTTATAAAGTAGTCTATTTCAGAACAGTCGTTTCCATGTGGGTTTATATATGTTTTTCCACTTGTTGAATACATAAGGTTACATTCCTTAAGAAATTCTTGTATATACTTTAGTCTCTCAGAGTTATGAGTCTTTGAAAGATCTTCGTTAATGTCACCTCCGATGATGAGAGTATGAGTGTTGCAGTATTTTTGCACAATTTCGTACAGTTGGTCTGTACACTCGAAGAAACTTTGATTTGAGTCTTTATAGCCTCTTGATGGCATGTACACTGATATAAGCAGAATTGGACTTTCGATAGTTTCTATTTCAATACATTGTATTCTTTCACTGCCATCATTAAGTATTTTTATCATGTGATTTATCTTATTTTTCCATATAATGGCGACTCCTCCGTAACCTCTGGGTATTTGAGTAGGTTGTATTGGGTTGTTTTGGTCTACAGCTTTACCACAAGAGTTAATATTGTCACTAAATTCATTAAGAAGATGTAGTTGATAATGAAAGAGCCAATGTTCTTGGAGCAGTATTATATCATGTTTACTTAATAATTCGTTTATTATTGGACCACTTGATATTTTTGCAGTTGAATGACACAATTGAGAGTTTATTTTCTGTCACTAAGTTACCTTTTGTGTTTGGTGGCCCGGCCACAAAAAAGACTGATTATGAGTAGGTAGGTTTTCAACACTATTTATGTCGCTTCTGTTGTTTCTTGTTGTTCTGTATTCAGCTTTATCAGGCTGAGAGTTCTTTTCTTTCACATTTGTCTGTTTGGTGTGGTTTTTTGTCCTTTCTAGATTATATTCACCTTCTCTTCTATGTGGAGCACCATCTTTTGTGTTGTTAGTTGTCTGTCTTTTTCTAATGGGAATAGGAATAAATTGTAGAGGTTGTCCAGTTAAAGCTTCCTTAACTTGATCTGGTCTTACATAAATCACGTTTTCCTTATTTCTACACTGTGCTTGTGGTCTGTTGTTATGAATGGGTTTTGTATTAGGAGTGGGTCTCTTATTTTCTGGTTCATTTTGGTGTCGAATGTTTGTATCAACGTTTAGATTCTGATCATGTTGGTTGGTAGATTCCGAATTTAATGAATGCCTGTTGGGTATGTTGTTTATAAGGTTGTCTATTTGGTTATCAACCATTTGAAGTATATATTCGGAAACTTTGTTGTGTATTTTATCCAAAAGATCACTATTTTCTTTGTTTTCGGTCCTAGGCAGGTGAGATCTAAATTCAGAATGTTCTAGGAAAGAGTTTCTGTCGTTCAGAGTTCTTATAGATGCTTGTAATTCAGTTTTTTCCTGTTCAAGTTTTTTGATATAAGAGTTCAATCTAGTTACTTCCTTTGTGTTGTCATTTAATGCCTTTTCTTTAAGTTGTGATTCATGTTCCTTTTTTTTAGCTTTGCTTCCCATGCGCGCAATTTATTAGTCTTCATTTTTTCTTGAGAAATAGAGTCTGTAGTTGAGGAATGAGTAATAGCAGTTGTTAGTCCATGAGCCAGAATGGGTTTTGTTCCCCCCCCCCCCCCCAGGGGGAATTTTGTAGACCATATTTTTCTGAAAGTCCATGGTATGTAGAACATTTTGAGACATGTTAGCACTCTGGCGAGTGGGGCTTTTGTAAGATACGTTACTTTAAAGTAGCACACCCAACAAAATTTTGAAAATGAATTTTAAAAGAGTACCCAAAATATTGAAGTCAAAATGACAAAAAGTTGACTGCTTAATAATATATTTGTGTTGCTGATTAACTGAAGGGGCCATTTTTGGATTTTTTAGAAGAATCTGGTCATCTTAAGGGTCATGATATTGCAGTAAAATACGTTACCCTTAAATTTCATGGAAACCTATGAATATAGAAATAAATTGTCTATCCCTGCCTCACTGGGAATTTTGTTAACATTGCCTGTTTGTTATTCCATGGTATATAGAACATTTTGAGACTTGTTAGCACTCTGACAAGTGGGGCGTTAGTGAGATACGTTACCTCAAAGTTAATTACCCATCATATTTTCAAGACAAGATTTTAGGTTTGTACAGTGAAAATATGAGTCATAATGACCAGAGGTGGTCTTTTAATACCAAAATTTATGTTGCTGAATGTATGCAGAGCAAATTCATAGTAATACTTTGTAAATAAATCCCCCTTGAAGGCATGATATGGAAGTAAAATACGTTACTTTTGAATTTCAAAGAAAGGCACATAGATAGAAATGATTTTTTCATAGCTGCCCCATTGGGAAGATTGTTAACAATGATTTTCTAAAAGCCTATGCAATATTGAATATTTTGAAATTTGTTAGCAGTCTGGCCACTGGGGCAAATGCCAGATACGTTACTTTAAAGAAGCCAACCCTAAAAATTTAATAAAACAATTTTAGCTGTATGTCTTGTTAAAGAAATTACCTGTAAATTAGTGAAAATTAAATTATATTGTGTTTTGTTAATGATATTTGTGATTTTGGAGGTATTTGAAGCCCATTTACATTATGACTTGAAAAATATAGCCCTTACAAGCAATGCATGGGAGTAAAATACGTTACATTTAAATTTCAATTTAATGTATTCAAAAGAAATGTTATATTCATCAATGCTCTACTGAATGTTTTGTTTACTGTGTTTTTCTACAAGCTTCTCTCCTTTGGAAGATTTTAAATTTTAAAATGCATCTGGCCATCAAGCTATTTGCAAAATACGTTACTCTAAAGTAACCAATTTACCCATCAATTACCATAGGCTTATTGATATCTCATCTGATTGCAATTATTGTAAAATCCCTCATTGTCTAAATCAACCATAAACCATAACTGTTTAAAGAAATTTAAGGTATCAATATAAATTTTAGTCATTTCAAGACTCATTGTGGTTTTAAAAGCGTGCAAAAAACGTTACCACTTATTTATAGGTATAATTATTATTGAGCCGCTATCATAGTTTAAGGAAATGCACCAAACACAATGTTGAGGCAGCTTCCAAACACAATGTTGAGGCAGCTTATGGTTTCTTCTATTTTTGAGACTTTTTTTCACAATTTTACAATAAAACACAAGTTATATATGTTACTTCTGATGATAAGAGACAGTTTTTATTGTGAAAATTGATGACCAAATAGACGAAAAAAGCTGTTCCTACAATATTTTTAAGCAATATTTCCATCAATTTAGTGAAAATTCCTTGAAGCATTTTAGCTCTCTATTGTTTCCAATTGAATGCGAAGTACATTGCATGCAATCCTAGTTTCGCCAAGAAACTGCGCAATTCAGTTCAATACTGAAAATTTACATGTAATATGACCATATTATGTTCAAATGAATAGAATATTGCCATATACATTTTGATTTAGCTATCTAAGAGAGTAATATATGTTACATTTAAAAGGCCTTTTTTAGAAAATCAAACATAACTGCTGCTTCCAAAGGACAATTATGTGCACACCAATTGTAATGCTCTTGAACATGATTAGTTCTTACAAAAGTAAAGATTTTAGTAAAACAAAGATGCTTAAAAAATGCTTTACCTTTGAACTAGGTACAAACTACAAGTACTTTTTATGCAGAAAGAAACATGTCTTAGATAGAATTTGCGCTTCTTTTATATCTTACATTCTGAAACAATGAAATAATTATGATAAATTGCTTAAGCAATACGATTTCCTCAATATCAAGCCCTCATTCAAATACAACCCAAGACTTGATTAATAAAAATAAGAAAATTGCATGATGGGTCTACAAGTCACATGCTTATAGGAGCTTTTTGGGTGTTTATGTGTAAATTGCTGGTGATTTGACATTCTATTTGCATTCCTGTTTGACAAAGCTGGCTGACTTTCAAAATATATATACATGCAGTTTGTGTTAAAGTAGAGAAAAGAATTGAAGAATGCCCATTCTAATTTATATACGCATGGTTCTTGGACATAAATCTCATATTTTTCTCATGTGCACAAGTACAAGACTCTTCTACTAATCATTTAGTTTTATTCTAACCACTTGGCCAACATTCCAGACAAACAATTTAAAAAAAATGCAGTTGAACCAAAAAATCCATCTGAATCAAAGAGAAACACTAATTTTGATTTAAATGGCCACAGTATTGATACTGAAGTGTATTTACGATAATTGCGACTTGTTTTATACAAATGGTAACATACGTTACTAGATTATGACCATCGGTATTCTGTTTCAAAACATTTATAGGCAACAAACAAACCAATGCACGAAATTAGAGATAAATGATAAACTTGCTTAAGTGACTAAGTAATTTTGAAAAAAAGTTTCAATTGATTAAATTTTTTTGGCTGTCATGCTGCATTGTGTGATAGATAGATATATAATTGCACTGAACAGATATTTCCCTATGATGAAATTAAACAACAGGTATAGTACAACACAAAGTACCTATCCATATCTATCAAAAAGCCAGTATTTTTATTGAATATCTCAAGGTATTTGTAATTTCTCATGTAAAATGATTATCAAGATCTCTGCAAATTTAGAAGGGTGTAGGTATTTCGATTTCAGCTATTGGATATACATGTATTAATGATTTGGCTATTTCAAAATTATAATCTCAAATCTTGTTATCAAATTTTTAACTTTGTGAGATGGGATACTACAAATGATACTAACTTCAATTTGTGTGATTTATCACTTTACATTAAAAGACAATATGTAAATTCTAGCATTAAATAAGAATTTTCTTCCTGGCTGTTCTAAGATATAACAATGACTTCTCAATTCAGGTCTAAATTTTAATACCATAAGTACTAGGAATCTTTGATCTTTTGTTGGTCACACATTTGCTTTCAGTACCGATGCATTTTCTAAGAAACAGAACTGAGAGCTATAAATTCTAAGATTTTTAACCCTTATTGATGAAAAATAAAACAGTTTAAATGGGTTTTGGTAAAATATTTTGAGGTAACGTATGTTACAACATTCCTTTAGAGACATAAAGCATTTGTTGTTATAAAGATATCAGTTATAAATGATATTCTTGTTTTATTATGCATGATCAGAGTACAAAATTGCACCTGCCATTCTCCTTTCTGTTTATGAACTGCATATGAAATAACATTGTATAAAGAGTTTGAAAGGACATGCGCTCAAATCTTTTCATTTTTTTCACGTATAAAACACGCAATATGCAGGCCAAAATAAACTATGTAAATATTAATCCATCATATTATCGTGTGCATTTTGCCAACAAGTTTTGACTTTGAATATTTTTGGCACCCAAATGCCAATATCTTTATTTCTGCGAATATTGAAAAACAATTTTGTAATTGTAACGTATATTTCACATATTTTCCTGAATCATGCAGGGTTCTGTGGATGTTTTATCACTCATACTCAAGAATGATGTATTAGATAGTACTGAAATCGCAATTTGCCCAAAAAATTTCACAAAATGGGAGCAAAATGTAGCATTTAATAAGGATCCAGGGTGGGTGATTTCAAAGTAACGTATCTTACAAAAGCCCCACTCGCCAGAGTGCTAACATGTCCTAAAATGTTGCTTGTACATGTACCTTTCAGAAAATCATAGTGTACAAAATTCCCCCTGGGGGGGGGGGGGAACAGGGGTCCCAGTAGCCCATAGTCTATGTGGTATTACAGTTGTTTTCTTTGTTTGTTTGTAGTTCATTTGTTTTATCTTCAGTAGGGAGGCAATTGTAGCAGACATAGGTGTTATTGTCTTCGTGAATACACGCTTCATGAAATATAATAATACATATTTCACAGGTTGTTGGGTTTGTCTCAATTTGTATGTTACATTTTCCACAGGGTATACAGTCATAGTTGGGTTTATCACTTTGATTCGTATTAGTGTTGTGGATATCATTGTCCGTTAGAATAATTTCTTCATCGAGTATGCTTCTAGCTATTGAGAAAGAAGGGACGACATCTTGCTGGGAGTTGATATGTTTCGGAGAGTTTATTTGGTTGCATACTTTACACTTGTAATTATCTAATGTGTCTTCTTCATTTAGTTTTATTTCATTTTTTGAAAGTTTTTCACAATTGTAGTGAATCCAATGATTACCAAAGTTGCAGTAGGTCGCCTTAGATTTACACTGTTTTTTTGCATTTTGGACACTTAGTGTTTTCAGCAATTGTTGTTGTTTTAAGGTCAACCTTGTTGGCTGATGTTTCGCTTAGGAGACATTCAAGTTGTGTTTTCATTAGAGTCTTCAGGGATGAGAGTGATTCCTCCGATCCGATGATAGAGGCTATCAGTTCATGTATTTTAGGAATATCAATCTTCATACATCTCGAGATATTTTCACCGTTTATCAGAAATTTTGACGTTGTGTTGTATAAATTGATAGTATACGACGTGTTGTCTTTGAAGTGAGCACGAATAGAGGTTTGAACAGTAGCAATACCAGTGGAGTCTGACATATGAGTAACTTCTGCTGTTCCTATTAGTGGATCCAGCTCTGAGAAATATTTGTTGATGGCCCATTTGAATAGCTCATAGGTTGCTGTATCAGCTGTGCATACCATTCCACCTTTAGTAGGTTTGTAGGTTAAGCTCTGCAGTCTATTTGCAGCTTTGAGTTTTTTAATCAGGGATTTTTCCATGTTTAATGTGTAGTCAGCTGTCGTGATCTTAGTTGACATACTGTTTGCTTGTCTTTCTTTGTTGTTTCTTGTTTTCAGCATTTTGGAAGTAGAAAGTTAACAGCCCTGAGGTCAAAGTGGTCAGAGATAGAGCACAACGGTACAGTAAGTGAGAAAATAAGACTTACTCAAGATCTGTGTACTGGTAGGTTGCTAGGTTGATTTACAGCTAATTGTTCGACTGCTTGAAAAGTACATAAAGTCTAATTCGGCTATGATAATGTAAATTTAAAATTTCAAACATGCACGTTCGTTCGCGTTACATAGGATTAGTTCCTAAATTCTAAAATGTTATTAAAATGTAATAAAATTCAAGTTATTAGGTTGAAAATCAGTTTCTAAAAAGTAAATTCAATATGGCGACGATTTTTGGAGCGAAATCACCACGAGTAAAATTGTTTGTTAAAATCGGTTAAAAGTAGCACTGGTACGTTCGCATGAGTTTTAAACTTGTTTCACAACAAACCACCACCGTATAAATGTTTACTAAAACACAATATAAGAGTTCTTCAGTAAAAGTCTTCGTTAAAAAACAGCTAAAACTTCAGAGCTCAAAAACACGTCCGCCCTTCACCACCACCACCGCACAATTTACGTGTTGTGTTTGACACGTATTTGGATTTCCGATTGCGGCGTGTGTAAAATCACTCTTTATAAGCCCGGTAAGTGAAATTGATTTAAAAACTATCGTGAAATCTATTTTTTACAATGGGCTTTCAGTACAGAAATATTTTAGTTGCCGCCAACCCGAGAATCGACCTTCGACTGCTGCTGTGAATGGTTTGAGTTCTCCTTATATCATGATATGGGTATTTAGGACTAACTGGTCCTCCAGACTAGTGGCAAAAAGAAGGTGGTGTTGTTTTTTCTCCCGAAAAACTTAAGGTGTCACCCATCTAGTTACCGTCTGTTAACTTTTTTCAATGTTTCCAACTCTACCTGTTACCTGTGGATCGAGACCTTCATAGGCTTGAGCCTCTACAGTATGGTCCTTTTCTTCGTTTTCATTTCTTAACCTCGTCATTCTCTATAATAGCTCGCAAAATATAGATCTACATGTTTGAATTCATTTCGCAAATTAAAGGAGTATGATAAATTTTCACGCTCCCCCCCAACACACACACAAACAAAATCTCTTATTTTAATAGAATTTCGTTCGATTGTTGTTTCGTCACTTACCTCAAATATTTGTGGAGCTCAGTACCCGTATAAAGGGCCGTTTCGATGGCTTCTGGGGTAAAATGGCCCCGATTCCCCTTCCCGTGGAACCAGGCAAGGGCGGCCACGCAAATAGAGGTGCACTGATTGCCGGCATATTTACCAGGCATCATGGACTGGTTCTTCGTGCCTCTAATTATCCTACAAGGATCTGTAAAAATCAAGTTTCTACTTTATACTACATACGTGAATCAAGGACCACTTTTGGGTGATATTTTGAGAGATTCTCTCATTTTTCTAGCAGAAATGTCATTGAAAGTGGCTTAACGAGAGAAAAATCTGAAAATAAGAAGATAGAAGATAAGAAAATAGTGAAGAATTTCATAAAAAATTTCTCGGTAAAGTCTTATTTCTCAAAAGATTTGGCTTAATGAGATATTTTGCACGTGATATTCAGCCAGAATTATCCCTGGTGAATCTGGAATTGTTACCCCAGGTTAGGACAAACATCTGCCAGTAGTTGCAAGGTTGTACATAGTGCTTGCTAACAAGGGCGTTACTACCATTACCCACATTGCGCAAGTGTGTAATAGAAATAAATCTTGTTTCGAAAAATATCGTTGATGAGTTATCATAACATCGAAGCTACAGCTTTTTCAAGCTGTAGTTTCGATATTTTGATTATTCACAATCTTATTGTCTAAAGAAGTTGTGAGTTCTGTTCCGTCTGCAGTTATCACTATCGGTATCACGTCGTCCTACGAAGTTGTTAGTTGTGACCAGTCTGTAGTGGCCACGATCGATGTCTTATTGTCTAAAGGAGTCTCAATCTGTAGTGGTTACGATCGGTGTCTCTTCGTCTTAAGAATTCGTTAGTTTTGGTCATTGTGTTGTTGTAACTACCAGTGTCTATTTGTTTAATAAAGAAGTAATGCATTGGTATCTTCTTTAGTGGTTTCTGTCAGTGTTCGTATAAATTGTGAGCTATGGCCAGCTGTATTGGTCACTATTGGTGTCTGTTTATCTAAAGTAGTTGGCAGTTGTCGTCGATTAGTATTGGTCACTATCAGTATATGTTTGTTTTAATCAGTTTTGAGTAGTGGTTACTATGTATTGGTTACTAACTGTGTATACAGTTAAAACATCGTGAAATTGACAAGATGAATGCTTTTGGAATGAATTTGGAATGAAAATAAATGAGTGTGTGGAGCGAGTTTTGGGTGAAATTAAAGGGAGAGAACCCAATATCGCTAATTTTGTTCAGAATGAACAAAATTAGCTATATTCATTAAATATACACAAAAGTTCTGTAAATTGCTTCCTATTTCTTCAAGAACCAATCAGACGCTAACAATTTCAATTATATCAGTGAAATCGCGATTTTTTCCATTGATATTTTTTTTTAATTTAGCTGGAGATTGTATACTTTTTAGTCATTTGGAGCGTTTTTGATCGATTTGAGTAGATGTTCGGAATGAATGAATGAATGAATGAATGAATGAATGAATGAATGAATGAATGAATGAATGAATGGAGCACTGGGTGAGTGTTTTAGAATGGTTTTAATTGAAATGAATGTGAATTTCACGATGTAAGAACTGTATTTGAATAAAGAAGTTTTGAGTTGTGGGTTTTCTGTAGTGGTCACAATCGGAGCGCCTTCCTCTAAAGACGCTGTGAGTTGTGATTATTTTGTAGTGGTCATTATCGGTGTATGTTTGCCTAAAGAAGCTGTGAGTCATTATGAATCAGTAGTTGTCACTATATGTGTCTGATTGTTTTAAGACGTTGCTTGTTATGGTCAATCTGTAGTGGTCACTTTCGGTGTTTCTTTGGTCTAAACAAATAGTGAGTTTTGCTTAGTCTGTAGTGGTCACTATCGGTGACTTTTTTTAATAAAGAAGTTGTGAGCTATAATCAACATGTAGTGGTTGCTTTCGGTGTCATGTCGTCTAAAGAAATTGTGAGTTATGCTCAGTCTGTTGTGGTCACTTTCGGTGTCTAAGTGTCTAAAGAAGTTGTGAGTTGTAGTCAGTATGTAATTGTCACTATCGGTGCTTGTTTGTCTAAAGAAATTGTGAGTCATGAACAATCAGTAGTGAACAGTTAAGGTGACTGTTTGTCAACAGAAGTTGAAAGTAACTGTCAGTCCGTAGAGCTCATTTCGTTGCCTTGTTGTCAAAACTAAAAAAAAATTGAGTTGTGGTCAGTCTGTAGAGGTCACAATCGGTGTCTTGTTGTCTCAAAAAGTTCTGAGTTGTGGGTAGTCTATAGAGGTCTTAATTGGTATCTTGTCTAAAGAAGTTCTAAGTTGTGGTCAGTATGTAAAGGTCAATATCAGTGTCTTGTCTCAAAAATTTCTGAGTTGTGATCAGGCTATAGAGGTCATTATTTAGTGTCTTGTCTAAAGAAGTTCTGAGTTGTGGTCAGTATGTAGAGGTCAAATATCAGTGTCTTGTCTAAAGAAGTTCTAAGTTGTAGTTAGAGTGTAGAGGTCAATATCGCTGACGTGTCTTAAGAAGTTTTGAGTTGTGGTCAGTCCGTATTGATCACTTTCGGTGTCTAAGTGTCTAAAGAAGTTCTGAGTTGTGGTCAGTATGTAGAGGTCAAATATCAGTGTCTTGTCTAAAGAAGTTCTAAGTTGTAGTTAGAGTGTAGAGGTCAATATCGCTGACGTGTCTTAAGAAGTTTTGAGTTGTGGTCAGTCCGTATTGATCACTTTCGGTGTCTAAGTGTCTAAAGAAGTTCTGAGTTGTGGTCAGTATGTAGAGGTCAAATATCAGTGTCTTGTCTAAAGAAGTTCTAAGTTGTAGTTAGAGTGTAGAGGTCAATATCGCTGACGTGTCTTAAGAAGTTTTGAGTTGTGGTCAGTCCGTATTGATCACTTTCGGTGTCTAAGTGTCTAAAGAAGTTCTGAGTTGTGGTCAGTATGTAGAGGTCAAATATCAGTGTCTTGTCTAAAGAAGTTCTAAGTTGTAGTTAGAGTGTAGAGGTCAATATCGCTGACGTGTCTTAAGAAGTTTTGAGTTGTGGTCAGTCCGTATTGATCACTTTCGGTGTCTAAGTGTCTAAAGAAGTTCTGAGTTGTGGTCAGACTTTAGAGGTTAATATTGGTGTCTCGTTGTTTAAAGAAGTCAACCTGTAATGGTCACTATCGATGTCTAATGTCTTATAGTCCGTTTGACTTCTATATGGACCAACATTTCGCAAAAAATCTCAGAATTGAATCAATGAAACGTATTTTTTTCTTGTCATATCATATTTTCCATCTAATACCATGACAAATCTTGTTTTTCAGAATTTTTGAATGTAAAATAAGGATTTTGTCCGTCCGTCTACATGTTAACACCCAGCCTTTCATACCTTCTCGTGTCTGTGATAAACGGAACAGCGACTTGTCCAACCAAAAATAGTTATGATTTGCATAGGGGCCGAGTCAAAAGTGTATGATTTTAAGTGAGTCGTTTTGGTATAAAATCGAGTATTTTTATGTATTTAATTTGGTCGAAGATTTTTAATTCCCTCGGATATCAAATATGAGTGTAGTTTTTTATGCTCCCCGAAGGGAGAGCATATAGCCGCCGCTTTGTCTGTCCGTCCGTCCGTCCGTCCGTACGTCCGTAATTCCGTCCGTCCGTCCGTCCGTCCATAATTCCGTCCGTCCGTCCGTCCCCACCTATTTCTCCATAACCATATAATAATCTCCATATAATGTTTGTTACCTTTACGTTAGCGCGTAAAATACAGTTATTCTTTCATTTCTCCTAGTCTTATGCTCAGAATTTGATGAAATTTCACATTTGAGTAGCAAATCAGATGCTCTTTACCCTAAAGTATTTGAAATTTGTGTCTAAAGATATGTCATGCAAAAAGGGGGTTTAATGTTTGTTACCTTTATGTTAGCTGAATAAGATAACAGCTTATTTGAGTCTTTGAAATCTGACCACAGAGCATATCTCCTAAAGTATAATAGCTATCAACTTGAAACTTTATGGGTGGATAGATCTTAAGGAGGAGAAGTGCAGTGCACAAGAACTACAACTCTTGCTTGCATAATTTTGCAGTTATTGCCCTTTGTTATTTTTGATACTAAGATTATGTCTGGAGCATATCTCCTAAAGTATAATAGCTATCAACTTGAAACTTTATGGGTGGATAGATCTCATGGAGGAGAAGTGCAGTGCACAAGAACTACAACTCTTACTTGCATAATTTTGGAGTTATTGCCCTTTGTTATTTTTGATACTTAGATTTTGTCTCGAGCATATCTCCTAAAGTATAATAGCTATCAACTTGAAACTTTATGGGTGGATAGATCTCATGCAGGAGAAGTGCAATACACCAGAACTATAACTTTTGCTTGCATAATTTTGGAGTTATTGCCCTTTGTTATTTTTAATACTTAGATTTAATAGGAGGTAAATCTCTGACAGTACAAAAGAATCTTTAATCTATTAGGCTTCAGTTTACTATCAAGCTTTTGTGGCGGGGGATGTCCATGTCCAACATGGCTCTTGTTTTTGTGACAATGCCTTATTCGGGGAGCATAATCCGTCTCTGACGGCTCTTGTCTTTGTTTAAAACCCGTTTGGTCAGATAAATTAAAATTGTTGTTATCTATTTTTAGACGAACCCTATATTCACATATTTAGACCAATCAAAAAGCATTATTTAACGAAGTCCTTATGAATTTCACGAGGAAAACTAGATAAGCAGGCGAATAATAACGGAACAAATCACGAGATATTTAAGTTTAAGATGACCTGCCAGTCGATATGCTAATTAGCACGTCCAAATAAGGAAAAATGGACATTTCTTCTGTCAAATGTTTAGTATAAAACCACGTGTTTTTACTATTGTTTACATCCTTTTAAAGCCTAAACAGCCTTCTTTACCCCTCGTGTTTAAGAGCGGGAAATGTGAAAATATTAACATTAACTAGATAGACAAAATCATCATTTTGAAATCATTTTATTTTCAAAAAATATTTTTTGGAATGGTATTAAGCTGAAATTAAGATTTTACCACATACAAATAGCTAATTCAAACTCGATTTTATGCAATTGATGAAAAGGTCGGTCCATATAGAAGTCAAACGGACTATAAGAAGTTGTGAGTTTTTTGTCAGTCCGTAGTGGTCACTATCAGTGACTAATTTTATAAAGAAGTTATAAGTAATGGTCACTATCGATGTCTAACTGTCTTAAGAAGTTGTGATTTTTTGTCAGTTTGTAGTGGTCACTATCAGTGACTAATTTTATAAAGAAGTTATAAGTAATGGTCAATATCGATGTCTAACTGTCTTAAGAAGTTGTGATTTTTGTCAGTCTGTAGTGGTCACTATCAGTGACTAATTTTTATAAACTTATTGAAAGAAGTAATAAGTAATGGTCACTATCGATGTACTATCAGTGATTAATATTTATAAACTTTTTAAAAGAAGTTATAAGTAATAGTCACCATCGATGTCTAATTGACAGTAATTGTCTTAAGAAGTTGTGAATTTTTTGTCAGTCCGTAGTGGTCACTATCAGTGACTAATTTTATAAAGAAGTTATAAGTAAAGGTCGCTATCGATGTCTAATTGTCTAAAGAAGTTGTGAGTTTTTTGTCAGTCTGTAGTGGCCACTTTCAGTGACTTTTTGACTTAGAAATTGTTAGTTGGGGTCAGTTTGTGCAGTGTCACGGTCAGTGTCGTTGGTTGGTTGTCTAAAGTAGTAGTCAGGTAAAGTCAGCGTGAAGCGATCACTATCAGTGTCAGTACTGTCTGTCTGTCTGTCTATCTGACTGTAATTGTTAGTTGTGGTAGGTCTGAATTACTTAAAATTTAAGAAAAAAAGGCAATAGTTTTATGTTAAAAAGTATTTAAATTAGTCAACAATTAGTATATAACTATTATCCATGATTAATGCCCTGGCAGGGCGGAGCCTAAGTAACGGGTCGTTGCACTTAAGGTTAAGGGAAATCACCTTTATCTCAAATAACCTACTTCTAAAGAGAGTCGATATAAATAAATCGAGACCTTTAATCGTATATTGGTAACCAAATCCTCGAAACTTCAGCTTGATCAAGCTGAAGTTACGAGGCTTTGGTAACCAAATGATAAAATGTGTTCACTCTCTCGAAGCACGTGAGCCCTCTAGGTTTTAGGATACAGTTATTTGCATGCGTTCACGATTATTGCCGACTTACTTTTCAATGAACCCAAAATATTTTAAAGTTAACTCGCCAAATTACGTCACGGCTAAGCCCCGCCCTGCCAGTTCATTAAATACGCAGAATACAGTTGTTATAACAACAAATACAATATTCCTTAAATTTTTGGATACCATCTCAACGCTTATAAGTGAATAATTTTATGGCCTTAAGTCTCCGTTTTTGGTCACTAAATATCTTCTATCTTGAAATATAACTTTTTTTGGAAACTTTTAAGTTATTCATAGATCTTAAACTGTGAAATCTAAAGTATCTTAGTTTTGTTGTCGTAAGTTTCAATACTAACCCTATAACAATGTCAAAGTCAATATAAATTTAACTGAGTATATTTCAGGATGTTAAAGATTATATATTATAATTAACTTTAATTTTTTTCCTTTATAAAAAATTCTGTTCGAAATAAAAGAAAATGCAAATTAAAAAAAATAGTTAGATTGTCAAATTCAAGGAAATATTAATTTATTTTTAATTTGTTTATCTAACTTAATAAACTCACCTTTCTCAAATCTTTTCAGAAAAAAAAAACAAACGAAAAGGCTAGAAGGGTATAAATAACTTACCTATTGGTTTTGGAATATCTTCTTTTCTTTGCATACATGGCATACATGTACAATTATCGACGATCGACATAATTTTGTAATTCTCTGCGTACACTTTACGAATAAAATCAAATTCAGGCGAAAATTTTAAAAATAATACTTTTTGCAAAATACTAGCTTACGCTGTGTGCTTCAACGTTGCGATGAGCGATGAAACTAATAACGCAGACGTGACGTTGGACAACGCTTAATCCGACGTAGATGTAGACCCTTTGCTAATCAAATTTGGCTTCAATTTAGTACAAAATGTTTTTATTCGTGTACCACTTTTAGTGAGTATTCCATTTATTATTTTATTTTTTTATAACATTCGCTTTCGTCTGGTTGCAGAATTAAACGTTTGAACGTAATTATTGATACGCCAGTTTCTATGGAACTATTTTTGTGCACTAACGTCTTTTTGTTTAGCGACGTCGTTACGTCAGCGTTTTTGGCTTCTACGAAAACCTATTCCATGCAACAAATAATTGCAGTTTTAGCTTGATAATGAAAAAATAAGTCGCTTCTAAAATTTAAAAATTGCATCTTAATTGGCCATTTCTTTTCTTTTTAAAACTTCAACCTTTAGATCTATACTACTCAAACGTTCTAAGCGCTTTAACTTTCACGATTTTTCACACATTTTCCGTTTTTATTTTGAAATTTATGTGAACTTTGTCTTTCGAAAGAGTGGCCATTCAGTCATCATCTTATCCAATTGTTTTGTTAATTTATGCACCAGTAAGTCCTAAAGACTGAATTAAATGCATGTACCCTCAAATTCAAAAGTCACAAAATTGACACTTTTAAGAGAAATGTTAATTTTTCGATACTTGAAAAACGCAAAGCCTATCAATCTTTTGTACTAAAATCAGTGGTTTAACGCCTGTGGACTTCTAAAATTAATAAGAAATGCCAAAACTTTCTACACAATCATTATCCTAACAAGAAATGTCAAAACTACCCCACCACCAATGAAATTGGGGGTACTCCTACTTTCGTTTAATTTTAAAAAAATTCTTGTTGAATTATTTCACTGATTTTTCTATTGTTGCCTTCATGAATGATTTGGCTACATTATTCAAGCAAAAACGGGATGATACCATGCGGCATTTATAACATATTACCAAAAAGGCAAGTGCCCGCTTAGGAGTTTTGAGGAGTATATTGAAATTATATTTCTTTATAAATAATGAATTTGTCTTGATTAATTGTGGATGTTGATCGTTTTCGCGTGGTCTCAGTATGGTGAACTTTTATTTTGGTTTATACGTTGGTAGTAGCTTTCTATTCTCTCGGTGCATTTCCTAGGCCATAAGTGTATTTCCGAGCCACGAAATTCACATCATTTTCATTTCTGGCTGGAAATAATACCGCATATATAGACTCATATTGTACCGTATCCGATATAGTATTATCCGTGATTAATGCCCTGGCAGGGAGGAGCCTAAGTAACGGGTCGTTGCCTAAAGGTTAAGGGAAATCAGCTTCTATCTAAAATAACCTCCTTTTAAAGAGAGTCGACATAAATAACTCGAGACCTTAAATTGTAGATTGGTAACCAAATCCTCGTATCTTCAGCTTAATCAAGCTGAAGTTACGAGGCCTTGGTAACCAAACGATGACATGTGTTCACTCTCTCGAAGCAAATGAATTCTTTAGGTTCTAGGATACGGCTTTTTGCACGCGTTAACGATGATTACCGACTAAAATTTAATAGAACCCAAGCTATTGAAAATTGAACTTGCCAAATTACGTCACGGTTAAGCCCCGCCCTGCCAGTTCATTTATTACGCAGAATACCATGTGATATTCGTATAATACCCAGTACCTTAACGTATATCCGGTAGCGCATCGTATCCGATCGTAGGAATCGTATTCTATTAAATGGCTTTCTGCGGCTTAGAATCAAAGTGAAATGATTTAATTTGCGTTCACGGTTCCCATCAAGATTCTGTACTTTCTGATTGGCCAAAAAATTGATTTCATTTCTCAATGAAAATTATTTTTTAGCGGTTATTTGGTTAGCTTGGGCACAAAGTAGTTCCATAAGAAATCCCTCTAATTTTTACAAAAAAATAATTTCACTTTGCCTCATGATACTGAATAATAACGTTTGAAATTATGAAGGTATGGAACCGAAAATCTAATCACGCTTCTTATGTATTAATCCGTTTTTCTTGGATTTGTGTGATTTGGCCGATTACATAGAGGATAATCGTTTGTTTCAGTGTAAGATCGATTTATATTTCATTGAGTGAACGTCAAAAGCTATATTTTCACGAGTGGCAGAGCAACGAGTGAAAATATAGATTTTGTTGTTCACGATATGAAATATTTATCGATCTTACTCGAAAAACAAACGCTTATTCTATTTCTTTAATGCAAAAAGGAGACAAAATGTGAAATTTCTAGGACATATTTTCGTAAAGCGCGTCATTTTGCACGTGATTGTTATGCAACGTTCATTGTGACGTCACTTATTTCGCCCCGCATAGATGACGTCAGATAGGGTGAAATGCAAAAAAGCAGGATATAAGTTTTTGATAATTTCACTGCTTTTGCGGTGAGATTATCAAGTGATAATCTACCGTTATTCCTCGATAAACCACCGAAAAGCATTAAAGATTTTTTTTTTAAATTCTGACCTCCATTAATTAAAAGTGTTCTCCATTTCGTAAATAAAGTAGCCTTCTAGAAAGTGCGGAAAGTGTGAAGACTGGTATGTGTTCTGTGACAGAGGCTTTTGTTTCCTTTGATGATTCTCCATTATGACATACAAATTTGTGAGAAAAAAAAAATCGGGGAACATAGCCCGTCTCCGACGGCTCTCTTTTTTTTTTTTTATCAGTTGTTTGTTTAAGGGGGTGGGGGAGGGGGGTATTTAATTTCAAACACGTGTGATTTGTTACGCAAAAATGGACTGTATCAAATATCAGATTCAGAAAATCAGCGAAAAGTTTCACCCAAATGGAAGTCAGTCTGCGCAGTCTGCAGTCGGGATTCGTGAATTTTGAACTTTCCTGAATCTTTGTCTTGCTGAAATTATTATCATCATCATTGTTTATTTATTTATTTTATTTTATTTTTATTTTTTATTTTTTATTTTTATTTTTTTTTTTGACAATTTGGGGGATATTCAAATCAGTCTTGGCAGTTGGCACAAGATTTGCCACAAGTACTAATTTCAAAATTCGTGCAGTGTAATGTCGCGCAGTTTGATCTTAGACCATACTGTTAGGCATTGCGTTTGGCAGGAATATAACTTGAACAGAAGTCGGGATAGTTAACTATTGATTTTTACTCCTTGAAAAAAAAACGCTATAGTATATTAAATGACAAAGTCGAAACTTCTAGAACTACTTCTTTATCTATTAGAACTGGTTCAAGAACTAGTTTAAGAACTTGTTCAAGAGCTAGCTTAACATGTTCGAGAACAACCATTCCGAAAACGTTCAAGAACCAGTTTGTAGACTTGTTTCACGTAATTTAGAACATTCATAAACCAGTTCATAAACTTTTTCGCATGGATTATAATCGGAATATTCAAAGAGAATTGAGAAGTGAAAATAAATTGTAAATTGAGGGAAAATGATCTTTAGATGAATGCATAAAAATGTCGCTTAGAAGGGCAACAATAACGGTCACTGGTTTGAGGCGCAAATAAAAAACGGCTCAAAAAATAAAAAAAGAATTAATAATTCAATTTATCAGAAGTTTCCTTTACGGGAAAAAAAACATAACTTAATGCGGAGAAAAGAAAACGCTTGCTAAAAGCACTTTTCATTTCTTAGCTTTTATCCTAATGTTCCCAAAAATGCAATTCGTGCGATCTATTATTATTATTATTATTATTATTACTATTATTATCATAATTATTATTATTATCATCATTCCGATTATTATTCCTTTTATTTTTCCTGTCACTATTTAATCATCATCATTTCTTTATAGATTAAATGTAAACTCGTCATCGATTGTTTTTATCAGCAGTTCCGTGTATTTTAGGGTAAATCTTTATAATTTTGCCTCAAGAAATTAAATAAAGATATGATTTTTTTTTGTTAATTTCATGGAGGTATGAAACAAAAAAACATAATCACACTCATGTATGAATCTGATTCGTGTGTTTAGATTTTTAGTTTCATACCTCCATGGAATCAACAAGTAATCTCTTCATCTATTTAATAGTTAAATACCACATTATTATTTTCGTGACATTTCTCGGCTCACAGTGACAAGGGGTCATTCTGAACACTACCGACTAAAAAAGAAATTAATTCTATGCACAATGAATGATAATGAGAAGTGTATTGACTCGTCGAGTAATTTTCAAAAGAAATAATTGAAACGGATGAATAGGCATAGCTGTTTTAGATGACTCGAGGGCATTTGATTCTTTATCATAAAAACAAAACATACTCTCATTCAAGTCGCCGGAAGAAAAAAAAATATGGACTTCATTTACAGTGACGGATCCAAATGGGGTTTTGAGGGTTTCGAACGAACCTCTTCTCTGTAGCCGGATCACGATTTTGATTTTTAAATGCAGAGCAGAATTGCCCTTGGTAAAAATACCGCGAAAACGAACCCACAATGGTTTTTGAACCCCCTTTTTAGAAATACTGGATCTGTCCCAGCAGTCAGATTGATCATGGGCTGTAGTTGTGATGTTTTAGGTCCAGGCACCAAAGTTACACTATCTTCACTAGGTAGTGGATGAAATCCACGGCGGGTCCAGGGTTTCTATGATGTAGGGTGGGGGTCGATGTCGGCTTATGATTCGAGTAGTTAGTCCCATAGTATGGGACTAATTGGTCAAACTCTGTACATATATTCTCATTTGTAGAATTTCAGTTCCTGTGATCATCAAGTTCGAACACTTTAAAACTAGGGATTGTTTTTCTTTTTTAGCTTAGTATTGATTTAGTCTTTCCACTACAATGAAGTAATTTGAATAGAGTGAGGGTTTCGTTCGAACCTCCCGAACCCCCTCTGGATCCGCCACTGGGAATACGTTTCATTAGACTGGTCCCACTGTCGACCATCATACATGAGTCGACAGTGGTACCAGTCTATTCGTTTCATCTGCGCAGTCCAACCAGCAATCTCTAGGCGCACCATTGAAGATAGTCTGGTTAGTAAACCCTTTCTTTATATAGACCCTTATCATGCTGAATTATTCCAACTTTGGTAGGACCTACAGACTATGATCAGCCCGATATTTCCATTACTGAACCAGGAAAGTTTCAATGTAAGTTTGTTTTTCTTTTCGAAATAACATTTGACTCGCAACAAATGCACCCGTTGCTTTCAGCACTTTAATGCAATTTGTCTTCTTTTTATCCTTTTTTTTTCTTTTTGTCGACATGAAAAGGGTTAACATACTTATTTTGAATCTATTCATATTTTTATAAATATTCAGTTTTTCTTAGACAATTTTATCTATTTATACATTTATTTTATTTTTGCAAATTTATTGTTTAAACAATCATTTCTCCATAAAAAGCCTAGCGTTTACCCGCTCGGTATTTTCTGTAGGGAAGAAAAAATCTAGCTCTTCCCTGCCCACAGAAATGCACGCACATATAAATTGAGTCTCTGCATTCTACAAGCCGATGCAGTATTAATTACAGCCTTTCTTCCTATTTAACCAAGATATACCATCGGAATATCGTGTTCCATGTACCGTATTTACCAAATTAGATCGACAAACGACATATCTACTCATTAATAGTAGCGAAGTCTATTGTGAATGACACGCCACAATGGGCGCGATACTTTCCAAATAGATCTATTAGCCCTTTGTTATACATTTTTCGGCGCCTCGGAAACTACACACGTAAACAATAGTGGTTACTATATTTGTAGCCTTAATGTATGCGTATCCAATCAAATCAATGGAAATTGAGGTCATCAGGGCAGATCAGGAGAAAAACGTTATGTATCGAGCTCGATCATTGGCCAATGCGTTACCCGCCAATACCAAAATCTGTTACCGCGCCTGTCATTGGTTACTGTACTCTAAAACCCACGCTCACAACTAACCCACTTTACAGTTAAGCGTCAGCTTTGAAGCCTTCCGACCTGTTTTGAAGTTTGCCGAAGTTCTTTTGTTCCTCGAAAGGTAAATTTTTTGTTCTCTCGTTTGCAATCGGATTCATTTCACCATACTTTTTGTATTTCCGTTTAGTTCGAATAGAGTTTCAGTTAATTTAACAGAAATAACACCAAATAAAAGTAGCTTAAGCGCGCAAATGTAGTGCAGTGTTGTAAACACAAAGTAAGTGGCCGCCATATTAGATCGAGTATTCATTAAAGAGTTTGAATTTGCTGATTTCTGCAAGAAAATCCACAAGTATATTTGCTTATTATGTGTGATTTCTTTAATATTTCATATAATTATAAATTACTTAATCATACTCCGTCATTTTTGCACGCAAAATGTTTGTGATTTCAGCGCAAAAGGACGTAAATGTTTTTATTTTTTTGGCGCGATGATCCTTCCAATTTCCGACGTCGATCGAGTCTTCGTAGAAGAAAACAGACGACATTTAGAATGCATATATTTATGTCATTATGTGTTATCTTTACCAATATTTTTTTTAAATTTGCAAAGCACTTGCATATTAGATTTTACAATTATTCTAATAAATGAATTCTAGTTATTGAATTCGAAGATTTGAAGTTTAAAATGGTATTGTAGAAACAAGATTGAAGGTTGAATTTGACAACTCAAAGAGAATGCAACCTTGAAACTTTGAAATGCCAATTTTCAAAACAAAGCCAACAATATAATGTTGCTTATTCAGACATAAATTATGATTTAGATGGGAAATCTGTTTGTATACTTTTATTTATTCTTAACTTTAACTTTTATTTTTTTTAAATTATGCAACAATTCATTAAAATATTTCTGTTTATACTGTTAAGATATTCTGTCAAATGCTATGGATTGTTGGTGGGTAACTTTTTGGTAGATAACAGTTTATCACTTTAATTCTCTATGAGTATTTTTTTCATGTGTTCATCAGGGTTTTAAGGGATGCAGGTTTTGCGCGTCTGAGACTCATAAATAAGTAGCAAGGACTCTCAAAACTATCTGATGTGAGTCCCTGAGGACCCTCTGTGGACCAACTTCAGAAAAGAATTGAAGACTTTAAATATCTTCAATTCTTTTCTGAAACTGACCCAAAAGATACTGATCAATCCAATACTTTGTGTAGCTAAACCCAGGGCATATTTCAATATTCACACAAAAATATGAGGAAAGAACGAAGCAGGGACTCCCAAACTTTTAGTAAGGACCCCTATCAGCCTAAATATTGAGTCCTTTGGACCCCATTTTGCTGATGGCATACTGAAACCCTGGTTCATCTAGAAATGGTTGTACCAATAACGCTTTAAAAATTCGGTAAATCTATCTATCTCTCTATCATTTAATAGCTCTCTCGCATTCACAGACATTATAGACAGGTGTTTTGCATGGTCTTTGACATATTAAAAGTAAATTTTTGATAGTTTATGACCGTAGACATACTAGACATCTTAGGTGTTACTAAACAACAGCTACCTCCAGACTGTGGTTTGATGGTTTGATCACCGACTGACAGAAATTGAAAACAAGAATATTTTTGCTTGAACCTCCTGGAATATATTCTTAATCCTTAATGGTTTAGGGTAGATTATCATGAAATAACAAAAGATTTTCTTGTTAATCTTACCGCCAAACCAGTGAAAATACAAATAAATGGTACCATACTGTTCTTCATTCCACCCTACTTGCTTTGCATATTCTAAGTTGTTTCATATAAATAAATGTTTTGTCATGATGACGTTGTATAGCAATCACTTAAATGTTGGGCTTTAAAAGTATATTAAAGTCTGTCCCATTTTTGCATCGAAGGAATAGAAAAATTTGTTTGTTTTCCATGAGATCATAAATCTTGCGTTTTGTGGACTGTCAGGACAGCAATTTTTTGCTGTATTTTCACTTGTGACTCCGGCGCTCATGAAAATATAGCATTTTTTGTTCACTGAATGAAAGATGCATGTGTAACGAACCGAGCAACTAGACAGGTGTGATCCATTCAGAGAAAAGGATCCTCAACCCTAAATGGGTTGAGGCTGTTTATACCACCTCTGCCACCAATTGTAACGAACCGAGCAACTAGACAGACTGACCCATTCAGAGAAAAGGATCCTTAACTCTAAATGGGTCGACTCTGTCTATATAAGCTACAAATAGCCAGATATCTTAGGGCAGGTCTCTCTCATTTGCATATCCACGGCAAATTACCTCCCTTTAAACCTTTACACATGGTTGTAGAAAAAAGAATTCCCTCACTTGTCCCAAGACTATTAAAATAATAGGTTCTACTTGTCTGCGGTTACACTGAAATACGAAAAGACCCGATATTTGGCGAAAAGACACGAAAAGGACCGAAAAGACGCGAAAAGACCCTTTTTCTTGCGAAAAGACCACCTTTTCCATTTTTTTGTGTGTAAAATCAATATTTAAGGCAAAATTATTATTGTAATTGGGTATTGTCTCACCAAATTAATTTATTTCCAATGCTTCGTCTACGCACTTGCGTAAATTGCGTAATAGGAGGTACGCAATTGAAGAGGGTTTGTTCTTGAGTAACAGTTTTGACTGAAATTCTGCATGAAAATGAAATAATTAGGCTACTGAGAGTGATTTGTGTGAACCTTTCGAACCTCCTTAAGATACGCCACTGTGAATACGCTGTAATGACGACGTTTTGGTAGCCGATCTGCTTTATGTTTTAATTTAAATAAAAGATTTTAAGGAGTGCATAATGATCTGGTCGGCCCTGCGTTCAGAAAGAAAGCGTTCGCGAAACATCTTTGAAAAAATGTCCCGCATAGCACCTTCAAGAAAAGCGGGTTATCAGTTGCAAACGTTTCGTCATCCTGAACACAAGGACGAACAGACTGTTGATTCCAGCCTTTCCTTCATGGACATATTTCATAAGTACCGTTAAATCCACTTTGAATAAATCGTTAATCGCGAGAAAACTGGTCTTTTCGTGTGTTTTTTTTGTGTGTGTGTGTTTATTTTTCTTTTTTTTTCTTTTTTTTTCTGTGCTGAATTTAAGTACGGTCTAATGTTTTGCTTAATTGATTAAATTGTGTTTTGAATTCGAGGGAATGTACAATTTATCGTCAGTTAATAATTTTGAATCGGACTCCATAATATATCCGAAAAAAAAAACAGTGGACTTTATCCGTTAAAGGTTGGGGTCATTGACATTTTCAATTGAAAAGATTCTATCGTCCGGTAACGGGTTAAACCACCTCTTTTGATATCGAAACTCATAATTATGAAACTAAACATGCTAAAATTAATAAAAATTATGTATCAAAAGAAAATAATTTGAATAGGTCTTTTCGCAAGAAAAAAGGTCTTTTCGGGTCTTTTCGGTCCTTTTCGCGTCTTTTCGCCCAAATCGGGTCTTTTCGTATTTCAGTGTAACCCCTTGTCTGGGATAAAACAGAACCTGTCAGCAAAATAGAATATCAATCAATTTCATGGAAACATTTTTTTTTCAAGAAAATCCTTGACTTTCTTCATTAAAAATAATGTTTTTTACACTTTCATATTAACATTATGATGATCAATCTCTTAAATATTTTCAGTACCATTCTGATGCTTGTTATGGTATTTAGTTTTTACTTGTCCTTGGACAAGTGGCAGAGAGAAAAGTTTTTGTCGGCAGATAGAAAAACCAGTGTCAGACAAGCCAGGCATGGGAATTCCAAACACTTGAAATATTGATCTTACACAAGCAAACAATTATCTTCTATATATTTGCTTTTTCATGGCATATGACATCAGTCAATAAACATCTGTGTGATGTAACTAGTTTAAGAAGTGAATACTTTGAACCTTCTATATTTGAATCTTGCAATTAAGCAGAATTACTAAGTTCTTATTTTTTCTACACAGATAAATCATGCCTGCCGCAAAGAAAGCCGCCAAGAAGGCCTCTCCCAAAAAGTCACCAGCAAAGAAAGCAGCAAAAAGCCCTGCCAAGAAAGGTATTTACAGAGCTATAGATAGAGGGGCGTATTTTGTTTTCAAATATTTGTATAATTTCTGAATGAGCCCTATGTTGTTGGTATTCACGGGAATCTTCTTGCAGAGATGATTCAAATGAGTACCCGCACCATATGGTTTCATTGGGAAATAAAGATTTTAGACCAGCTTTACCCCTCTTATCTGTAACTCTATTTGTGCTATTGTAAGAAATTTTCAAGAACAGTTTTCAATTTAGCAATATTTCGGACTTGGATGTTGTATTGGGGAAAGTTTGGATAAAGTAACAGAAGTAAGAAGTTTTTGGAAAAAAATATGGCTACTAATAAGACTTTAAAGACACAAAGGTCTTATAAATATGGCATAATGTTCATATTCATCAACACATATATCTTCAGGTAATGTATGGCCAAGGCCATCTGATTAGCTTAAGGCTATTAATTAAATGAAAATCAAACTTCTGAAAATATTTATGAACAGGTCTCCATGTTTTACAAAGACATAAATTTAATAAAAAAATATGTTCAGCTTAAAAATTGGTTGGTGGAATTTTCTTACAATTTACCATTACAATACAGTTACGATAAAACTTGATAACTTAATATGGAAAAGTTTTCAAGAAAAGGAGAAATTGTTTAAGCTAAACACAAATATTTCTTGGGATTCTCAATATTTTCTACTCAAATAAGCATTTTCTTTTCAATTAAAAAATATCTTCGAATTGCAGTTTGCACTGTTCATAGAACAGGGGTGGACAGTAACCAGTGTTGGGGCAAGAATCGATTTCAAATCATAATCATATGATATTAGTTGAAAGAGCACAATCAACTAATTATCGATACTACAATCGGTTCTTAGAAATCATTACAATTCTCAATAATTGTACAATTCTGCATAATAAGATATGTTTTCAAACAGAGCTTCAGATTGACAGTGGGCCCGGGTCATTTCGCACATGATGACCCACAACTTTCCAACAGTTGGGGTCCTGTGACCCTGTCCTGCTAGGATATGAAACATTTTTACCATAATGAAAATATGCTTTGGCCCATCATTTCAGGAAATGACCCACAACTTTTTACCTCATGGGTCAATTGGACCCATCAGTCTTGAAAAGAATCTGAAGCCCTGGTTTTCAAACTCCTTATCTTTGATTTTTTGATTAAGATAATGAAAAACAATGGTATGTGTTGTATCTTTTAGCATTAATCTGGAATGGACTTACACTTTACCATTGTGGTCAGTGACCACCAATGGTTAAGATTAGGTCCATTTCCAGCGTTGGTTTAGAATAAATTGCTTCTTTTTATGCTCCCCGAAGGGAGAGCATATAGCCGCCGCTTCGTCTGCCCGTCTGTCCGTCCGTACTTCCGTCCGTCCGTCCATCCGTCCTTCCATTTCCACCTATTTCTCCATAACCCTTGGGCCAAATCAAATGAAACTTACCATGTGAACTCCCTATATATAGTGATGATGCATCTGTGATGGTTTTTGGATTTGAGGCCTCGTCATGGGAAAAGGGGACTTAGGGTAAAAAACAGTTTTTCCCAAATTTCTCCTAGTCCAACCGTCAGAATTGAGTGAAATTTCATATTTGAGTAGCAAATCAGATGCCCTTTACTATAAACAATTTGAAATTAACGTAAAAAAAAATATCATGAAAAAAGGGGGCTAAATGTTTGTTACCTTACGTTAGCATGTAAAATAGTAATTCCGTCCTTCCGTCCGTCCGTCCCCACCTATTTCTCCATAATCCTTGGGCCAAATCAAATGAAACTTACCATGTGATTTCCCTATGATATAGTGATGATGCATCTGTGACGGTTTTTTGGATTTGAGGCCTCGTCACGGGAAAAGGGGACTTAGGGTAAAAAACAGTTTTTCCCAAATTTCTCCTAGTCTAACAGTCAGAATTTAGTGAAATTTCATATTTGAGTAGCAGATCAGATGCCCTTTACTATAAACAATTTGAAATTAACGTAAAAAAAAAATATCATGGAAAAAGGGGGCTAAATGTTTGTTACCTTTATGCTAGCGCGTAAAATACAGTTATTCTTTCATTTCTCCTAGTCTCATGCTCAGAATTTGATGAAATTTCACATTTCAGTAGCAAATCAGATGCCCTTTACCATAAGGTATTTGATATTTGTGTCTAAAAATATGTCATGCAAAAAGGGAGTTTAATGTTTGTTACCTTTATGTTTGCTGTATAAGATAACATCTTATTTGAGTCCTTGCAATCTGACCACAGAGCATATCTCCTAAAGTATAATAGCTATGAACTTGAAACCTTATGGGTGGATAGATCTTATGGAGGAGAAGTGCAGTGCACAAGAACTACAACTCTTGCTTGCATAATTTTGGAGTTTTTGCCCTTTGTTATTTTTTATACTTAGATTATGTCTGGAGCATATCTCCTAAAGTATAATAGCTATCAACTTGAATCTTTATGGGTGGATAGATCTCATAGAGGAGAAGTGCAATACACCTGAACTTCAACTCTTGCTTGCATAATTTTGGAGTTATTTCCCTTTGTTATTTTTATTACTTAGATTTTATAGGAGGCAAATCTTTGACAGTATATAGAATCTTTTATCTATTAGGCTTCAGTTTACTATCAAGCTTTCTTGGCGGGGGATGTCCATGTCCAACATGGCTATTGTTTTTGTGACAATGCCTTATTCGGGGAGCATAATCCGTCTCCGACGGCTCTTGTTTTTCTATGTAAAAGGATGTTACCAGAAAAGAAGAATTAACCAAGACGAAATAAGTGACAATTATCTTTCTAAACATTTAATGTCTGCATTTTACACATTAATAACCGATTTATTGATCATGAGATTTCTATATCGATATTTGTCATCAGAAGTCCAAAACATCTTATTATAGATAATATCGATTAATCAGCCCATCACTAACAGTAACTGTTAATCAGTAGCAGGGATCACTATAGTGTTTGAAATTTAAGAGTCAATGACTCCCTAGCCATGAAATTCTAGGGGTCAATTTTGATTTATAGGGGTGAAAACCACTGAAAATGCTGATTGTGAGTAGAATTCTGCAGGTTTCAGTTTCAATTGACTTTTGTCAAATAACATTGCTTTAAGTTCTAGGCTCATTTGCATAGTTTTCCACTAGTCTTATAACAACCGTGTAATATAAATAAAAATCAATGTGGTCATTATACTCAAGCAGCAAAGGTCATATTATAAAAAGAGTTCTATAGAATGGCCAAGGGAAAAAAATGATGGTGATGTATTCTAGTAGCTTTGCAAGCAAATTGTGGGCTCAGTGCAAGACTGTACTAAGTGTATATACAATGTATATACACTTAGTACAGTCTTGCATTGAACCCTCGAAATGGTTATAAATTTACTTTGTTCCTTACTTATGTATGAAACAAAGTAATGTTACAATCTTGGATAAACCTAGATTCTGATCAACCTAAATTCATGCATATAAACGGATTTTGACAAAATCCTAGCTTTGAATTAAAATCCCCTCTGATATTAAAGGAAATTGTTGAAACTTGTAGAAATTCCATGTTTCATTATTGTGTTTTTCTTTTTTTCAACAGCAGCTGGTAAAGTAACAAAGAAAGCCCCAGCAAAGAAAGGTAAAACTCTCCATACCATATTTCATCTTTAAGAATCAAAGTACACTCTCTAATAAGAGCTCTCTGTACATTTATCTTAAAAAAAACACACACTTCAGTTGATTGAACTTGCTTAGATTTTAAGAATTTAGTGAGTCTTCTTATATAATTTGTGGCTAATTTCCTCTACACATTCATACATGATTGTTTAGAGGAAATTTATCCCAAATTAAAGGGGAAAGGTTTGCAAGATCTCAGTTTAATTGATACATTTTATAAGAAAAAAAAGGGAACTAAAAAAAGCCCCCTGTCTATGTTTTGTATAGCTAGCCTCCTGAAATGGTTTATAACTTGGATAAATTTGGTAGGTTGTTTTAAGAGATGAAGTTGATTAAATGGAGGTATGAAACTTAAAACCTAATCACATCTGAATACGCTAAGTTATTATTTCTTGCTTTTCCTTTGTGTATATAACCTGCCCTTTGATACACAAAGAATAAGACCCAGGACTTTGATTTTCCTTGTTATTTAAAAGCAAAAAGTAACAATATTCATGAAAGAAGATTGATCAGTCGGCTCTTATCCTGATATATCGATGGCTCAGCTCGAAACAGTTGTAACTGCCTATTAACATACATGTATAGGTAGTTACTACTGTTTCATGCTGAGCCATTGATATCTGTCAGGTTGTCATTTAGTTTTATACACTTAAAATAATGAAATGATAATAGATAAATTACAGATTATTGAATGAATTGTCATTAGTTAACTGATTTAGTAAACAAGTCAACCAGGAAAATAAGCTTTTGGAAAGGTTTTATCTGTTTTAGGTATGGCATGTTCAATGAATTTTATATTTTAGAACACAAATATGAAATTTTATTGGCAATATGGCCGTAATCTTTGCTAGAAATAGATAAAACTTGCCATTAATCAATTCATCCTATTTCACAAAACTTGTAACTATCTTTAGGAAATATACAATCTTTTTTTCTTTTGTCAACCTCAGGTGGAAAGAAAGGAGCCAAAGGAAAGAAAGGGAAGAAGTAAACCATGACACAACATTCTACACTCATTATGTCTCCTGATGGAAGAGTCGATCCATGTACAGACCATCTTGTTCTATATACGGGCAAACTTTTTGGAGTTTTATGGTTACGATAGTGTGAATCTGAATCGACATTTCAATAGGAGATGAAAACTCATTTCTGTATTTAACATGTGTGTCTTTATTTTGTATATTAATTCAATGTTTTAGTAACTGTTCTTTTTATACAGTTTGTAGAGATTTTTCTTCTATATATATTACAAAAAATTGTGTAATATCTATTGTAAAATTTCAATGAAACTCAATGTTGATGCATCTTTTATACAAATACTTCGTATTTGATTGATTTACAGGATTCATTTTAAATTTAAAGAAAAATCAAACCTCTTACTGTTTTTGATTACACAATCATATTAAGATTTACTTTTAATTGTTAAAGATAATCTCTCCGTAGAAAAATACTATGTTTTGAAAAAAAGATAATATATTTTAACTGTTTTGTCATAAATTAAGGCTGATCAAATTCTGTCTTTAGACAGTTGTATAATTTTAATATATTTTACCTTTTGAATGTGTTTTGAAAGTAACTCTTACAAAACCTCATTGAATGAGTATTTCATGTATTTTGAAAAAAAATCTTACCAAAAAATTATGATTTATTTAAAATTCTACAAGACCACCTGACTGGGAAAGATTTGTATGGGCCAAAATTCAAATGTCATAAGTACAGCTCTTAAATCTGTAACAAAGGCAGTTTGGATGTCCACCTCAATTTTAGATTTAAAATGTGTTACAATGATCTACTGAATAGTGTTGGAAACTGATTTTGTAGAAAATTTCATTCCATACAAATGAAAGTTTAATCATATCAATGGCTCAGTGTGAAACAGCTGTAACTGTCAATATGTTTATAGGCAGCTACAACTATTTTGCACTGAGATGTCGATATTTTGTGACATTTTTACAGTAAATATTTTCACTTTCATTGTCAAAAAAACATGGTCTTTCTTTAAAAGTTTTGTTCACCATCTATAAACTTGTAATCCTTATTGAAAAAAAGTAAAGCAACTATTAAGTTTTTGACTAAAGAAATAAAATGCTTTCTGAAAAGTTTGTATGAATTTATCTATTGTGGAATAGAGAAATAACCTCACATTTTATTCCTTTACTTAGTTTTGAAAATACAAGAAATATGTAATTGTTTCCAAATACTCATCCGTTTTCATTCTCATAGAGTAAAATGTATATTATGGAAGCATTAATCATGCATCTCATATTTGAGTTTGTGAACAGAAAACTCTCAATCAGCTAATGATATCTTACATAAGCTATTTGATTCTAAAACCTAATAACTACAGCTTTGATCAAAGCTGTAGTCACAAGGTTTTAGAATCAAACAAATGATATAATTAGGCGATTAAAAAGCATTTCAGCCTTTATGGAAAAAAGTAAAACCAAATATTCATTCATATATTCATGATAGAAATACTATTTCTGTGTTCAAATTTGTAGAGATTGTACAAACAGTTTGGATTTTCTGTCTTTATGATTAATACAGATTTGAACTGAAGCCACAGTTATGAGGTTTTGATCACCAATCAAGAATATGTAGCAATGACAATATAGAAACTTGTCTGTTACCATCCATTCTAACATGGAATACTTATGAGTGTCATTAAAAAACAAATCCAGTGTGATGCTTACTCAACAAATAACTTGTGGCTTCATTTAGAATTGTTTCTGTGAGACATTTATAACTTGCGATTTATGAGAAATAACAAATCTCACTGCCTGATGATTGAGGGTTTTCTTGGACCATTTTTATGTGGCATTTTGTACTGATGGATAAGTCTTTGGATCATTCTCAGCAATAAACTCAGTAGTAGATCACATAAGTGTCAATTTTATGTGTTCCTCATCTTATGTTGTGAG